>NW_024121610.1:2540224-2590224 GCF_016745375.1 Pimephales promelas
TCTGATTTCTTGAAACTCTGGATTATGATAGAAGGGCCCTGAGAATTAGACTGAGTGCAAAAATGGAGGCTCTAGACCTTCCAGAGCTGAGATATCGAAACTCAAAATTTCGACCCGAAAAAAAAAAAACGAAAGGGGTACCACTGTCGTTTTTTTTTTGGTCGAAATTTTGACCTTCTCTGATCTTCTTGAAACTCTGGATTATGATAGAGGGCCCTGAGAATTAGACCTGAGTGCAAAAATGGAGGCTCTAGACCCTTCCAGAGCTGAGATATCGAAACTCAAAATTTAAACCCGAAAAAAAAACGAAAGGGGTACCACTGTCGTTTTTTTTTGGGGTCGAAATTTTGACCTTCTCTGATCTTCTTGAAACTCTGGATTATGATAGAGGGCCCTTAGAATTAGACCTGAGTGCAAAAATGGAGGCTCTAGACCCTTCCAGAGCTGAGATGTCGAAACTCAAAATTTCGACCCGAAAAAAAAACGAAAGGGGTACCACTGTCGTTTTTTTTTCGGGGTCGAAATTTTGACTTTCTCTGATCTTCTTGAAACTCTGGATTCTGATAGAGGGCCATGAGACTTAGACCTGAGTGCAAAAATGGAGGCTCTAGACCCTTCCAGAGCTGAGATATCGAACCTCAAAATTTCGACCAGAAAAAAAAACGAAAGGGGTACCACTGTCGTTTTTTTTTTGGGTCAAAATTTTGAGTTTCTCTGATCTTCTTGAAACTCTGGATTATGATAGAGGGCCCTGAGAATTAGACCTGAGTGCAAAAATGGAGGCTCTAGACCCTTCCAGAGCTGAAATATCGAAACTCAAAATTTCGACCCGAAAAAAAAACGAAAGGGGTACCACTGTCGTTTTTTTTTCGGGGTCGAAATTTTGACTTTCTCTGATCTTCTTGGAACTTTGGATTATGATAGAGGGCCCTTAGAATTAGACCCGACTGCAAAAATGGAGGCTCTAGACCCTTCCAGAGCTGAGATATCGAACCTCAAAATTTCGACCCGAAAAAAAAAAACGAAAGGGGTACCACTGTCGTTTTTTTTTTCGGGGTCGAAATTTTGACTTTCTCTGATCTTCTTGAAACTCTGGATTCTGATAGAGGGCCATGAGACTTAGACCTGAGTGCAAAAATGGAGGCTCTAGACCCTTCCAGAGCTGAGATATCGAACCTCAAAATTTCGACCAGAAAAAAAAACGAAAGGGGTACCACTGTCGTTTTTTTTTTCGGGTCAAAATTTTGACTTTCTCTGATCTTCTTGAAACTCTGGATTATGATAGAGGGCCCTGAGAATTAGACCTGAGTGCAAAAATGGAGGCTCTAGACCCTTCCAGAGCTGAGATATCGAAACTCAAAATTTAAACCCGAAAAAAAAACGAAAGGGGTACCACTGTCGTTTTTTTTTGGGTCGAAATTTTGACCTTCTGTGATCTTCTTGAAACTCTGGATTATGATAGAGGGCCCTGAGAATTAGACCTGAGTGCAAAAATGGAGGCTCTAGACCCTTCCAGAGCTGAAATATCGAAACTCAAATTTTCGCCCCGAAAAAAAACGAAAGGGGTACCACTGTCGTTTTTTTTTTCGGGGTCGAAATTTTGACTTTCTCTGATCTTCTTGAAACTCTGGATTATGATAGAGGGCCCTGAGAATTAGACCTGAGTGCAAAAATGGAGGCTCTAGACCCTTCCAGAGCTGAAATATCGAAACTCAAAATTTCGACCCGAAAAAAAAACGAAAGGGGTACCACTGTCGTTTTTTTTTTGGGTCGAAATTTTGACTTTCTCTGATCTTCTTGAAACTCTGGATTATGATAGAGGGTCCTGAGAATTAGACCTGAGTGCAAAAATGGAGGCTCTAGACCCTTCCAGAGCTGAGACATCGAAACTCAAAATTTCGACCCGAAAAAAAAACGAAAGGGGTACCACTGTCGTTTTTTTTTCGGGGTCGAAATTTTGACTTTCTCTGATTTTCTTGAAACTCTGGATTATGATAGAGGGCCCTTAGAATTAGACCTGAGTGCAAAAATGGAGGCTCTAGACCCTTCCAGAGCTGAAATATCGAAACTCAAAATTTCGACCCGAAAAAAAACCGAAAGGGGTACCACTGTCGTTTTTTTTTTTGAGTCGAAATTTTGACTTTCTCTGATCTTCTTGAAACTCTGGATTATGATAGAGGGTCCTGAGAATTAGACCTGAGTGCAAAAATGGAGGCTCTAGACCCTTCCAGAGCTGAGATATCGAAACTCAAATTTCGACCCGAAAAAAAAACGAAAGGGGTACCACTGTCGTTTTTTTTTTGGTCGAAATTTTGACCTTCTCTGATCTTCTTGAAACTCTGGATTATGATAGAGGCCCTGAGAATTAGACCTGAGTGCAAAAATGGAGGCTCTAGACCCTTCCAGAGCTGAGATATCGAACCTCAAAATTTCGACCCAAAAAAAAAACGAAAGGGGTACCACTGTCGTTTTTTTTTTCGGGTCAAAATTTTGACTTTCTCTGATCTTCTTGAAACTCTGGATTATGATACAGGGCCCTGAGAATTAGACCTGAGTGCAAAAATGGAGGCTCTAGACCCTTCCAGAGCTGAGATATCGAAACTCAAAATTTAAACCCGAAAAAAAAACGAAAGGGGTACCACTGTCGTTTTTTTTTTTGGGTCGAAATTTTGACCTTCTCTGATCTTCTTGAAACTCTGGATTATGATAGAGGGCCCTGAGAATTAGACCTGAGTGCAAAAATGGAGGCTCTAGACCCTTCCAGAGCTGAAATATCGAAACTCAAAATTTCGCCCCGAAAAAAAAACGAAAGGGGTACCACTGTCGTTTTTTTTTCGGGTCAAAATTTTGAGTTTCTCTGATCCTCTTGAAACTCTGGATTCTGATAGAGGGCCCTGAGAATTAGACCTGAGTGCAAAAATGGAGGCTCTAGACCCTTCCAGAGCTGAGATATCGAAACTCAAAATTTCGACCCGAAAAAAAACCGAAAGGGGTACCACTGTCGTTTTTTTTTTGGGTCGAAATTTTGACCTTCTCTGATCTTCTTGAAACTCTGGATTATGATAGAGGGTCCTGAGAATTAGACCTGAGTGCAAAAATGGAGGCTCTAGACCCTTCCAGAGCTGAGATATCGAAACTCAAAATTTCGACCAGAAAAAAAAACGAAAGGGGTACCACTGTCGTTTTTTTTTTCGGGTCAAAATTTTGACTTTCTCTGATCTTCTTGAAACTCTGGATTATGATAGAGGGCCCTGAGAATTAGACCTGAGTGCAAAAATGGAGGCTCTAGACCCTTCCAGAGCTGAGATATCGAAACTCAAAATTTCGACCCGAAAAAAAACGAAAGGGGTACCACTGTCGTTTTTTTTTTCGAGTCGAAATTTTGACTTTCTCTGATCTTCTTGAAACTCTGGATTATGATAGAGGGCCCTGAGAATTAGACCTGAGTGCAAAAATGGAGGCTCTAGACCCTTCCAGAGCTGAGATATCGAAACTCAAAATTTCGACCCGAAAAAAAAACGAAAGGGGTACCACTGTCGTTTTTTTTGGGTCGAAATTTTGACCTTCTCTGATCTTCTTGAAACTCTGGATTATGATAGAGGGTCCTGAGAATTAGACCTGAGTGCAAAAATGAAGGCTCTAGACCCTTCCAGAGCTGAGATATCGAACCTCAAAATTTCGACCAGAAAAAAAAACGAAAGGGGTACCACTGTCGTTTTTTTTTCGGGTCAAAATTTTGACTTTCTCTGATCTTCTTGAAACTCTGGATTATGATAGAGGGCCCTGAGAATTAGACCTGAGTGCAAAAATGGAGGCTCTAGACCCTTCCAGAGCTGAGATATCGAAACTCAAAATTTCGACCCGAAAAAAAAACGAAAGGGGTACCACTGTCGTTTTTTTTTTGGGTCGAAATTTTGACCTTCTCTGATCTTCTTGAAACTCTGGATTATGATAGAGGGCCCTAAGAATTAGACCTGAGTGCAAAAATGGAGGCTCTAGACCCTTCCAGAGCTGAAATATCGAAACTCAAAATTTCGACCCGAAAAAAAAACGAAAGGGGTACCACTGTCGTTTTTTTTTTTTGAGTCGAAATTTTGACTTTCTCTGATCTTCTTGAAACTCTGGATTATGATAGAGGGTCCTGAGAATTAGACCTGAGTGCAAAAATGGAGGCTCTAGACCCTTCCAGAGCTGAGATATCGAACCTCAAAATTTCGACCAGAAAAAAAACGAAAGGGGTACCACTGTCGTTCTTTTTTTCGGGTCAAAATTTTGACTTTCTCTGATCTTCTTGAAACTCTGGATTATGATAGAGGGCCCTGAAAATTAGACCTGAGTGCAAAAATGGAGGCTCTAGACCCTTCCAGAGCTGAGATATCGAAACTCAAAATTTCGACCCGAAAAAAAAACGAAAGGGGTACCACTGTCGTTTTTTTTTTGGGTCGAAATTTTGACCTTCTCTGATCTTCTTGAAACTCTGGATTATGATAGAGGGTCCTGAGAATTAGACCTGAGTGCAAAAATGGAGGCTCTAGACCCTTCCAGAGCTGAGATATCGAACCTCAAAATTTCGACCAGAAAAAAAAAACGAAAGGGGTACCACTGTCGTTTTTTTTTTCGGGTCAAAATTTTGACTTTCTCTGATCTTCTTGAAACTCTGGATTATGATAGAGGGCCCTGAGAATTAGACCTGAGTGCAAAATGGAGGCTCTAGACCCTTCCAGAGCTGAGATATCGAAACTCAAAATTTCGACCCGAAAAAAAAACGAAAGGGGTACCACTGTCGTTTTTTTTTTGGGTCGAAATTTTGACCTTCTCTGATCTTCTTGAAACTCTGGATTATGATAGAGGGCCCTGAGAATTAGACCTGAGTGCAAAAATGGAGGCTCTAGACCCTTCCAGAGCTGAGATATCGAAACTCAAAATTTAAACCCGAAAAAAAAAACGAAAGGGGTACCACTGTCGTTTTTTTTTTGGGTCGAAATTTTGACCTTCTCTGATCTTCTTGAAACTCTGGATTATGATAGAGGGCCCTGATAATTAGACCTGAGTGCAAAAATGGAGGCTCTAGACCCTTCCAGAGCTGAAATATCGAACCTCAAAATTTCGCCCCGAAAAAAAAACGAAAGGGGTACCACTGTCGTTTTTTTTTCGGGGTCGAAATTTTGACTTTCTCTGATCTTCTTGAAACTCTGGATTATGATAGAGGGCCCTTAGAATTAGACCTGAGTGCAAAAATGGAGGCTCTAGACCCTTCCAGAGCTGAGATGTCGAAACTCAAAATTTCGACCCGAAAAAAAAAACGAAAGGAGTACCACTGTCGTTTTTTTTTTCGGGGTCGAAATTTTGACTTTCTCTGATCTTCTTGAAACTCTGGATTCTGATAGAGGGCCATGAGACTTAGACCTGAGTGCAAAAATGGAGGCTCTAGACCCTTCCAGAGCTGAGATATCGAACCTCAAAATTTCGACCAGAAAAAAAAACGAAAGGGGTACCACTGTCGTTTTTTTTTTGGGTCGAAATTTTGACTTTCTCTGATCTTCTTGAAACTCTGGATTATGATAGAGGGTCCTGAGAATTAGACCTGAGTGCAAAAATGGAGGCTCTAGACCCTTCCAGAGCTGAGATATCGAAACTCAAAATTTCGACCCGAAAAAAAAACGAAAGGGGTACCACTGTCGTTTTTTTTTTCGGGTCAAAATTTTGAGTTTCTCTGATCCTCTTGAAACTCTGGATTCTGATAGAGGGCCATGAGACTTAGACCTGAGTGCAAAAATGGAGGCTCTAGACCCTTCCAGAGCTGAGATATCAAAACTCAAAATTTCGACCCGAAAAAAAAACGAAAGGGTACCACTGTCGTTTTTTTTCGGGTCAAAATTTTGAGTTTCTCTGATCCTCTTGAAACTCTGGATTCTGATAGAGGGCCATGAGACTTAGACCTGAGTGCAAAAATGGAGGCTCTAGACCCTTCCAGAGCTGAGATATCGAAACTCAAAATTTCGACCCGAAAAAAAAACGAAAGGGGTACCACTGTCGTTTTTTTTCGGGTCAAAATTTTGAGTTTCTCTGATCCTCTTGAAACTCTGGATTCTGATAGAGGGCCATGAGACTTAGACCTGAGTGCAAAAATGGAGGCTCTAGACCCTTCCAGAGCTGAGATATCGAAACTCAAAATTTCGACCCGAAAAAAAAAACGAAAGGGGTACCACTGTCGTTTTTTTTTCGGGTCAAAATTTTGAGTTTCTCTGATCCTCTTGAAACTCTGGATTCTGATAGAGGGCCATGAGACTTAGACCTGAGTGCAAAAATGGAGGCTCTAGACCCTTCCAGAGCTGAGATATCGAAACTCAAAATTTCGACCCGAAAAAAAAAACGAAAGGGGTACCACTGTCGTTTTTTTTTCGGGTCAAAATTTTGAGTTTCTCTGATCCTCTTGAAACTCTGGATTCTGATAGAGGGCCATGAGACTTAGACCTGAGTGCAAAAATGGAGTCTCTAGACCCTTCCTGAGCTGAGATATTGAGATCCCACATAGCATTATATAAACCTGAATCAGATCATCAAAAATAGTTACTAAAATTGGTCTCTCTTGTTTTTGGAAGGTGAGGAAAGCCCATCATTTCCTGAGATGTCTTTTCAGAATCCCCCCATTGCACAGACCACAGAAAGTACTGACGGTTATGACGAACAGCATGTAACTACAAACTTCAGTCAAGGTACCTCTTGTGACAATATTCCTTTGCACAGAGAGCTTCCTTTCTGAAATCACATAGCTCTTTTGAACCTGGGTCTTTTGTACAGCAACCTTAAACCTTAAAGTAAGCAGGATCAATTTGAAGGTAAAAAAACAAACAAAAAAACACTGGCACTGACTTTTTTTTTTAAAATTCATCTCAGAAACAGATAATAGTAGTACAACATCAGAGGCATCGTACGTGAATGTACCATCTTTAAAAGAGGAGGACAATTCTGTTGCATCTTCAGATGGTGACTACGCTGAAATTGAAAACTGGTGAAATCAGCATAAGTGCTAGAGATTTTTCTCAGCAGGTAAGGTATAAAAAAAAATGTAGAAAAGCACACATTATTTTTAGTTTTTTATTCTGTGGACAATGTTTTGCATTTAATATTTTGGACAGATGATTCACAACAACGCATCCCTGAAAACCGTGGAACGTAATGCAAATGGGCCCTTGCAATACCTGAGTATTTCTTATTATACTGGAAGAACAGAAAAACAAATCAACATTGCTCATCTAAATTACAATAAACATTCTAAACCATGATCAAGCATCCTATTATTTGTTAATTGTCAAAATGTCTAAAAATGTAGCATGTGTATGTACAATATTTGAACACATTATGTCCTTAAAAAAGTCTATAATATAGTGTAGGATAGTGTATAGACTCACAATTACTTCACACACAAAACAAAAAAACTACACTCAAAGAAGAAAACAGAAGAAAATTCTTTGCTATCCAGCCCTGCAAATTACACAATATATAATTTTTTTTTTGAAAATGGCCTGCATTCTCTTTAGTGAGGAGGGGAGCACACAACACTTGCTGGGGGACACAGATGAGATTACAGAGGGAGAACTGTTGCATACTCAAGTTCCTGCTTTGTGTTTGCCACAAACCCACTTCAGCTGCTGTTGCTCCCTCAGGTCTGAGAGGGACAGGGCCGAGTGCCAGCTACACTGGCAGGCATACGCACGCACACCCTTTCTATTCCTCAGTTTGGCTTTTAGTTTGTTATAATCTGGCATGTTGTTCCTAAAGAAAGGGAAGAGAGCAGAATCTTTGAGGATTTCAATATATTTTTGTGTAGTTGTAGTTCACAAATCTCCAATTTCAACCAGGAGCGCTCAGTTACACAATTCAGCTTATCTTTGGAAATTTATTACTGACTGCAATCAAACTTTTAAGAACTAATATCTTGCATCTGCTTCATCGCTTCAAATTGGGGCTTGGCTGTTTTGAATAAGAGCAAAAAATCTGGAAAGTCGAGTGGTTACCCTAAACTTTTTGTCCAGGTCACATTAACATAATGAAAAATCAAAGCAATATTATATATAAAAATGTAATTAAAACCAAAATTTGTTTTTCTTATTATTATTCATTGCACAAAAAAATGGAAGCTTTTCTGTGACACTAGTGGCACCTAACAGAATTACAAAAATGAAGCATATAGATCTCAAAAATATTGCAATGTTAGAATGCACTATAACGAGAATTAATAAAGCCAAACCAAAAACATTTCAGGCATGGGCAGAATTTATTGGGAATTTCCCCTATACAATATTCAAGGAAGGAGCAGTTGGAATCCTAGATCTGTTCGGTTGAAAAAACCCTGGTTGTGTACATAGTTAATTTGTGTCATACATGTTGACCATGTTCTGTTTTGACGTGTTCATGACCTGTATAATCTTTGAAAGTTCAAATGCAGCGAATTTTAGCTTGCACTTCTGTAACCAAAGCTGAATGTCTTTTCCTGTGCAAGGCCAGCCATGTTCCCCACAGATAAACAAGTGCATGCACGAGTGATGCGGTCTCTCTCCATATAGTTCATTAAAGACGATGTTCAATAGCATACGAAAGCTACAAGTAGCCATGCCCCAAACTCACACTATTGGTTGAGCTGGATAGAGATTGACAGATGTTGTTTTAATGGTTCCTGGGAGGCGCAATGTTTACACTTTTGGGGGAGATAAATCTGTTAACGGCATGCTAATAGTAGTCAATGAATAATAAACTAGATTAAGAGCTTTTCCCACAACAATAAAGCACATTTCCACCTCATATTCTGCATAATTGAAATTCAGTTTTGAAGAGAAATATGACCTTGGCTAGGATTCTTCTAAATACCTGGATATTAAAATAAAGCAACGAACCTGAAAAAATGATCTCTTGATGAGCTCTTATTTTACCTGTTTAAAAAGGGAAGCCTGAAGTTAAAGTTTTTAAAGATTCATTGACTAATTCCATACACATGCTCTCCTAATTAAATATACAAGCTTGAACAGCTCGAAAAAGGAGATCATTAAAACAGAAAGGCCCTTAGAGCTCGACTGTGTCTGAGCACGCAGCAATATGGAAGATAACTACATAAAAGACATGGTGGGAATGATTCACTGTCTGTTTGATGCTAAAGCTGAGAGGCGCTGCAAGACACTGTGCTAAAGATAATAAGGAAATGACGTGTCCGGCGGAAAACAGGGTTTGCACAAAAAAGGTGGTGCGTTGCATTGTTAAACGCTTGTTGAAAAGTATTTCTTTATCAGCCCGTCCAAACATTTCATGAAGCTTATCTGCAAGAGGGTGACATGATGACTTCAACAAAGGCATCATTAACTGACAAGAACAAGGGCTAAGTGAGGCACTCTAAGAATACTTAATCTGCTACAGTGGGCTACGTGGATCAATGCTGCCCCCTGATGAAATTGTTCCCTACTGACATTTTTGCAGCTACCTTACCTGAAAAATAAATAGTTGCAGGATGAGTCCCACTCGTGATCGTCAAACATGAGTACGCTGAAGTCACAAGAGGTACATCTTAATCGGTTGCAGGCCCTTCAAAAACAAGAGTTTTTGTTACAGACTACAGTTAGAATACATTTGATCTGTCATGACTGAATCACTTGGTGTAATTTAATTAATGTGCCACCTTTGAGAAACGCTGGTTCCAATACCATGTATTATAGAGCTTCCACCAAGAAACACAGGGCAACATCTGTTTGAGGGAAAAGTGACAGGAGTTAATAAGTTTTATAACTTGAATCTAGTTATGTTTCACTTTTAAAATGCCCAATTTCTCATGTATAGCTTCTAAATGCGCCTGAAAGCAAAAACTTACTTCATGGACATAGTCTGAGAAAAGGAATCACTTGTGGATGTCTTTCCTGAAATGGGTTCCTGTTCAGATTATAAGAGATTGTTTTCAAATGATTAATGTGCACTGTCAACAACAACTAGCAATATTAATGCTATCCAGTGTTACTTGAAAAAAATAAAAGTATTGCTTTGTTCACTACATCATGTGTGCTGATGGGCTGATAATCATCATCCAGAATTTCCTGCAGTATAGCGTCAATATCATCATTCTCGTGCTCGGCTCTTTTACCGCCTTGTTTTCTGGAAAACATGGGGGGGGAAAAAATCAAACTGTTACAAATATGACTTGGAAGAATCTGGTTTTGTTTAGATGTTTGAGACGATGTTAAGAATGCATAGATCAGATGTTGTTTTGTTAGCCTCATAGCAAACGTTTATTTTTAGCATTTTAGTCCGATTGCTAACATAAAAAATGGTACATCTGCAACGTTATTAAAAGTGTTTGGCTATATTGTATATAGCCAAACCCTTTGCACTATACTTTATTTGGATTAATTTTAGCTACGTTAGCTCGGGTGCTAATCCCGCTAGCTTACCACCTTGACTGTTTCTTGTCCTTGGGATTCACACAATTTTGGTCCGTTTGTTTTGAAACATAACTTGACTGTTTGGACGCCGAGGTGCTACAACAAAACTTTGATTCGACTTCATCAAGTAAATCGTCCAAATCATCCGCCATGATTATTCGGTGGTTCGTTACCATAGAAACGTGTGGCTATCCTCTCAGAAAGACTTCACTGGTTGTATTTTCACAAAATCAAATGTCCTGTAAACATATCCCATTCACGTGTTCTCTAGGAGGACATGACGTTTGTAACTTGCTGGTTGGTGTAAAAATTGTAGACCGCAAAACGAAACGTTGTCGGCAGGATTCGAACCTGCGCGGGGAGACCCCAATGGATTTCTAGTCCATCGCCTTAACCACTCGGCCACGACAACTCATGCTAAAATGCGTGAAAGTGGACGGTCACTGTGTTACAAATCAGAGGAAACCCCTACTGAGATTTGGAAATAAAATGTGGCATGTTGCGTTGTTGAACTAATCAATTGATCTAATCACATGACTTCAACAAAGCATTAACTCATAACTCATATGCTGATAAAGATAAAGGATGCAATAAAAGGCATTCTAAAGATTCCTCATCTACTATGTTGACTACAGAGAGTAGGCGGCATACATAGAATAGATCAATGCTGCCCCCTCCTTGTGAAATGATGTCCAATCCTGATATTTTTGCATAGGTTAACTTAAAATGTTCGTTCATCCCAAAAAGAAAACTCTGTCATTAAAATAAATAATACATTTTCTTTTTGGGGTGAACTGACCTTTAAAGTTAAGCTATAACTAGGTGATTTTATTTGCTTTCAAGTCATTCACCTTCGGAACACGATCGCTGTGGGATACATAGATCAATGCTGCCCTCTCCTGGTGAAATGATGTACCCATATGTTTGCTATTCATTTTCTTTTTGGGGTGAGTGAACCTTTAAAGTTAACATATAACTACGTAATTTTACTCACCTTCAAGTCGTTCATCTACGGAAAACGATCGTTTTGTATGGTTTTTTTTTTTGTATGTGAATATAAGCCGGAACGCAATCTGTTAATCAAGTGATGATCGAGTCTCTTCAGAAAATTTGGAATAAACCGCTCAAATTCATTTGAATTACTTTAACAATCTCTTTATAAACTTTTTGAAGCATCAAAGTCTCAGCTGTGTAGCTGTCAAATGGAGGGACAGAAATTCCCCAGATTTCATCAAAAAGATATTCATTTGTGTTCCCAAGATGAACGAAAGACTTTGGAACTTGGAACGACATGAGAGTTATTGAACTAAATTATCTGAGTGAACTATCCCCTTATGCATGTCTCAGATACAACACTATTTTTTTTTACAGTCTATGTCCCACGGCTGTCGGCGCGCCCGTCTTTATACCACAGTTACGTTAATAAAACTTAAATACTTTAGCTCATCCATGAACATGATTTCTTCCCGAGTACGTTGGATTCCTTTCCGTCAACTGAGGTGGAGACGACAACTCACATGCATGCTCAATCACGGAGTTATCAAGATACGCTTTTGTTTTGAAAAGCATTTGTTTCTGTGGCGGTGAAAATTATTGTGCATTTAACATTATCTCAATGTGGACTTGACGCTTGGTTTGTAACATGAACCATGCTCAACGTTGGTTAGTGTAAGTTTTAAAACGGAAAACGAATCGTTGTCGGCAGGATTCGAACCTGCGCGGGGAGACCCCAATGGATTTCTAGTCCATCGCCTTAACCACTCGGCCACGACAACCTGATGACGAAACGAGATCGGTCACAGTTTTGATCAGGCGGACATTTATGCAAAGGAAAATAAGTACATTATTTATCTTTCAAGCAGATAAATGTAATGTACTTATTTTCCTTTGCATAAATGTCCGCCTGATCAAAACTGTGGCCGATCTCGTTTCGTCATCAGGTTGTCGTGGCCGAGTGGATTGTCTTTAATTATTAAAGACAATTTTAATTTAGAAGAGGGATTTGACACTTGCATGGCTTATGAATTATATAATACATATATTTTTAAATTGTATCATGTTAAAAAGACAATATTTTTAACGGTCAAATAGAATGAATGATATGATAACGTGACACTAAATTATGAATAAAATAATAACTTATTATTAGTTAACGTTACCGTACTAAAGTTATTAGGCTTTTTATTACGGTTTTATTTATACAGCCTATTAATACAGACTCTATATTTTAACATTAACGTTACTCATTATAATCATCATTTATTCTCTACGCTTTGCGATTAATAGCCACCTCGATTTAACGTTATATCACTGTATATCAACCACCATGGCCTCCGAACTCAATAAAAGTGCTACAACAACGAACGTACTGCTTCTCTTTCACGTTATATGTGAAATAAACTGTACTCACCTGAATCAAAATACAAAATCGTGTCGTACTTGCTTCTCTTTCACGTTATGGATCAAAAAACAAAACCGTCTCACGTGTTAGTGATGCTTTTCTCCCGCCGGCGACGGCGTGCTTTGTGACGATAGTCACATGACTATGTTTCGGCCAATGACTGTTTTTCCCCGTCCAGCCAACCGTTGAGTGCGGTTCGGAACAGTCTATGGTTCGGAACTGTTAGGACGCAATTCAAGAATTGTTAGGACGTGTTAGGACTTGTGTTAGGAATTGTTAGGACTTGTGTTAGGACTTGTTAGGACTTGTGTTAGGAATTGTTAGGACTTGTGTTAGGAATTGTTAGGACTTGATTAGATTGTGTTAAGACTTGTAACAAATGGATCGGCCACATTTTCGATCAGACGGACATTTAGGCGGAAAACATGGATCAGCGGTTTCCAATTTTCAGCGGTTTCAGACTATTTTTGCTACTTGTCCCTACCAATATCCAGTGATACCGATTTATTTCTAGCAATATTTAAAATATATTTATATATTGATGTCCCCATCCCCACCAATTTCAAAATCAAAACTACGCCCCTGATATACACATACTATTCAGCAATATTATTAATCTGACTGTACTGACACTATTGGATGAGAACTGAACGAGACAATTCCTAACACAAGTCCTAACAAATGTATGGTTTAGTGACGTCTAAAACCCAGCTGTAGTCCCAATCGAGTCGTTTTTGTAGGCAATATACTTCCTGATTTTTAGATGATATCTCTGCTTACACTAAACTTTCAGCGCTGCAACTTTGCATATACTGTTCATGCACCAACAGCAACATTACACACTATTTAAAATCAAAAAAGTGAAATGGCAATCAACCACCCCCCCCCCTCCTTTAAGAGAACCAACACCAAACTGACCTCATCAGAACAATGACACTTTTTCTTTTCTTTACAGCTAAATTCAACTCTGTTTGCATCACTGATATGGTTATTTTCCTGTTTATTACTGTGAAGCTGCTTTGAAACTTTCTGTTTTGCATAAAACACTATATAAATAAAAGTGAAATGACAATACCCTAGTCTGAAATTAAGAATTCCAAATAACTGAAAAATCTGCAGATTTTATTTCATTATTATGAGATAGTAAAAACATTTGCGGAAGAAAGTCAATAAATTACTGCACAAGACTGGGGGGAAAAAATGTACAAAAACGTGGCTTATTTATGCTGGTCATTCTGAGGGAACAGGTTTGCAAAATTTACTCTGCAGGAACACTCGGGGAACACACAGACCCTCTTTTTTATTCACAGTTTCTCTCAGCACATACTCGTTCACAAGAGTCTCAAATCCTGCCTGTTGGAACAAACCAGCTAAGTACTCTATAAGGAGAACAAATGAAAGAAAAAAGAAACAATACATTAACTTCAATGCAGTAAGACAGATGATCAAAAACAAGCAGTTTACACTGACCTCTTGAGAAGAAAAAGGAACGGGTCCCATCCTGTCTTACATAGAAATTCTGCCCCAGCTTATTGCCTGACTTAAACCTCAACATGGCATGATCGTACAGTCCATAGTCCCTGAAGAGGACAATACCTCCTGGTCTTAATACCTGAAAGTTTGTTTAGGAAGGAGAAATTACTTCAAAAGCAAAGAAACTGAGTTATGCAAAATCACCATCAGTCATAAGTTTACTTATTTTAAATAAAAAGTTGATGCACTGTGATACCTTAAACCACAGATTGACCACACCAGTACCTTAAAAATTTGTTCTAGGGCTTTCTGCATCTTTTCAGGATGAATTGCAGACAGAACAAATATCAATGTGGCTACATCTACTGTTTCCACTTGTATGGTGGCCTGAAGATCATCCTTAGTGAGGTCACACTGAAACGCTAGGCATCGCTCAGTGCAATACAAGGCATTTTGCTGCAATAATAATAAAAAATGATAAATAAAGACTACATACAATATACAACTATCGTATGAATGTGCAACATTCAATGGCAGGAAAAAGTTTGACCAGATGTGGGTTTTAAAGAGTTCACCCAAAAAGTAACATTCAAACCATCCTTGGTGTATATGACTTTCTTTTTCAGCCAAAAGAAATCAGAGTTATATTAATAATATCCTCTTCCAAGCTTTATAATGGGAGTGAATAGTACCTTAGTAAAAAAAAAAAGAATAATAAAATGCATCCTTCAATAATAAAATTAATCCATACGACGCCAGGGGGTTAACAAAGGCCTTCTGTTTTTGTAAGAAAAATATTCATAATTATAACTTTAAAAACTTCTGGTAATGTCTGTTTACATGTTCATGAGAGAATTAGTTGACATATGACGTAGGATGTAGGAGCAGCTAAGGTGAGAGTAGACATCTCTCGCTGTTCAAACAAATAGGGTTGGGCAACAAACTCAAGCTAAATATGCAAATTCTCTAACATTTCTCTTTACAAATTACCGTTTTAGACGTTGAAGGTTCAAATGTGAGACC
The DNA here is from genome assembly GCF_016745375.1 of Pimephales promelas. The sequence continues at coordinate 2,555,543 of NW_024121610.1, forward strand.
GTGACTGGTGTTTTAATCTATCCTCTGCGCTTCTGAGTTTGTCAATATGTCATGCGTCGGGTCAGATGTCACTCTTCCGCCAGGAACAATAGTTTATTGTTGTAAAATTATACATATGGAAAAACACATTACTTCACTTCAGAAGGACTTTATTAACCCCCTGGAGCCGTGTGGAGCATTTTTAAGATGGGCGAGTCCGTTTTTTGTGTGCTTTACTGTAAATATCAAGGTACCATTCACTCCCATTATAAAGCTTGAAAGAGCCAGGATATTTTTTAACATTACCTCATATTGCATTTGGCTGAAAAAAAATGTAACCAAAAAAAAAAAATGTCACCTAGGATGACTTACGGCTGAGTAAATTATAGGATAATTTTTACATTTTGGGGTGAACTGACCTTTTACATTGAAAGGAAACAATTCCATCACTTTTACCTTCACAAACTCAACAGCTCGTGGAGAGAAGTCACAGGCATAGATGAAGATACTGAGATCCTCTTCCAGAAGGGGGAAAATACAGTTTCCAACCCCACAGCCAGCCTCCAACAACACCAGCTTCTGTCCTTGAGACTGAAAGAAAAGGGCTACACTCATCCATACGAACTTAAACATGTAGCTACAACAAATGCGTGCAAAATAATTTACCTCTCTGCAGTTTTTCAGTTCATCAAACTCTCTGGTGGTCCAGTGTCTGTCTTTGAAAAAGTTCGTCGTGTTTCTTTTATAAAATAAGTCCCAGTTTTTCTGAGCATCCGTTTCGAGTTTCTGCTGCTTGAAGTCTGAGACTAAGACCCGGTCACTTGTGAGTTTCTCCATCTCTTCTGTTGTCAGCGTCCTTTCACTCAGAACAGTGGACTGATGATGGGGGAAAGCATCGAACTCATCTGGCGAATCTAACTTACCTGTCACTGACATGACTGTTTAAGCTCCTGCTCTTTATGATTAAAACTGACGACGAAGAATTTAAAATCGGAGGCTGTGAAGTTATATCATAAAAGTCACAGCGCGTTGATAAAAAAAGTTACACACCGCCATCTCAAAGACAAGACACCCACAACAGTTTTAGATACAACATATACTTTAACTACCGATATATTAGGCGAGCTAAATGATTAAGAGTAAAGATATTGGTATGTTTATCTACGTAATACGAAAGCTCACAGATTGAAAAAGTCGCGTTTTCTAAACAGCTGTCTTGCTCGTGCAAACGCTACTGCGGTGGTGACGGACCACTATCATAACCGTCACCGCCGCCTACTGGAGTGGATGAGACGCGCACAACGACCCGACAACATTTCAGCCCAAACTTCGCGAAAATGACAAAAAAAAAAAAAAAAAAAAAAAACACTGTTTTTATTGGTATTAACTTTATTACTATGCTGGGCCGTAGTCTTAGGATAACATAATTTTAACCTTCTAAATAAAGCAACTAGGGAGGATACATTAGAAAGCCTTATATGGGCCTATGTTCATGTAGGCTATGAACAGAAATGAATGACACAAAATTGTATAAAAGACATTTTCGTTAAAAGTATCAATTTCTCTCGTAATTACATGTGTGTGCGTGTGTCTCTGTGTGTTTTATTTTAGATTTTATGTATACAAATGGAATTCTTACAAACTTCTTGAACATTATTCCTTAATAACAATCCCTGTTATTGTTAAAGTAGCAAATTTTGTAACATCCAATTGCAAGTGTATATTTTTTTTATATGAACAGTATAAACATAAATCATAATTTTGTTGTCTATTACTTTTGTATATAATTTTGTCTATCTATCTATCTATCTATCTATCTATCTATCTATCTATCTATCTATCTATCTATCTATCTATCTATCTATCTATCTATCTATCTATCTATCTATCTATCTATCTATCTATCTATCAGAGAAATTGAAATGTGGATAAATAATACATGAGGAATAAATCAAATACTTGAATCTTTATATGGTGTTATACATCACCAAACATTTATAGCGTAGCTACTGTTGTGTTTGATGTATATTTATGCTTGTTGAGACAATAAATAAATTACAAACGAATACAAACTCAGTATTGTTTATTTGACATACAGGTGCTTTTGATTTCTGGTCAGATGGCTTCAATGGAAAACTCAGATCCTGTTTATACAGACAGGCAAATCAACACTTTGTTCGGAGAAAACTGAAGTTACAACGTTGCAGCGAGAGTGTTGTTGCTCATCCAGTATGAGGAAAGCCAGTTCATTAGCCATTTACACCAATCAGCATGCAGTCTCAGCCTCTGGCGGCAGGCACTGTCCGCGGTGGCAGTAAGCATGCTCATTTTTAATTTACTCAGCCCCCCCAAAAAATAAAAAAATACAGACGTTTATACAACAACTCTAATGTCTCAAAAACCTACATTCAAACCATGATACAGTGCTGTACCTGGACCCCCTTTAAAAACCATTCCACGGATCACCGGACATGCCCAGCCCCACGCTGCACAGTTCAGCCTCAATCCAGCACCAGACCGGGGCCACGGGGGTGAAGGGTGCCCCCTGGAGGAGAAGTTCGAGGGGCGTCCTGACTGTCTGCAACTGTGTGGATGACGAGCGGCCCCTCTCTCATGTGCATATACAGTATACGTTTAAATTATACAGGTAGCAGCAACACCCCCTCGGCGAGGGGTTAAGAGAGTGAGGGGGTGACACGGACTGATAGGGGAAAGAAGAGCAGCAGCGGAGGAGCAGCGAGGAGCAGCATCTCTCTATACTGTTCCAGCGTCCCTGCTCTGGTCCCTCCTGCGACGGTGCTCTGTTTTGTTCCGGCTTTCCGAGTCCTCTCGGTCGATCGTCTCCTTCTCTCGTTCTCTCTTCCTTTCTCGACGGGCCTCCACGTTGTCTTTCTCCTGCAGGTTGAAGCGTTTTTTCTTCTCTCCCCGCCGCTGGCCTTTCGCTGGCTTACCTGCAAGGACAATTGGTAAAAGTGTGAGCTATTTTTTGAACATTAAAACACAGTAGCTATAAATCTGTCTGTTTTGCCAATTTTATCATCTGCTAGGTGAAAATCCGATCACTTAGAGAAGTAATAGTAATAAAAAAACCACAAAAAAACCCCCCGTCATGATCTGATGTACACTACAGTTCAAAAGTTTGGGGACAGTCATTTATTTTTTTAAAGAAATATATACTTTAAAGGGTTAGTTCACCCAAAAATGAAAATTCTGTCAGTGTTTACTCACCGTCATGTTGTTCCAACCCCGTTAGACCTTCGTTCATTATCCAAACACAAATGAAGATATTTTTGATGAAATCTGAGACCTGGATCACTCCTGCATACTAGTCCACAGGCTTCTTGAGGGATTGAAACTTGCCGGCATCGAAAAGTTATTAAAGACATCGTTAAAATAGTACAAGTGACTACAATGGCTCAATGCTCTTGTGTGCAAAAAACAACAAAAATAACGACTTTATTTCAACTATTCTTTTCCTTCTCTCTGGGCCTCGAGTCAGGTTACTAGTTTAAAAGCATACGATCTGTTGTTGTACGTCACACGCATCACACACATGACCAGTGTCAGCCAATAGTGAGCCTACGCGTGACGTAGCTCTACGCTATCACACTACGTTAGCTGACTAGAGGCTCATTGAGGAAGGTAATAGTTGAAAGGAAGTGAAAAGTTGAAGTAAAGTTGTTATTTTTGTTTGTTTTTGCCCACAAAAAGTTTCCTCGTCGCTTGGTGAAGTTAAGATTGAGCCACTGAAGTCACTTGGACTATTTTAACGATGTCTTTAATAACTTTTCGAGGCCGGCAAGTTTCAATCCCTCAAGAAGCCTATGGAATAGTATGCAGCCTGCAGGAGTGATCCGGCACTCAGATTTCATCAAAAATATCTTCATTTGTGTTCGGAAGATGAACGAAGGTTTAACGGGGTTGGAACAACATGAGGGTGAGTAAATACTGACAGAATTTTCATTTTTGGGTGAACTACCCCTTTAACTCAGCAAGGATGCATCAAATTGATCAAAGTTGACAGCATAAGACATTTATAACATTACAAAATATTTCAATTTAATAAATGCTGTTATTTTAAACATTCATCAAAATGATGAAAAAAAATGGTTTCCACTAAATAAAAGCTGTTTTTAACATGTTTCTTGAGCCACAAATCAGAATATTAGAATGATTTCTGAAGGATCACGTGACACTGAAGACTGGAGTAATGATGCTGAAAATTCAGCTTTGCCATCACATGAATAAAAATTGAAATTCTATTTAACAATCTATTAAAATAACATGTTACACATTTAAACTTACAGTTTGGTGTGTGTTCAAAAGTAACAATCGCAACGTTTTTAATCACCACAATGTTTACACTTCACGGAAAAATGACTCGCAATGTTTTTGCTCATTAATCTGGAATAAGAGAAAGTATTGTAACCAGAGCACACACACAATATGATCAGTCAGAGTTTGGCCGGCATCCGAGCTGATTTATTTCCCATACAGGCATGTTGAATCATTCTATCATTCTATTAATCAGGCTTTAGTGATTTTCCCATCATCCCTCATCTCTCTCCCTCTCCAGATGGAATTACTCATCAACCTAAGATGACCATTGTTCTTAATTTCGGGCTGTTTTGGTTGGGAGACATCCCTTCAGCAATCATCACTTCTATAAAAGTATTTTTCATAGATTATTAAGAGTTTGATGGAATCCAGGTTGAAGACCCATTTATAATGTTGTGAAACAGCAGAACCATCTGTTGGGTTGTGAGATTGGTTGCGTCTGGTCTACCACAAGATGACAGTCTTGTACAACAACTTTTTCCATTTCATTTGTCTTTCTTTAACACTGTCAACAGTGTTTTAAAGGGATAGTTTACTGAGAAACTTTAAAACTAAAATTGAAATAAAACAAAGCTGAAATAAAAATTCTAAATATTGATAAATACTAATATGGTATATAAATAATATCAAGAATGAAAATGACATCCTAGTGGTGAGTGTTGGGAATATGAACATATTCAGTCAATTTCTCACATAGCTTATTCCTTCAAAAAGAATACAACGCAAATGTTGCATGGAATATAATTTAAGGTACTTCTTTTTGTGTTTTTTGGCTCTTTTTGGACCAATTTGGTCACGATGAACATTGTTGAGAAGTGAAGATATCAAATATTTTACAGGTAGAGTCAGAAATGTTTTTCACAAACACTTTTTGTCAGACCGATTGTGAAACTCTCTTCACATTCTGATATCAATCAATAATAGACAACACATTCTCATCCCAAGGCGTCATCTAACTGACACTTTTGACCATGCTTTAACATGAATGAAACGCTTTAGGCAACCTTTAGCGTCAGTTAGATGATGCGGGTAGGTTTATGTTTGGGGTAGGGTTAGAGCATGAGGATAGCATCATCTAACTGACGCTAAAGGTTGTATAAAGCGGCAAAATGGTCAAAAGCGTCAGTTAGATGACGCCTTGGGATGAGAACGGGCTGTAATTAAAGCGGTCTAAAAAATTATATCTATATTCTGTGGAAGTCTTAGGACCAAGAAACGTTCGTCCAATCATTTCATTCGGTCCGAATGCAATAATAGGATGTCCTACTTGCCTGTCAACAAATGTATTTCCATACCTCTGCGCACGCTGCCCGCATCACCAGTGTGTTTCTTTAGACTATGCAGAGTTGTAGACAGTTACCGAGCACCGCAAAAAACAACAGCCACCATTTACAGTTTCTCCTGAACCAAAACAATGAGCTTATGCTGCTTTTACGCAAGGTCTTATAATTTCAAAGTTAGCTTGCTATTGCTAGCCTCTCCGGAATTGCCTACCCTACCTTAAACAACATATAACAGCATACATAGGTTTCAGAACAACATGAGGGTGAGTAAATGATATAACCTTTTTTAATTGCGGATTAATTAGACACTGGAAATGCAAAAAGGCAGGCGGCGTCCCATCAATTGCAGAGTCAGAGAGTATTATCACCATTGAGCAACCAGTCCAGTTTCTTCCAGGAACATGATTCCTGCAATTAGCGAACAGTACGTCTCTTTGGAATAAAACTGTCAAGATGCGCAACCACGGTGAAGCCGCCCAGCTGAATATTTGACAGCAGAATAAGCTAACAACCGATTAGCACATCAAAAATAGAAAGACTTAAAATACAAATTCTGTTAATATTACTTTATCTAGCAGTTGCTCAACGCTCACGGCTAGCCAATTTCCATTATTGTCAGAGGCTTATCGGTGGGGCACAGATGAGGATTGGAAAAGTGCTGAGGTGGACAGCCACCTCTCCCCCGCTTCTGCTCCCCCCACCCCCCAAAGCAGGCTCTATTAATCAGCCGGACTCTCTCCGGACTCCCTGCCCACTGCAACCCACACTGACCCACACATTCCTGGGGTATGATAGGGGGCCACTGACGGCTCTTGTTTTGTGACTGAAAGTAGTTCAGGAGGATGAAGTGAAATCCCCCTCTTCGACCTCTCGTGGGCTCGAGGATGTTGTGATTGTACTGTGCATTCTGAATGGGCTGACTCATGTACGGTGTCTGACAGATCAAATCTTACACGCGCGCGCACACACACACATTTCACCCGCTGTCGTCACCTCCCCTCTCTAAAGAGACAGCCTCTTTAAACACAGGAAGTTCCCCTTCACGCACACTGTTGTCTTTGTCGTGACGATTTGGAGATCAGTGGATTAGGCGTAATCCTCTGCCTTTCCCATAAACCAAGGCGCAACATGACCAGAGCGCTGTGGCAACAATTATGGAGATGTTTACTGACACTCTTTCAGAGATGGAAAGCTGTCAAGTTTTTCAGCAAACTGTCAAGCGACGAAATGATTACGAGTGATTTCCTCAGCATGTTCTTGAGCATCTGATCTCCACTGCAGTAGCAGAGGAAATCCCAGAGGAAAATGTCATGGTTCAGAGGTTGCTTGTTCAAAGCTCATTCAAGAGACCTAATGAAGTTATGTTAGATTTACGTATCAATTTTGACACGAATAAGACCATTTATGTCATCCAGCATGAAATACACTGTCACAAAATTAAAATGGGTAGCATAGAAGATCATGTGGCCTTGAAGGAATTTGATGAGAAACCAGAAAATTGGAGATCCATGTGAGAATATAGTCTTTTTCACAGGAGCCCAATCTGGAAAAAAACAAAAAAAACAACAACAGGAAAGTTCCACTGGAAAAGTCTCCACTTGTTCTCTATTTAATCTCATTTCTATAGGAGAAACAATTGAGAAATAGATTATTTTGTGAATTCTTCTTTTGGGATACTCCTTTAGTTTTAGAAGACAGTTTCTGCCTTAGAAAAACAAGTGCATTTAAAATGTAAAAAAGGAGATAAAGTGAAAAATAATGATCACATGATCCTTGAGAAATAATTCTAATATGCTGAGCTCAATCAATGTTGTAAACAGTTGTTCTGCTTAATATTTTGTTTGACATTATAAATGTCTATATTGTCACTTTTGATCAATTTAATGGATCCTAGCTGAATAAAAGTATTGCATCTTACTGCTCACAGACCCCAAACTTTTGAAAGTTAGAATAAAGTGCAATATCATGAGAAATGAAGTGTTTTCTAAAAGTTTTTTTTAACTCTTGGATGGCAAAGGGCTTCCATTTAAAGTTGAATCTGAGCATAAGTTTACAAGTGCTCTATCAACAGCTGAAAATAGCTCTATTCATCTGATAATGGGTCTATTCATCATTTTGGATGAATCAATGGATTGCAGTTCCATCCTCCTCTAGGATATGTTGCATGCTAAGCTTTGGAACAAGTTTGTCTCATAGTTGTGTCTATCTAGATGTTTCAACATAGGTGACATGAGGAGTCATCTGGCTCTGATTATACATTATTCTTGAAAGAGTGATTGAGAGGGGAGAACAGAAGGAGATCTTAAAGGAGGAGGGAGATGAAAAGTGTGTCAGAGTGTGAAACGCTCTAAAATCAACCCTGACAACCCAAATCATCCCAGTCTGCTGCTGTTAAGGGCACAGAGGTAGATGTGGTTGAAATAGGATATGATGTCGGGTGCAGTAGGGCACATTTTCATTAATGAACCCTGGGGGTGGGGTAGAGGGAGGCATGCTGTCGTCCGGGGGCCTTTTGGCAGGAGCCAGGCGGGGATTAAGGGCTCTGGCTCGTCCCACAGGAGGAATGCCCGGGCTTTGAAGGCCCAGTATAGCTGCTCTCCCTTAGGGAAGCTGGTGCTAGTGTGGAGAGCACAGGCGTGTAGGGCTACATACAGATGTCAGTGGACGATTGAGACATACACACACACACACACACACACACACACACACACACACAACGCAAAACAACAATGGTGGGATTCCAGATTCTGTACTTATATTCAAAATAAAACTCACTATGTTATATCACACACAAGTTTGTTTTTATATTTCTAGTGATTTTCCATAGACTTCTATTGTTTTGATAATTATCTATCAATATTTTTATCTATCTATCTATCTATCTATCTATCTATCTATCTATCTATCTATCTATCTATCTATCTATCTATCTATCTATCTCAGTCTCTATCTCAATATTAAAAACCTAAATGAGCACATGTTGACACCAGGAGTTGAGTTTTTAGAAAGAACGAAAGGGAAAGGACAGGGGTTGCGTTTGGACAAGCTGTGTAAGAAAAAGGTCAGGATTAGTCAGAGGGAGAACAAGAAAGAAAAACAAATGACAAGTAACGGGAGAAGAATGAATTTGGCTGTGGCAACAAGTAAAGCAGTTGCATGTGTGTGTGTATCAGGAGTGGGGGGCGGACAAGGAGGATGTATCAGTGTCAGAGGGCGGCTTGGGATTACTTTGAGCTGGCGGGGGTCGGACCACTGACCCTACTGGTGTATGTGGAACATAAACACGGACAGGACAGAACCCCGGCAGATAATTAGCGCGCAGTTGATGTTCTAGGAGTTGGGGCAGCTGGGTAATCACAAGCGGGGGCGAGGTCGATAACCGAGCCTGAAACGCACCCCTCAGCTGTGGCCCCCGGCGGATCAACACTGCACTGACTCCTTTGATTTAACATAGAAAGAAAAGTCTTTCTGTGCACAAGCAAAAGTTTGTGATAAAAGAGAGAACACACTTCTAAGATGAGATGGCAGCTCTGTTCCTGCATAAAAAGAAACTTCATAAGTGACTGATTTGGAACTCACAAATAAAATTGACCTGATAATTTAACAGTTCTGTTAGTTATTAATTATACTGAATTTATTATACTAAAATCAACCAGATTTATTTTGCTAATTGCATTTATACTGCATACAATATGCAGTATTATATTTAACTATATTAATAACTAAATTAGTGTCCACAGCAGCAGACAATATCGATTATTTTTATTCTGAGCAAACACTGTAGTTATGTCATCTAGTGGTTTAAATGCAGGTGGATTCTGATTGGCTGTCATTTTTATCATTATTATTTTGTATTTAGAACCATTTTAGAACTGTTATTTATTGTTGTAATCATCCTAGGTACGAACGGGCCTTTAACTGTGACGTGTTATTTGTGTTTTCCTGTTTCTGTGCATGATCAAGCGATATCATTGTTCTTTGGAGTCAGAGAAGTTCTCATTTAAATCTCCATCTCCTATATTTCCCTCTCTCTGAGTCTGCACTGAGGCCCTGACTGTTTATGAGGTGGAGAGCGATCGAGTTGGCCTGCTGTCTGTCATAAAGCAGCAATGCCCCACAAATACCACTACACAAATAAACATTCAAAACATAACTGGCCAAATATGGTAAGCTTACAGATCTTTGAATCTGCTCCATGTATTTGTTTTGCATCGGTTGGGAAATATTTCTGGCTCTTACATTTATAATTATAATCCAGACGATACAAAACAAACATTTATATGATAATAAAACGAGTAGAGTCAATGTTTTTTTGTAGATGTGGAAAATGGATAACAGCCTACTAGCAATTCCATTCGCTAAGTCAAGCATCGCTATTACTACTTCTTATACATAGGTTTAAGGGTTTGTTCTTAATATTACACTCAGCCCGCACGGTTCAACAAACATGAATGATACATCAAAGGACGTAGCTTTTTACTTTTCTAAGTGATCAGACTTACAGTTTTCAGGGACGATTGGGCCTATTTATCAATAATTATACTGGCCACTTACATCTTCTTCTTTTGACAAAGCACTCCCTCTTTTCAGAAGTCTGTGGGCACGGGCTCCCCATTGGAGAGGGATTCTGTAGGACCTTCCTGGTCCTTGTTTCTTCACCCCATTTGAAGCCGCAGGTTTTTCCCAAGCGTGAACAGGGGCTCCACTCACTCCATTCGCCCACTTCGCAGTGCACTAAAACACAGTTAACAAGTCATATGACACACGCATACAGCACTGCAGGGGTTTTGACAGCAGATGTGCAGTATGTCAGAGACTGACCTGTTGGGATGCACTCCATTGAGTCATTGGGCTCAAACTTGTCTGGGCAGATGTGATGACATTGCCCATGCAGGAGATAGAGTCCCGGCATACACCTCGTACACGTGTCACTGTTCTGACAGGAGTCACAGTCCACAGGACATGCTGTAAAACCATCACACACACACACAGTTAAATTAACTAGAATTTTCGTGGAGAAACTAACTAAATGTAGTAACGTTACTAACTGGACAACATTTATTTCTTTGTGATTATTTGTGAAATTTGCTCGAAATTCTGAGAAAACGTTTCTACACCAATTTTTTTTTTTTTAAATTTCATGACGTAGTAATGTTGTTGTGCATCTAAACTCCACATGGCTGATTTTAGACGGCCCTCGGTCTTAAATGTAGCAGTGGAAAGTTTAATTCATTTTAGTGAATCGGTTCATTTAGGTGTTCCTCTCTTAAATATTATCGCTGTCGGGCAGAAACATCGTATCCCCATATTTTTTCATTTACTAATCTTTCCTCAAACTGTCACTCAAACCTCATAACTCCGTCCCGCCTCTACCGTGAATGAAGTGCCTTACTCATTTTGGACTGGGTCTGCTTGTTTGCAATGCAAGGGTAAATAAAGAACTGGTTGTTTGAATAAGTACAGCATTTTCTTTATGTTTTATGAATTTTATGAGCAGAAAAGAGAGTCTTAGTCTAGAATTTGTTGATGATCCATTAAATAGTCCCTGCGTAGCACTTTGTGTCTTTAATAATATGAGATTTTGGCCAAATGACAGTAAAAAGTGAGCACCCACATTGCGAGTTTAAGTTTACGAAAACTAATTCTAATTACGGACAAAACACCCCTGAAATTCTCAGAAATGTGCTGATTAAAAAACATCATAACTCCATTTGAGCTTGATTTTGGTAAAATGTTAACAATATAATGGCACAAGCAAGTCTCTGGCCATTTTAAAGCCACAATAGCAACTTTGACAAAAATGTATTTAATTATTTTTTCAATTTCCTGAAAGTAGCGTATTTAGAGATAGAGGTTTTCTGCATTTGTTTGTGGTGTAGTGTAGTTTTACTACAACAAATTATGATTAGCTTGTAGCTAGTTTGGAAAGTTGGAAACTTTTTTGGAAAGTTACAGTTTCAAAGTAGCTTACACAACACTGGTGGCCAGAAAAAGGAAGCAAAAAACTAGTCTATAATATCTGTGGCACTAAATTGAGCACTCACCAGGGACACACTCTTTCTTGGTATCGCTGGGCACCAGCCCATCTGGACAGCTCTCCATGCACTTGCCCTTGTGCAAGTAGGATCCCGCTCTGCAGCGCAGGCAGAAGTTCCTGTTAAAGCACGAGTCGCACTCTGACCCACACTCTGGAAGACAGGTTATGCACTCATTACCACATGAACTGAGAAGAGAATGCAGTAGCATGCATATCAAAGCCCATGGTTTCATTACACCGCAACTAAGACAAAGCCGTCTGTAGTGTAAATATTTCAAGGAGAAGGTGAGGTGAAATATGCGTCTTACTTATGCAGTCGTTCCTGTCGGGGGAACGGGTGCCGTAGAAACCATTGGGGCAGGAGGCCAGGCACACTCCGAACTGCCTCATCCCGTCCCTCTCCAGGTGAATAAAAAGCTTGGGTTTGCACGTCAGACAGCCATTGTAAACGGAGCAGGTCTGACAGCCTCCCTGGCATCCCTGGGTGCTCACCCCTGAACCCTCTGTGGTAGAAACATCATTCTTACATTAGGATCAAATAACATGTGAGCACAAAATGATGTATGAAAATGTAAAGATCTGAGAAGTGTGTGTGAATATACATAGTTTATGTATTTTCTGGAGAGTGGAGGTAGGCCTTTTCTTTCATTTGCAATTGTTTAGATTTTTTTTAAGCTACAATATTAGGCCTACTTGTGAGGGAGTCAGCTTGCCATCACAAAATGAAGCAAAGATCTGGATGTGGGCAGATGCAAAAAATGATATTATTCTAAAATCTAGCATATTTAGATTAAATGTAACATGTTTATTGTGTTACTGTATGTAATGTATATTTTGTTTGTCTGTTTTCTCTTATCAAACAGTAGTTGCTGCATCATCACTGCTCATTTCCATAAAGTTAAATTTTGTTGCACAACCAACTGTCTGTCACTCTCTGTTTTCTCATTCTGGCAATTTCTAACCTGATTGGCTGCTTTTATCAAGAGTAAAGGGCACACAGGATTTTTTTTTTTATCCATATCCCTGAAAATAAAGTCAATGATTCAATAGACGCTTTTGAGGACTAAACAATCACTGTATTACTTCCATAGTTTGTAAGTCTAAAGTGGCATCATATCTTTGAAAGCTATTTAAAGTTTAGTTTGAAGCTCTTAGTAGCGTGTTACGTATATTCACATTCAATGCCCTGGCTAGACACTTTTCTGCTCACCAGCCACTGTGGCAAGTGGTTTACCAAATGTATTAGACACTCAGTATTTTCATTGATATTGATACCATGGGGAGAAATGGCCAGATAGATATTTTTAATGTCTCATAATTTGGCAGCCATTAGATTAGGTTGCTGTCACTTTAAGACTGAATCCATGGATGCGTTTTCTTTCTCAACTGTTTACGTTCACTTAAAACATAACTGACTGTTTACGTGAATACTTGCAGCCAAAAAAAAAACTTTAATTTTGTTCTGAGAGGCAGCTTTATGTGTGCACACTTTGAGCACAAAATCTGCACAAATGAGTAAAATTATGCGCAATATGCACTGTAACCAACAATGTTCCTCGGAGCAAACGAAACAAGTGAAATAATTACCAGGTATATCAATTAAGCTGAAAATGAATATCGTAAGCGTTTCAGATATTTCAGAATCAGTATCGAAAATGCTATATTGTTGACAACACTACATTGCACTTAGTTTATATATTTCAGATGCCTTTTAAGAAGACTATGCATATTAAAAATGCATGTTCTATATAAAATTCAACCCGCCAAAGTGTCTATTGTGTGACTTTGTTCCACGCCATTGCTGAAATGCACCCACATTTGCTGTTATTGTAATTTCAAGGCCTGATGCCATGGCATATTGTTTAAAAGTTTGTGATGTGGCCAATACATTTATTTTTTTAAAGAAGGTAATATTTTAACAATGATGCAATAAATTGATCAAACATGACAGAAAAGACATTTATAATGCAACCCTACCCCCGTTCTGTCCACTTCCTCTAAAAAAGTGTGAAATTTACATGGAGAAAAATAACACTCCAGTAAACAGTTTCACATTTAAAAAAAAAAAAGATAAAATATGTACTGTAGGAATCCAATTTCTTTCTTTATTTCCTGTCAGCAGCACCTAGTTACAACAAAACATACTTGCCATTTATTCTCAACATTTATAAGAGCAAACAGGAATGGTGGGTACAACTAAATGGTTCCAGGTTGTCTGAGGAAAGAACAGAGCCATCAATTAAAGCTACAACAGTGACCATAATGTAGTGTAATAATAAACACGACAGGAAGCACAGTCATCTGTGGATTCTCCCGGTAGAGAAACTAATCAACAGAGACACGTTGCATACCGGGGTTTGCACGCAAACGGCAGCACAGTAGCCTTTGTGTTCATAAGCGCGCAAACAGAGCGACCACACTGTGACAAAAGCCCAGACAGAATCGACTCGTCTCCACCGGAGACCTCCAGCTGTCAATACGTGCTGAAGCGCCCCACCACAAATGCATAACAAAGAGGTTTCTCAATGTCCTATAGTGACATATTTTAAAAATACTCTCACTCACGAATCCCTTAAGGTAAGATCTGCTCTTAAATTATAGAGTTGATCGCTGACCTGACAACCTTCTGGACAGAACAACTCTGAAACAAAAAGAGATGGTATTTCTGAGAAATAGTCCTCCTGACTGTGTTCAAGGGGATTAAGAGAACATTTTCTTCAGCTTTTTGCTCAAGGGATTGTGAATAATGTTTATGCACTATGGCCTCATTGTTTTGGCTCGGGAACTGAAGAAGTCAAAAGTGATTGAGTTCACAGTTATTATGAGAAGAACAGACGTTCACTGATCTAATCGCACCATACTGTACAGTACAGTACCTCGTTGAATTCGGCAAGGTAAAAAAAAAAAAGAAAAAAAAAGGAAGGTGCTTCAGAGAGCATCTCTGATTAAAGTCAATCGGTTCCAGGTGTCTCTCCAAGGTCAGTCTCAGATGGTTAAAGGCTCTGCATTTTAGAAAGGACTGACCCTGTCTCAGCATCTGGATGAGGGTGAGTTAGGGGCAAAGCGAAGATTGGTCTAGCTCAACTTCAGAGAAGCAAAAAAAAAAAAAAAAATGCTTCTGCTTCTAGTTTCACTTATGTAATTTGAAATGATATGGCTTGAAAGAATGTTACATGAGGATTTCTACAAGCATCAGTAAATCTAAACAATAAGGCAGCAGTTAAAGTACAGGAAATGAAGGACCCTAACATCACTGTCACAGACTAATTTATTTTTTAATATGCAGTAAATCAGTAATATTATAAAATAATATTACAATTTAAAATAACTGTTTTCTAACTGAATATATTATGTATTCCTGTGTTGCCATTTCAGGCACTCCACTTCAGTGTCACATGATCCTTCACAAATCTTTCTAAAATGCTGATTTGCTGCTCAACATTTCTTATTATTATCAATGTTGACACAGTTCCACTGGTTACATTTTTTGTGGAAACTGATAGTTTTTGTTCAAAATAACAACATCTATTTGAATTAGCATTATAACATTATAGCATCATGACATTAAATGTTAATGGATGATAGATAGATAGATAGATAGATAGATAGATAGATAGATAGATAGATAGATAGATAGATAGATAGATAGATAGATAGATAGATAGATAGATAGATAGATAGATAGATAGATAGATAGATAGTCAATACTACTGAACTCAGGCATCGTTTTCTTATCCTTTTTTCTTCCTCCCCTGATTTTCAGAGTTCAGTCTTGGCCGCCAGATTGCCATAGATCAAGGATATTCTGTTTGACATATCTAAGCAATCTTTACAACTGCTGTCCATTTGCCCAAATGTGTTCCTGCCAAAGCTCTCTAATTCACAGAACCATTTACACAGAGGAATTCTGCCTGCCCTTGCACTGCCACAGTCCCTGGGACGGCTTGCATAAGAGCACCCCTGAAATCCAAACGTTCGAAATCGCTTCGCCACGGTTCAAACTCAACGACCACAAAAGCAAGCATTCCCAGAATCTATCGGTAAAGTGGCAGAGTTAAAACCTAATTAAATAACAAAATGTAAGACATCGACATTAAACCAAAAGCATTTGCTTATTGCCCAAAGACTTGTGGTGTGAGTCGGTGAGGCAAGCCGACAGAATTAATTTCCTGGGATATTTACAACATTGGGGGGGCCCCACACAAGCAGAGATCATTTACTGAAAAAACACAGCCATGACTTTTTTTTTCCACAAGGAAATTAGTTACCGCATATTGTCATTGACAAAGCTGTGTGGGACTTAAATGGTGACCTCATCTTTTATGTCCTCTGTGACCTAGTACACTTAGACAAAAGTTTATTCATGCAGGTCTACCACAAATAAAAACACTCTTACAAAGCAGTCTCATGCAAGAAAGACATTCTGATGTTATAAGATGTTACAAATACTTTGGCATTAAAAAGGTGTCCATTTTACATGCAAATCAAAGCCTAGTGGCGTCTACTTGTCAACACGGAGAGTCGGAGACACAGAAACGCACACACAGAACACAGGAAGTGTTTGAGGTCAGGCGACCGATTGGTCACTCGCTGTGTGAACTGATAAATTAGTCATGGTCATTCACCCAGGTTTCTGTCCATCACAGACATTTCAAAGTCTCTTAATTAGCAGCCTCTGATGATGGCTGGTGCATTCAAGATCAAGAGGACAGCGGTCATCATGTTTGACACACTTCACTGTCAAAGTGTTAAACAGCAAAGACTTGACCATACATAAAAAGGTTCATCATCATCAACCTGCACACCTGTATCTATAAATAGCATCACTTGTATAATATTTTGATATGAGTCAGAATCTGCTAAGGGGTAATTAAATTTAACAAATCATGTAAAAATAATCCTTTATAGGAAAATGAAACAATATTTAAATAAACTTTGATAATTGCCTTGGAAACAACTGAGAAAATAGTAATCAAAGAAGGCTACATTTTATAAAAAATCATCCGTCAAGTTTAAAATAGCCTATATTACAGCATATGAGAGTCAAATTCAGAGTCAAAATCAGATGGATCAGTAATAATTATTTATATCTTAGCTGGCAAGTAGCCTATCCAGTGAAGAGATTGATGCCCATATGTCAATATTTTAGTTCTATTCCAAACGACATCCACCCTACGTTTTTGGCAGATGTGATAATGTGCATAAGGTGAAATATGTTTGATTTGTGGGTAAATATAAAAAGTGCTGTAGATGTTCAAAATGCGTTTTGCATTGTTCATTATACTTATTTTATGGTATGAAGTTTACTTCGTGGTTTAAATGTTTCATGTTACTCTGAGACCGACATGTTTGGCTTGACAATTCAGCTGTTGCAAATTTGTTGACTTTTGAAAACCAAGTTATTTTTTTACCAGGAAAGGAATAGCCTAGTTTTATCGTCTCTTATAACAAAAACTATTTTATTTAAATCTTTTAAAAAATTGTTGTTCCAATATTAGAAGATTTTGACTCGTCCATGAATTGATCAAAAATATGCTGAAATGAGCAAAACAATTCTGTTTTTTAAGGATAACCCAAAATTGTTTTCTCTTTAAATTCAATTTGACAGCTGTGCGCTCAGCTGTCAAAGTCAGATTAGCATAGTTTTCTCATATGCCACATGAGAGCACTACTTAGTATGCTGAAGACAATGTCCTGGCCACTGTCCACAGTCCACAATTCTGGCACCATCTCAGTTTTAAACAAAAAATATGGCTAAGGGTTTTGTATTTTGAATTCCATAATATCATTTTGTTCTATCAGACTTGAAATAACCCAGTGAGTGCCACATAGCCACAATGGCATTTTTGTGGCCCCCTGATACCAAAAGCTATTTCTCTAATTGGCTTTGTTACAACTAATTTGGAACATATGTTTATATACATTCAAACTATTCTAGCCTTTTAAATCATATTTATATATTACTTTGCTTATTAAAATAAATAATAATATAATCACACTAAACTATCATGCATGCATTGCTTATTTCCCAAATTTGTGTTTCTTTCTCCAATGTAACAAAAATATTCATTTAAATACTTCATCCACGGCCATAACCACCATAGACAGTGAGGGGGACGTGACCTCCAAATTACACTTGATCCCCCACAATCCTTAGTATTTGGTTACAACCTTGACTTGATGCTTGTGATTAAAATGGCATTTTGAACGAAATGGGGAATTCCTTATGTTACCCTCAACTAAAGCTATTACAATGATTGCAATACATTATAAAACGTGTACCAGCAGGTAATTTATGTGCTCAACAAGGAAGATGCCCCAATGGCCCTGTGCAGTGAGGTTTGGGCCACAACACGTGTGACCCAACAACTAAATTTAAACATTTGTTTTTCAAGGATGTATTCAACATTGTTGCAAACAGGAACAAAAAGGGAAACTGTGCTTCTGTCAATACTGAACTTACTGAGGTGTCTGCGTATCCGTGAGCAGCAACAGTCAACAAATGCGTGAAACAGACCAAGCGCACGAGGGACCAATGGGGTTTTCAACGTAATGCAGAGGCCACTAGAGAGCGATCCTAACAAGAAACTGGACTGGCCATAGATAGCCAGATAGGCCTACTAGACGAGAAGCTAGTGCACACCGAAAGTATAATAATAATGATGCTCTATAATGATGATATTCATGCTCGCTCTGTTGACTAATATGACAGAACGAGAGTGTAAAGCAAAAACTTTACAAACCCTTCCAAAATTTAAAAACTCGCTAATGAAAGGTAACTTAAGACCTGCAACATAGCCTAATACATGATTTAAAACACATTATAAAACCAGCGGTCTGTCCGTGTCCGAATAAAACCACACAAGTATCTAATAAAAAGAAAACATCTGTCGTGACTTGCGCATCTTCTAGCTCGACTTTTAGGCTTCCTTGGCGAAACATTTCCCAATAGAAGATTAAGTAGCCGTGCTTTTTTTCTCTGCAAAACTCACTGTGGCGAAACCTATGTAAAATATCCTTCAAATTAAGCCATCAAAACGAAACCACGAGAAACAAGTCACTCTTTAGTGACAGGCGCAGTTTCACGGGCTCATCTCAAGCAACAGGCTACGCTGTTTGCAGGGTTGCCAGGTCTATGTAAACTATCCCAAAACCAGCCTAATCATCAATAGGCTTAGACCAAACCCACTAAAAACAAAGCAATGTATTCCACGCATTTTATAATCAATGTAATGCATTTTCAACTTGAATAAAGCATTAAGTTGTTAATCACTGAAATTGTTTTACAGAGGATTGCTTGGACAATGTAGACTAGCCTACTTGTAGCCTACCAAGTCATGTTACTTGTAAAAATATTCCCATATAGCTAGCCTAGGACTATTGAACATAGTAAACAGCATAACATAGGCTATATCATCTCTGAGTAAGGTCAACCATCGTTTATTTTTGTGTTGGCTTATCTTAGCTCTAAAACACAGTTTACAATTTCACTAGGCTATTGGTTCTTGACCACAGATGGTCTGCCTATCTAAAAGTAAATAAATACATAAACATTTGAATACATTTTACCTTTTGTTGGGTGGTTATTTTTTAATTACATTTAACCCTCACAACACAGAAAAAAATCATCCCGTTGCCACAATTTAAAAGTAGCTATCCCATTCTGCGAGAAACCGCGCATTTGGCAACCCAGGCTGTTTGTCACAAATTATGTACGAAGAAAACAGTGATATAGGTCAGAAGAACAAAAATAGCATATCTACTTCGATAACAATAACTCGATTCTTCCAGCTGGTAAAAATATTGAATTGCTTTAGTTTAGTCAGCTGCATATGCCGAACCATGTGCACAAAAGAGATGTCGAGACCGTTTTCTTTTTAGAGTTTGAGTTTTACATTATTTTTATTTATTTATTGCACTGGCTCGTCTTTCTTGCCAAGACATAAAGTAAATAAAACGTTCTATTCTCATGTAAACCTTTAGCCTATATCTTAATAAGTCACCATCACCTGATTCAATATTCTTCCATTAGCCACTTTAAAAAAAACAAACAAAAAAAAAACCCAATACTTTTACTTTTAAGTATCTTAAAATGAGAAAAAGTTTTAAAACATAATGACCACCAAAGAATCGATTCACAGAAACAACCAGTAGCCTACAAGTCACGGTGCAGGTGTGCGCAAAGCATCAGATGAGCAGCGCGCAGAACTTACGTTTGTGTAGCCGGTGCCTGGAGCCTTGATGCTGACAGTTTGTGTATTCCATACAATGCAAGATCAAAACAATGGAGATCAGTTGTAATTGCATAGTAATCAGGGGAATGATGCTTGTTTTGTCAATTTCAATGTCCCTTAGCGCACTCTGATCTGTGCAAAACTCAATATGTTATTCCTAAATCGGGAAGAAGCCCCAGCTCTGCTCACGCGCAAGAGAACCAGAATTTTCAATGGCCCATATGCACCTGGGCCGATTCGGCAGTAACATATTGGAGGCAATCCACATATGTGCCACTGTGAGATATCCAAAGAGAGAGCCACTCATTCCATGGAAACAATGAAAGTGTTAGTTCTCCATCCAGCGCACTGTACAAAATAGGGAGAAGGGAATCAAATTAAATTGGCATGGTGATCAATTTGGATGGTCTTCCTTAATGACTGTGTGTATTCCCCTCTGTGATCCAGCACGACACGTCCAGGTGTGAAGGTTACTTTATTTATTGAGCTTGGCATGTAGGAGGTCCTCGCGTCATCCTCATCACAGCATCTCGAGGAACTTTCAGTGAAACTTTGGCGCTTGATTGGTAAATAGTCGCCGAAACTTACTCGCTCTTCTCTGTTCAATCTCTATAGCTCACAGTTTCACGGTTGAGCAATTCACTATCTCTCCCTTTCTCTCGCCTGCTCCCAGCTCGTATGCTCGTCTGGTAACTGATGACTTCAGCTCTCTGCAGTCTCTTTCCCCCCTCTGAACTCCAAAGTTTATTTAGAGGGCGAGCAACCCACGTCAGACACCCCACGGGCTACCAACACTCGCTTTTTTCATTATAGCTATCACGTTTTCCAAAACTCGAGAAGTTGAATGGAAAAAGCAGACACAGACAGACAGACAGACAGACAGATAGATAGATAGATAGATAGATAACACACAATTATCCAATACATTAACCAATAAATTAATCAATAACAAATTCATTGCTGTTACCGTTGTATTTATTTAGTTAAGCCTTTTTTAAAAACTTGTATTTATAATAAATTATAGTATACCATTTTCTCAGGTTTCATATTTTTCAGATATTAATTCAATATATAAATTCACCAAATTCAAAAGCATCTCAGTAATATTAACTGGCCATACATATGGTTGCGATAATAGAGGAATTTCCATTGTGATCCTCTAGAGGGGGTCAGTGCAATAGGAGCCACATTGCTGAGCACAGACTGCGTACATGCAAATAACTTTTGTTTTAGCACGTCTGACTTTTTCAGTTGTTATGCATGCAATGGCCACATAAAGACAAATCCTTGCATTTTTTTTGTGTGCGCCGTGGAGCATAAACAATGGTGGTGATTACTGGTGTATATAGGCTACGTGAGAGCGCTGCACAGCGCTGTGGTTCCCTCTTCTCCCACAGGGAATCTTATTTACACGTCTGGCAGTGGGACGGGGAGGCCTGCTTTTCTTAACCAGCATGTTGATGTTTATAAGAATATGAGGTGGACCAATGTTTCCTCTGTTGTGGCTGCTCCATCAATCACAATGGGTGCAGAGGGGGAAAATGCCATAACTTTTGGAGGACTCCTTCTAGTAAAGTGCAGTTGTTCGTGCCCAGTGCCACTGAAGAGGGTGGTCGCTTTTCAGATTAGAGGGATTTAACTGCCGTTTTTTTTTTGTTCTTGATTATTCATTAATGAGTAGTCTTTAGTAAATTCAGCTGTAAGGGATAAAACATGATTTAGTCTGTGGTTGTCGATGTGGGGGGTTAACATTCCAAGGGAGTTGATCTTCATATGGGAAGGGGGGACAGAATAAAGCCCCTCTTTGTGCCCCCTACTCCTTTGATAAATTAGTCCCAGCGACAAGCTCTAACGGGGAGCGGGGAAGAGGAGGTGAGGTCATTTGGTCACTCTATGTGACGGCCGATGAGAGAAGCCGTCAGCAGCCTGAAATGAAGCCGGGCAGGTGCACCACGCCGACAAGGAGCAAAGGTAACTGAAAATGTGTGAGGCCTGCAATATCACACATGGAAATAGTCAGCATAAATGGCTGCAATGGATGCTAACTGCGTCTAATCCTGACACTGGAGTATTTAACGAGACCAGACACAGGATATTTTTATTACAGGAGCTTGTTGCCTCAAGAGGCATTACAGAGTGGACCACATGGCTCCATGCACTCTCATCCATCCTGATCCCATCACATTCTCCACCCATAAACCTCACAGATGAGCGATCACAGCGCAGGGAATGGTGTGATATGCCATTGAACAGAGATGACCTATTGGCGGTTGCATCATGAAATACTCTTATTTGGAGTCGAGAGGATTAAAACACAAGTGCACATGTTAGTGGTACTGAAGCAGGAAGGAGACAGGAGAGGATAAAGATTCTGCCATGTTCTAAGGGCATGCAAACAATAAGGGTTTGGGTCTGTCAGCTGCAGAAGCAAAACAGAAACACAGGGTAGTTCAGCTTCCATGAATTGTGTACAGATCCTTGCAACATGGGGCCGTGTATTATCATGCTGGAACATGAGGTGATGGTCGGATGAATGGCACAACAATGGGCCTCAGGATCTTGTCACAGTATCTTTGTTCATTTAAAATCCCATCAATAAAAAGCACCTGTGTTCGTTGTCCATAACCAGAGCCGGACAGTAATGGAGTACATTTACTTGAGTACATTACTTAAGTACAATTTTGAGGGATCTGTACTTTACTCGAGTATCATTTTTGGGGAGTACTCATGACTTTACTCAAGTACATTTGAGAGTGAAATATTGTACTCTTTACTCTTTACTACTAAAAAAAAAAAAAAAAAAAAAAAAAAACGGAAAAAAGAAAAATCGCAGAAACCCTCAATTTGTTGTTTGTTTTGTCCCTCTCAAATGTGATTGGATTGTGCAGGCAGCACTGATTGGGACAGCCTATCAGCAATCACCTTATAAGCTTTCCGCCAAAGCCAACTCCATGGTCAGATTTAGATAAGAGACCAAATCATGGACGAAACAGTGGATGGAGACGTAGCAGGTCCATCTTGGGAATGTGCCAACCCGTGGCCCCACCTCGCCAGACTATTTCAATTTTCTGAATTTTCTTAAGTGTTCTTTAATGTTAAATAAAGCAACATGGTAAAGAGATGATAATGACTTGATTTTACTTTCAAGTCCTTTTACATTCTCAAAGGTATTGACAAACATTTTTCATAACTCCATGTAGGACGTTTCTGTCCATAAATGTAAGCACTGTGGCAGTAGTAGTGCAATATTTAGAAAATGTACTCTTGTACACTTGATACTCAAGTACTTTTAAAAACAAGTACTCCAGTACTTTTACTTAAGTAGACATCTGACTGTAGTACTTTCACTTGTACTTGAGTAAAATATAGCAAGGGGTATCTGTACTTTTACTCAAGTAATAAAGGTTTGTACTCTGTCCGACTCTGTCTATAACATACTGCTGCCCATATCGCCACGATGCGCCACTCGGCCCACAACGTTGACATCAGCAGACCGCTCACCCACACAACTCAAAATACGCTGTCTGGCATCTACCCAGTACAGTGAAAACCGGGATTTATCCGTGAAGAGAACTCCTCTCCAAACTGCCAGACACCATCGGATGTGAACATTTGCCCACTCAAGTCGGTTACGAACTTGTCGGTTATGGGCGACGAACTGCAGTCAGGTCGAGACCCCGATGAGGACGACAAGCATGCTCATGAGCTTCCCTGAGACGGTTTCTGACACTTTGTGCAGAAATTCTGTGGTTATGCAAACCGATTATTGCAGCAGCTGTCTGGGTGGCTGGTCTCAGACGATCTTGGAGGTGAAGATGCTAGTGTGGTTACATGTGGTTGGATGTACTGCCAAATTCTCTGAAACGCCTTTGGAGACTGCTCATGGTAAAGAAATGAACATTCAATTCGCAGGCAACTGCTCTGCTGGACATTCCTGCAGTTAGCATGCCAGTTGCGCGCTCCCTTGCAAACTTGCAACATCTGTGGCATTGTGCTGTGTGATAAAACTGCACATTTTAGAGTAGCCTTTTATTGTGGCCAGCCTAACTAATCAGCATCTTGATATGCCACACCTGTGAGGTGGATGGATTATTTCGGCAAAGAAGTGCTCACTAACATGGATTTAGTGAACAGACAGATTTGTGAACACTATTTAAGAGAAATAGATCTTTTGTGAACATAGAAAAAGTCTTAGATCTTTGAGTTCAGCTCATGAAAAACAGCTTAAAACAAAAGTGTTAGGTTTATAATTTTGTTTAGTGTGTATACACTCACTTAAAGGATTATTAGGAACACCTGTTCAATTTCTCATTAATGCAATTATCTAATCAACCAATCACATGGCAGTTGTTTCAATGCGTTTAGGGGTGTGGTCCTGGTCAATCTCCTGAACTCCAAACTGAATGTCAGAATGGGAAAGAAAGGTGATTTAAGTAATTTTGAGTTTACGATTTTGAGGCTACAACAGCAGAAGACCCTACCGGGTACCACTCATCTCCACTACAAATAGGGAAAAGAGGCTACAATTTGCAAGAGCTCACCAAAATTGGACAGTTGAAGACTGGAAAAAGGTTGCCTGGTCTGATGAGTCTCGATTTCTGTTGAGACATTCAGATGGTAGAGTCCGAATTTGGCGTAAACAGAATGAGAACATGGATCCATCATGCCTTGTTACTACTGTGCAGGCTGGTGGTGGTGGTGTAATGGTGTGGGGGATGTTTTCTTGGCACACTTTAAGCCCCTTAGTGCCAATTGGGCATCGTTTAAATGCCACGGCCTACCTGAGCATTGTTTCTGACCATATCCATCCCTTTATGGTCACCAAGTATCCATCCTCTGATGGTTACTTCCAGCAGGATAATGCACCATGTCACAAAGTTCGGATCATTTCAAATTGGTTTCTTGAACATGACAATGACAATTCGCTGTCCTAAAGTGGCCCCCACAGTCACCAGATCTCAACCCAATAGAGCCTCTTTGGGATGTGGTGGAAGGGGCGCTTTGTGCCCTGGATGTGCATCCCACAAATCTCCATCAACTCCGAAAGGGGGTCAAACACAGTATTAGTATGGTGTTCCTCATAATCCTTTGTGAGATTACACACATATATATAAGTAATACCTTTTAATACCAATACAACATTTTGTTTTGTAATATTTAAATTTTAGATTTTTTTTAAATACATTTTGTTCTATATTGTCATTCCAATTCAAATTCAGGTTCCTTCCTTAGAAGTGTGGACAATCCAATTTTACACTTATGAATTGAAAAGGAGCCTGAATTTTCCACAACCTTGGCTCTCAGACATTTTAAGTGGGCCAGAACTGCCGAAAATCTAAATAAACAAAGAGTCTTTCTCATAGAATGATGTGTGTTGCACTGCTTCTTTAGGCTTGACCGCTGCCACATGAAACACATGTACCTAATAAAAGTGTGAAAGTTCTTCGAAATCGATCTAATCTGAGACAACAGACTGAGCAAAGCCTACAACATACGCAGACTTGAGCGGGATTTGCAGGCTGCTGAATTCCTGTGGCGAGACAGCTGCTCGGTACAGAGGAGTCCAACCAACGGCGCTCTAGAGCTTTTCCAACACTTCATTCAGTCTCACTGTTGCTGAGCAACCCGTGAGCCAACCTGGGCCTTTCCAAGCGAGGGGATCGGCTGTCTGTAAAGGGTCTGGTGGTTTATATTAATCAGCATGATGCCGTTAGATTCTTTCATTTTGATTAAGGTTCCTCCCCACCTCCTGACAGGTGGTCTGTCTGTCCCAGGCTGCCCTATTGTCCCGCAGTAATCACTCTCTGCCCTGGACATGTCAGGGAGGATTGGGGAACGGTCACCCTGGAGTGTGAACGTCTGCAGTTTTTCTGCCAGGCCACTACGGGTGTTGCGTTTCAGCTGCCCTTGAGCTCTCTCGCGTTTGTTTGTTTGCACTTAAACACTCATTATAGTGTGGATTTTATGATGCCACCCCCCAACTTCTTTACAGGCTCTTAATGAGACGGAGTGAGAGAGAGCAGGGACACCTGGAGGCACAGGTGACATCCACTGAGTTTAAAAAGGAGTTAAAGAATCAGACAGCACACAAGTGAAGGTAGACAATAAGTCAAAACTTATCCACCAGCTCAACACAGACATTCTACTTGCTCGTCAGTAATTCAGCCTCAGCTTTGAAATCCATTTGCCATTGTACACATAATTCTGACAAAACTACTGAAGTTTTTAAAAAAATAAATAAAAATTTACATCAGCTGCAAGATAGGGTTCGTTCATCCTAAAATGAAAAACCTTTCATTATTTACCTTATGACTTTCTTTCTTCAAAACAAAATTATTTAATTCTTCAAAACAAGTTATTTTAAAAAAGTGTTTTTGGCCATATGGTGCAATTTTATTATACTAATTATATACTATAGCATTTATTAATTCATTAATTCTTAATCATTTAATATTTAGAATTATCTTATATTTTTATATTTTCACTTTATTCCAGGTTTTATTAATTTTATGTGATTTTGCCAGTGTTTTTCTTAAATATTTCTATGTAGCATTTATTTTAGTAATTTAGTACTTCAAAGTCAACTTATTTTATTTCAGTTCAGTTTTATTTAAATTATTTCAAGTTTCCTTTTTGGGTGAACTATGCCTCTAAGTTTTTTATCTTCTTTCTGGTTGATGGTACATACAATTTTGCTGGATGCATCAGCCAATAAAATTGAGCCAAATCCAGTTTTATTTTAATTATGCCACAAAATGGTTAAGATGGAATATGTTGATATACTGTCTAAAAAGTAACAGCTTAAATGCACACAGAGCCGATGTTGTGTGTATTCGCAGTTGTGGCGTTCCTCAGCCAGAAGTTTTATATTTTCCACTTTTTAAGCATGAAATTCAAACTGTGGAATGACTCTCTTTGGTGCTATTAAGCTTACTTTATTTTACTGGGAATCATTCTAGCACCAAGAAAACTGACAGGATACTTAAACACAGAAGTCTACAGAGGACAGAACTTAAGAAAAGGTCATGGAGGACAAAAACAAAACAAACAAAAAAAACCCTACCCCATGAGGACACTGCCCCGAAAATTAAAGGGATAGTTTATCTGAAAATTAAAACTCTGTCATCATCTATTCACCCTTACGTTGTTCCAGATGCATGTAACTTTCTTTTATCTGTGAATCACAAAAGGATACATTTTGAATCACTCACTCACTCACTCAGACTGGGTTTGTGAACCGGATCAACTGATTCATTGAGATTCAACTCAAAAGAACGATTCATGAATTGAACATTGCATCTCTTCTATAGTACTCTCATGAATGTGCAGAGAACAAACAACATATTTTTTTTTTTTGGAGAGTGAACTATTCCTTTAAAAAAGTCTGTGAAAGAAGAAAAAAACGTTATTCCAGCCTTAAAATGGTAAATACATCATCACCCTGAAAAACAATGGAACATGAACTCAGAAAAACAAGCCTCCCTTTCCATTTGGTGTTTGCAATGGAAACTTGTGCAATGAAAAACAGACTAATTTCACCTCTTTGAATGTGTTGTGGCAGAACCACCGTTAATAATACCGCATGACTGCGTAGAATGGAAATTGTGTCCAAAAATGTCCATAAAATAAGCCCCCTGCCCATTACAGAGGAGGGTGCATTTGCGCCTGTTCAGCCATTGAGATTTTTTTTTCTATTTTTCCTTTCACTTTCTCTCCCAGTTACTCACTCCTTCAACATCAGCCCTGGATGCCCAGTGAAAGCATGCTAATTAGGGTAAGTTGCACTGCTATGGTTTTGACTGGGTCAGTTTTGGGTCATTAACATCTTAAACCCTCCATCGCCACATTATAAACCCGCATTAGTCAAGGTATTTTACAAAACCATGCAACTAATTGTAGCCTGAAGCACCTTGTTAGAAAGACCATAAAGATACAAAAAAGAAATTACATAACTAAGAAGTTTAAATAAATAGCTGGTAGACATAAATTCAATTTGAACATTGAACAACACAATATATGTTAACATGTTGTTATTCACACCACTTAATATTCAGTTGTTCAAATGTACATCATTAGCACCTTAAACTAAATAAAATGGAAAACTATAGATGTCCTCAAACAATGCTGGACCCTAAAGATGCCTGTTTTAAATTAAGTCGGGACATTTGGCCATTAAGTTTCAAGATCTTTGTATTTCATAATTTGAAAGAAAAATAAAAGTGGTCAAACTTGTTAAAACTCAGTGGCGCTAATTACATTCTTAAAAGCCCATCATATAAAACTATACCAAAGACCTATAAAACAGTGTGATTCAAGGAATGTGTTTTTATTATCAAAACCTACCGAATAATTAAGACCAAAATTGGTGGAAACTAATGGCCACAAGACTGGCCTCGCTAGGACCGACTGAAGTGACGGGATGCTGATCGATTGTGATGGCAAAAGGAAACACATGTGTGCCGTGTGTCAGGTACAAGAGGCCCGTAAAAAAAGCCCCTGCCTGAGTGCTGGGGTGGAGAATGGCGACTTTTGGCTGTTTATGGCGAGTGATAATAGCCCCTTCATAAAACAAACCCTGTGCTAATTATGCTGGTGGTCGCTCAACGGCACCTCAGCAGTAGCTTTAATGAGTTACACTGTGCCAATCCAAATATGGATCTGGGACATGATACGAATTGTAATATGAGCAAAGAACAACAAAATAAAAATGCTTAATAATGAGTAAATCTTTTTTGGTCCTTTTAAACAGTAACGTTCAAGTTAATTTTATGTGCCGCATGTGGTTTTATCTCAGCATATTGAGACTTTATATGAGATAAATTATATACACACGACACAACTCACCTAAAGGATTATTAGGAACACTACACTTTCGCCATCAGAACTGCCTTAATTCTACGTGGCATTGATTCAACAAGGTGTTGAAAGCATTCTTTAGAAATGTTGGCCCATATTGATAGGATAGCATCTTGCAGTTGATGGAGATTTGTGGGACGCATATCCAGGGCATGAAGCTCCCGTTCCACCACATCCCAAAGATGCTCTATTGGGTTGAGAACTGGTGACTGTGGGGGCCATTTAGTACAGTGAACTCATTGTCATGTTCAAGAAACCAATTTGAAATGATTGGAGCTTTGTGACATGGTGCATTATCCTGCTGGAAGGAGCCATATCTGGTGGCCCTAAAGGGATGGACATGGTCAGAAATAATGTTCAGGTAGGCCATGGCATTTAAACAATGCCCAACTGGCACTAAGGGGCCTATTCTACCATCTGAATGTCTCAACAGAAATCGAGACTCATCAGACCAGGCAACATTTTTCCAGTCTTCAACTGTCCAATCTTGCTAATTTTAACCACTTTTTCCTATTTGGAGTGGAGATGAGTGGTCCTCGGTGGGGTCTTCTGCTGTTGTAGCCCATCCGCCTCAAGGTTGTGTGTGTTGTGGCTTCACAAATGCTTTGCTGCATACCTCGGTTGTAACGAGTGGTTATTTCAGTCAAAATTGCTCTTCTATCAGCTTGAATCAGTCGGGCCATTCTCTTCTGACCTCTAGCGTCAACAAGGCATTTTTGCCCACAGGACTGCCGCAAATTGGATGTTTTTCCCTTTTCACAACATTCTTTGTAAACCCTAGAAATGGTTGTGCATGAAAATACTCAGATCGGCCCGTCTGGCACCAACAACCATGCTACGCTCAAAACTGCTTAAATCGCCTTTCTTTTCCATTATGACGTTCAGTTTGGAGTTCAGAAGATTATCTGTCATAATTTGCTATAAATGCATTTCAAATCTGTTTGACTTTTTTCTGCAACACACAGCAGAAAATATTAAGGTATGCCTAAAAGTACAGTTTTGAACATTCTTGAGAGCATTTTCTCAAAGTGCAGATATTGCTCTGCAGAATCTGCTGGAGAGAAACCAGCTCTGATGATCTAACAGCATAATCGGGAAGAAGGGGCACTCTTTAAGCACGATCCGGAGATGAGCAATTTCCAATATAGATGAGTCATGTTTTATATTTAAACTTACTGGAATTTTGTAATGGCCAACAGGTGGAAAAGAAAAAATATGAGAAAAAGAGAGAGAGAAATACATCTCTCTGTGGGGGAGACCTATCCACCAAATTACACTGAGAAAAGAAAGATCAAGTCAGTGTTGTTTCACTCAATGAGTAGTTCTCCCAGTTCATTTGAGTTTAATATGAGACCAACTATATTCACTATAGGGTTTAAACCTGGACTCTGACCAGGCCAAAACATGGGCCTAATGGACTTGTTCTCAAGCCACTTCTAGGTTGTCTTTGCAATTTGGGAAGGAGCATTGACTGCTTTAAAAAATAACATCTGATTATTCCTCTTTAGATATCAACTTTTCAATTTGAAGCAAGCCATTCTGCAATATTCAAAGCATTAAATGACTTTTCAGAGTAGTAGCCCACCAATGCAGCAACTCCCCACACAATGGCACCTCTTCCTCCATGCTTAACTGTGGTCAAGATGCATATATTCCCTTAAGCCGATTTTCGAAGACAGGACTGTGGAGCATCACCATGTGACTCGTGTTTCATTGTGATTTATAACTCCACACACAACTTCCCACATTCTGCCAAAAAAACTGTCAACATTCTGTCTTTGATATTTTTCTGAGACAACAATGGCTTTTTAAGTAGTGCCTTTTCTTAATTTTTTCTAATTTCCTGATCAATAATTTGTGGTTAAGTCAATTAAAAGCTTAGCGTTTAGCCGTTTCCTTGACCCATTTTTTGCCAAAGAGTGCAAATAAATAGCTTTAAAAAGGGGAATGTGTTGCTTATGTTACATAAACCATGTTCCTG
This sequence comes from Pimephales promelas, assembly GCF_016745375.1. Next base: position 2,586,251 of record NW_024121610.1, read on the forward strand.
TTCACCAGAGTCAGATAGATTGCCTTCTAAAAATTGGTATCCTTACAAAAGTTTGGATCAACTTAGAATTCATCATAAGATCATAACATACAACATGTAAATTCACCCGCTATATTGCTATATGTACCCGATTTTTCATATCAAGAGAAAAATATCCCGGGATGTCCGTGGCTTCCCTTGAGACTCTCCTTCTTTGCAGCAGTTAATGATATTCTAAAGCCCATCGGCACATTGACTTGATTGGTTACAAAGTAGTTTGTGACGTCAGAAACACCAGCGATTTCAAACCGCTTTTTTGAGTGTCTTTGAACTTTGTTTATATCGTTTTTTCCCCACTTAAAAGCATTGTCTAAAACTTACACTCTATGTATTAGCATATCTTTCAAATATATATTAGCCAGCTATTTTTTTTGGGATATATCACTACCCTCAAGATGAATAGAAATGATAATGGATAGGATAGCTCTCACTGGATATTTTATATATATACCTCCTTGGTATAAAGATCAGTGTCATATTGGTCAACAAATAAGAGCCAGGACAGCATAAAGATGCAGATTCTTACTGTTATATGGACAAAGACTCCAAGTTTATAGTGCAGGTGGTTCTCTCGTTTTATCAAGGACACAAATGAACAGTGCTTGCCAGACTTCTCTTGTTTCTGGTTTACTCATTTCAATTTTACCAACAATAGTTCAGACATCACCTATAGCCTTAATATGAAAGCCGTTCCTTATTTGGTTAGACAATCTGTTTTTCCATCCCTTATCCTGACGAGTGCTTGGAACTCAGGACACTGCAGATAAAAGCCTGACTGGCCATAAAGACTTATTTATACTTTTTAGCATCAATAAATTAATCATCCTCCAACTATTTAATCTACTAGATTTTAATACGGCTGTGAGGAGAAAGAGATTTATGAGAGCTGCGAGGTGTTTTGTGAGAACGGAAAAACACAGCCTTAACAGCGATCTGGCACGCCGCTCGTCCAAACCCTTGACTAAAGTCCTCTCTCTCTCTCTCTCTTCACTTTTACTGTGCACACAAAGCCCCAACTGGAATATTAGTCTATCCATCCATGATTCGCTCCTCCCAGACGTCCTCTTCCTGCCGCGGTCGCTCGTTCTGAGTTGTAAAAAGCAGGCCTGTAAATATAAATGTCAACGGTTACAACTACAACAACACGAGAGCTTTTACAGCGATGGAATAAAATACCGATTCTCTCCTGCCCTGTATTTCACAATGCAAAAACACACACAAAACACAAAACTCCCTAGATATGAAGACATGTTTTTGTTCACCACTGTTGCACATAACCCCTGTACTATTTATACTGTTTCCTGCATCGTTACACAAGCAGTAAAACCTTCCAAGAGTGATTGATATAGAATGCATGTATTTAGTTAAATGATTTTAAAGTTATTTATTTTAGAAATGTTGAATTCCCTTCCATTTGCATGTGCTTCAGTTCATACACTGAAGAATATTAGAGTGAAAACACATCAACAAACACTAAAGCCCTACTGAACGACCACAAACACACACATTCTCTTTGTAACCGCTCACCAACACCCCGCACAATGCTGTATCAGAGCTCCCATTGAGAACCGTCATCAGTTGGAAGCTCTGGTGATGACATTTGTTCGGCGCAGAGAGAAAATGCACTGTTCCCCAGAGAAAGATGATAGAGAGAGAGAGGTTGAGAAAGTGAAAGATGCGGAGTGAGGAGAGGGTGAAAAGCAAGGGAACCAGAGAAGTGGATGGAACGGATAATGAAGGAGAAATCAAAAGGGGACAAATAGGGATCAGCTGCTTTTCCCTGCTCTGTGTTCAAAGGCCAGGCCCTGGCCCAGTATCCCAGGGTCATGCCTCATTGGAACACAAACATCCTGCCTGGCCCATGTGGCTTTTTATCTGCCCTCCCCTCCACTAGTGCAACCTGTAACCATATCCTACCTGCAGCGTATCCCTTACAGGCATTCATCAACATCAACCATTAAGACCTGTTCTGGGCACAGAAACAACTTTAGATGAATTTTGAGGTATCGGGGGAAAATGTGACATTATAGTTAACAGCTTTTGGTGACAATATTAAAGAATTGATTGATTCTGGTTCCTTAGTGTTTTTTTTAACAGTTTTTCTACTTTAAACGTGCCCCTATTGTGGTTTTTCGAATATTACCCATCATGCAGTATGTGATAGCTGTTTGTGAATGTAAAATCTTTGCAAAGTTTTAAAGATCAAAGTGCACGATAAGAAGACATTCTCATAAAAGCAAAAAACTATTCTAAATTGCCCAACTTCTCACTTCCTGTTACACACCTACATATCAATGTAACAAATTTGCATAATGCCAGCCTTTGGTTTTCATTGGCTGCCCAAGAACAATGTCTACTTTGACCCTCAAAACAAAAGTCAAACAGCCGAGGCCTAAAAGAGTTGAGTTCATGTTGTGGACATGTCGAGAAGACACTGTTTTCCACGCTATCAATCGTATCATTGTGCATCAAGCACTGAGGAAGCCTCTAGAACTTTCAAATTCAGATATGGTAATAAGGTGTTTCGTTTCTGACACGCTCTGTAAGCAGTAGACCAATCACAACAGACTGGGCCATCTGACCAATCAGAGCAGAGAAGGCTTGCAAAAAGGAGGGGTTTAGAGAGACTGAATCTTCGAACAAACCGTTTTCAGACTCTTTGAGAAATGAGGTGACGTGCAATGCATATTATGAGAAAACTAAAGTGCTTTTTGACCTTGGATGCAAATTAACCTCCAAAACAAAATTAGGAATCTTTACAATAGAATAATAGGGTCGGTTTAAGGAAATGAAATTCAGATACAACATCAGCACTATATTAAAGAATAACAATCATAAACGTCATCTACAGGATTATCATTGAATAACAACTTGCGCTTCTCAAACAAAGCTATCACATGGCGTCAGAAAACTTGTATTGGCACACAAACAATATAATTATACATTTATGAAATGTTATGATGCTTTTGAAGGTCAAATGTGCCTTTGCTCTTGGCAAGGTGAGTGCAGACAAGCTGTATCAGAGCGTGGATGCCACCAGCACCCCGCTTTTAGTCAATTTCCGGAGAGACTTCCAAACTTTTACCTTGAATGAACAGCAATTACATGCCGGCTGGCACATCAGATAGAGAACCTCCTCGGGCAATGGAGAAGTGTCAGTCAGACTACATACAGAGATGTTGGTAAGAGGGGAAACGACTCTTCCTTTGTCCCTTTGCTAAACTTTTTATCTGTCAAAACAAAGATGGATGTAGCTTGAACACACAATGCAACAAACTTAGATCTATACAGTTGGAGCTTGGGAAGGTGGAGGGTTTCTGAAGGCACACTGCAACTGCTATTTGAAGGTTGAAAAGCGAACTCATTGGCTACTGATAAAGCAAGAACCAATCAGCTGTGCCCGATAAAGAATGCGATTGCAAAACAGATTAAGTTTAGGACCTATCAGCCTGCATCATCTAGTGTTTCATGATAGAACTTTGTATGTATTATATTGCAAAAAGATTTTAAATAAATGTTGTTCTTTTAAACGTGCTATTCATCAAAGAATTCAGAAAAAAAGGTATTACGGTTTCCACAAAAATATTAAGCAGCACAATTTTTCGATTTCGATGATAATAAGATTTATTTCTTGAGCAGAAAACCAGCATATTAGAATAATTTCTGAAGGATCATATGACACTGAAGACTGGAGCAACGATGCTGAAAATTCAGCTTTGACATCACAGGAATGAATTACATTTTACAACATATTAACCTAGAATAGCGTTATTTAAAATTGTAATAATATTCCACAATATTACTGTTTTTATGGCTTTATATATGAAGAGTTCAGATGCAAACGCCTCTAAGTGCCATTTGAATTTTTTTTTTCTAGAATGATCATTTTTATCAAGCTTGTATATTTAAGTTCAGTGATTTCACTTAAATGGCAA
>NW_024121610.1:2595224-2936153 GCF_016745375.1 Pimephales promelas
CAGGGACTGAATCAGCTCCTGACTGCGGAGCAGGAGTACAGGGGTCTATGCGGTTTGGTAAATGGATATCTGCATCAAATTCAAAGCAGGTACAGTGCATGGGAGAAAGACTCTCACACATGCCAAACTAATAAGCAGCAACAAAATGCGTGTGGTTGCACTCAGGAAATCAGTACCGAACGGTATAGGTCAAGATAAGGAGACCAAAATGCTTGCTCAAAGGCATGAAGTTCAATACATCTTTGGAGAGTGCACGGCTCTCACCAGCCAGCTAAGGAAGCGTCTGAGAATGCATGAGTCACACACAGCATGCATTGTTTACTCTGTTTTTTCCTTATTGCAGTTTAAACCAATTACAGACTCAAAGAAAAGTATTGGTTAAACTTAATTTAGTTTTGGACACTAGTTCCAAACATTGGAAATGGGTTTTCTTAACATTCGATTAAACAGTGACCTCAAATGCCTTGTGTAGCAGAAATCCAAATGAATTGAGAAAACACAATAAAATCAAAGTAACCCAACTGAATCTCTTGCAGTCGACTACAAGCGAGCAATAGTGCAAATGGACTCATTGAACCAAGAACCGCATGAGTCATACAGACTCGTGTCAAAAACAATGAATGAAGAACATTTCACAGATGAGGTAAGTTACTTTTTCATGACGCACATTTTATATATATATATATGCATGCATCAAACCAAAAATTATTCAGACACCTTGCTATCCTCACTTACATAAATGAACTAGTGTCCTACACCCACTAATAAAAAAAAAAAAAATCAATAATTATCTGAATAATCTTTGGTTTGACTGTATACATAATATTTAATTTTTTTTATTAAAATTACATTTATTTGATATTTAAACAATTAACTTTAAGTTAAGTGCCATGTTATATTAAATAATGCATGTTAATGAATTTAGATTAAAAATTATTAATAATACATTTATTTCTATTTAAATATTTATTTAATCAAATGCATGCTATGCATTTTATATAAAACAATGTATTTATCAATTTATTTACATTTAATACACAGTTTATTTATATGAATATTCAAACAATTTACTTTATTCAGTTATACATGCAATGTATTTTGTATACAACAATGCATATTAATTTGTTTACATTTATTATCTTGTTTATTTATATTTAAAAATGTACTTCAGTTAAATGCCATGCATTTTATATTGAATAATTAATTTATTTCGATTTAATATATTTTTTAATATTAAATTTTAAATGTAAAATTTTTCAGTTAAATACATGCTATATAAAAAAAATTATTTATTAAATTGTGTAGTATTATAATTTAGTATATTGTTTATTGATATTAATGTACTTTTTCACTTAATACAAGCTATGTATTTTGCAGTAAATAGTTGACTGTTTTAGTATTTCAGATTAGTTTTTCCTTGGTCCAGTTTTGAAAGTCACAATGCGACATAAATGTATGCTTCAGATTTCATCGCTGGAAATTCTTCAGTATATTCATTTGTGAAAAGCTGACAAGGGTAAGGAAAGAATGTACAATATGACTAAATGCAATTTCCCAAGCGGAGATCACGTTCTTAAAGCATTCATCTCATCCTCCTCTGCAAAGAGATCACGCAGCGCTCCATGTCCTGTCCCAGAAACAAAGCGGGTCAGCTCCATCGGAGAGATTTTGTGAAAGAAAAAAACAGCCTCAGAGTATAATTGAATTTTTAATTTCATGTGGCCAGTCTCTCTGATCCACTGACCATGTGTCAAGTATACATCCCTGCTTATACTTGTACTGGATCTATATCAAACTTATCTGAAAAATGATGCAGAGTGCACACGCCAACCAAGACCAGACTCTAGAGTCTCAGTTTGCAAAATTGCAAGCAGGTGTTTGTTCGTCATCCCCCTCTTTAGCTCACTTCAGAATGTCTCGATTTCTATAGTAATTGCTGCATTTAAGCTCAACTTCCATCAAGCTCCACAAGCTTTCATTTCATGCTGCTGGTCGTAAACATGAGGACGGCGTAATGCTGTTTCTTGGAACTAGTGTGTAAGGTGGCCATAAATGAAGCCTGGTTTCCTCCACGCTTCCTGCAGTAAAGAACAGTCATCGTTTTTTGGCACTGAGAACATGCTGTTTAATGCGAGACCTGACAAATACTCTGATGATTTACTCTGAAACAGATCTGGAATAAGAGGGCGGCATTCTGTAGGTTTTATAATGCACTAAACACCCACATGTGCACACCGCTGGATATTGTTAGTGTAAACAGTATAAAGGGAAGAGGTTTATGACTGCACCATGCACGCTTTAGAGGGGTTAATCCCACCCTCACTCTAATGGATGCTGCTTCACAATGATAGCCCAGATCTGGGGGGTGTGGCCCCTAATGCAGGTGAAGAAAGACTGGGGCCCCTTCAACAGGTTCTTTAAGGTTACTGAATCACTGTACAGCCAAAAACAATTTTAGGTAATCTTTTTTTCCCCCAGTTAGTAGAACTTAAAATTTTGACTTTGTACTACACAAACATTGCCATTTAATTGAAATATTGACAACGCTAACTCATAAAATTTGATGGCACAACATATTAAATGATCTTTTACAGTTATTGGATGTAATAACACATTATACTGTATGAGATACCATCACTAAACTCGCATGGTATCAAGGTCCCACCCGGACTCAATCGCAAACACAACTGTCAGTCATGACCCTGTTTTTATAGCATCACAAAACTAAATATAACCCAACTTTTAGGGAAAAACAAACACTTGAACAAATGTCAGTTTGATGAGAACTACTTACAATGACAAACAGTCTCCAGAAATAGCTTGGCTCATGTCCAATTCGATTACATGGAGATGGGGCACGGTTTATGACAGCCAGCCACTAGGGGGTGATCAAAATGTTTTCTTTTTAGTTCACTACTTTATGTTCACTTTTTAGGACCTGTGCTTCAATATTAGCATCACTAGTCTCCTGAGATACCTTCATCTGATCGTTTTTCTAAATCAGCATAGATGTTTCCTTCACTGCCTTTGATATCCCACAATCCTGTGCTTTCCATTCTGTGACAGTTGAGCTAAAATTGAAAGATGGCAAGATTGAAAGATCTAAAATTTGTGGTTGGTGGTTAGTTTGTGTGTGCAGTATTTATATAGTTTTACCTCTTGTAACCACAGCCACAAAGCGCCCGCGGCCTCAGATCACTTGCAAAAGAGATTTTTAATCTCAATGGGTTTTTACCTGGTTAAATAAAGGATAAATAAAAAAAAATCACTTGGACGTGGCTGTGGTTACAAGTGGTAAAACGATATAAATACTGTTCGTTTTCTCACACAAACCGTTAGTTTCGTGTCTTAGGCCATCAATGTGTACTTACATTTACGAGTCATTAAATCATGTTTAATTTGAACTTCTCTGTGCATGCTCTTTGAGGTGGTGACCATAGACCTCCATTATATGACTGACAGACAAGAACGGTTTGACCTAAAAATATCAAAATTAAAACTACTGCGGAAACAAAGACACCTACATCTTGGATGCCCTTGAGGTAAACTAAAACATACAAAAAATCAATTTCAAAGTGAACTATCCTTTTAATTTAAGAAACCTGAGTATGAATGTCTCAGGCATCGCAATGGACCGTTTGAAAGCAGTTGGCTCCAGAGAAGCCCTGCTGTTCGCACCATTTCACACTTTAACACCCCACAGCTCTAGGTTCGAGGAAAGGTCCATCCACATCTGAGAGTCCTCACATCGCCTGAGGCTGCTGGGTGGGCAGAACACTGAAAACATAAGGGATCAAAGTTGTGCTGTTTTGTACACACAGCAAGACAAACTAACAAACATATGCTTCATCTGAACCCAAGACAAACTGAAGCCACACTCTTCCATGCAAACAATTTATTTCGCTTTTTTTCTTTTAAAGGAACAGTTCACTGAAAAATTGTCATTATTCACACCCTCATGTCATTCCAAACCCTTATGTATGAAAAATCTTCACGCAACTGTTTTCTATAAAATTATTCATAGTGACTAAGAAACACCACAAAAACATGACTTGTGCGCCATATGTCAAGAGAAGGCCAACAAATTTGACCTTTAACCTGCGTCTCTGAGAGCAGTGATGAAGAGGAATAAATATCTACAAATGAATAAGTGCGTGAAAACTGACTTATATTCTAAGTTTAATTTTCTTTCGTGTGGGCTCACGAGAGCACCATGACGCATACGCGAGAACTGAGAAGATGACGCTCACGATCATTTAATGGGAAAGTGTGAAAGGTAAGCTATTCATTTTGCGCCATTGGTTAGGCACTTTTACGTTTTCTTGTTGGTTTATCACGATTCAGACATCCAGGAAATGCACACTTTAGAACCATTTTAAACACTAAATCGAGACCCATCTGCAGCATCTTCTCAGTTCTCGCGCATGCGTCGTGGCGCTCTCGTGAAATCACGTCAGAGGCCCACACGGAAGAAAATGAATAGTTGAATAAAGTCATTATTTATTTATTTATTTGCACACAAACAGTATTCTCATCGCTTGATAAACCTAAGGTTGAGCCACTGTAGTCACAGACTATTTTAATGATGTTTTTACTAACTTTTGTGGGCCGGCACATGCAATTAGCAGCCTATAAAGGAGTCAAACAGCTCTCAGATTTCAGCAAAAAATGTCTTAATTTGTATTCCGAAGATGAATGAAAGTCTTGGACGAGGTTGGAACAACATGAGGGTGAGTAATTACTGACAATATTTTCATTTTTGGGTGAACTAACCCTTTAATATTGCATCATCTTTTAAGTTTTGAAGTAGACAACAAGTGCACATTGAATACATTCAAGCAAGGAATTCCTTTAAAAGTTTTATTGCCCAAAGCCCAGAGATTTCAACTTGTAAAATTGAGGAATAAAACCAAGAATCATCATGGTTACAATTATGAACAGTGTTCAACCATGACAACAACTCTCAATCATGACGCTTTTCTTGCTTAAACTGTGAGAGGCCAAAGAGGAGGCAAAGTGTTCTCATGACTCTCAATATTTTCCCTTGAAGGACACAAACAAGTCATTTGCACTCAGATCTTGTGCTAAAGACACCCCTTCCCCAGGCACAAACACACACTGGTGCACGCATTACCTCGACAAATTTGTCTACACATATCTGGAAAAGGAACTGAAGTCAAATCTCCTGGATTTGAAATCCCAGCCTCTTCTTTTAAACCCCCGGCTAGATTGATGGTTAGCGTAAGTGCTCTCGTTTCCTGAAGTTATTAAACACATTTATCAAGCATCTCGCGATTGACGGAGAGAAAAAGGGCTTAAGCGCTGGCATGCTGCGTGACGTGATTAAAGAGCGTTTAACGAGCTGCAAAAACGTCTCCCACAGCTCGAGTTCTCTCATCACACCCTCTCCACCGGAGACGCCCAATCAGAGTGTTTGTGTGTTTTAGCGCACAGTGTGACTCCATCAGTCTTAGGTCATTCTTTGGATGGGCACCTCACATGTGGCGCCGAATGCTGAGTAAGGTTTGATTACCAACTTGGCATACTGAAGTACAGGTGCTGGGTGGGCTAATAAAGCCTTTCTGCCAGGACTTGAAGGTAGTGAATTTAGATTTGGTCTCTTTTTCCTATGAGCACTGTTAGATTTATTCACATAACATTTATTCGTTTGGTAAACGCTTTTATACAAATCTATTTACTTTTCTAATTCAGTCTTATTGTGCACGATTAAGCACTGCGTGTTATTTTTAAGAACTTTTACGCATAAGTTGTATTTATCAAAATGTAACTTGTAAGCCGTTGAAGTTACAATCATAAAAATGTAACTTCAACGGCTTACAATTATTATTAAAACATACAGCCAAATAGCTATTTTGTCATAGTTCTACTAATGTAGGTAATGCAGCGTTTACACAGTAATCTAATACTGCATAATGCAATAAAGGTCCCAGGTTAAATGCAAGTAATGTTATATATTGGAGATATGAGATATGTTGAGATGTTCTTGTGGGTGACCTTGACCTTCAGACTCAACATCCAGGTCAAACCACCTCCCCAAAAAAGGTACTCAGTGTTTCAGAAGGGAAGAATCGTATCATGGAATATAATGCACAAATAGAATAAATCAAATGTCTGATAATTTTATGGTGCATTTGCAGCCGCCGAATGTCTGTTCTAATGTCAAATATAAATAAATGTGATGGAATTGAGCACATTTTATTAATCTCGTAAATTAAATATTAAAACCAACCACTTACATTTTCTATCAATCTAAAATAGACTTACATTTCAGACGCTGTCAAAAAGTTTAAAATGCACGTGTCTGCGTCTATGCAAACATACTGAAATGCATGCATGACTTCCAATTACTAATGAGAAGTCAGTTGGATTCTGACCTCGGTGTTTCTAAGGAGGATTCCTTTTGGGAGGCTTCTATTTAAAGACTTTCTATCGAAAATGAAATGAGAAAGGAGTTCTTCAAAGACACGTCAAAAATAAACTTATTTAAACATTGTCGTCGGCAAGACGAGCATCTCAGGAAAAAGGAAGCGTTAATGAGATAATTTATCTTGTTAACAAGAAATGAGATAATGCCTCAATTTTTGCAAGCAAATTCCTCTTTTATCAAAGGGGCTGACTTCTTCCTCGCACTTTCTGTGGTATTTTGTGAAATGCACTGTTTAGTTAACCGTTGCACAACAGAGCTGTCCATCACCACGCTGTCATGTGTCCTGTGGCCCCAACACGCGCTGACGTCTGTGTAAACGAGAGATCTGGCCCAGCAGATTGAAACCTGACCTGAGATCAGTGTAATATTAATGAGTGTGTGAGTCGTGACCTCTGCTCTGCCTCTGAGCATGTCGGAGCTGCTCACTGACTGCTTCTCATTTGCTCGGTAATACTGTCGGCTGTCCGTCACACAATCCCAGACATTCCACACACACAATTTATGGATTTTATTAAACCTCTCAAGACGAATGCCCTTGGCAGTTGGCACTGTTAAAAAACTACAGTTTGGCAGCATCTAAAAGAAGCCCCCCCCCCCCATTTCTCCCGTTCTGCTGGATTCACACAAGTGATATCGGTTCCATCTAAATATTTCATTCAGGGGTTTTAGACGGCGGGGCTGCTCTAATCGAGGGAAAAGCCTTTAGTGGCATGTTGGAAAGGGATTTTTAAAGCCTCTACTTCATTCTGGAAATTCAGCTGGACGTTGCCAGCCAATGCCAGGAGGATGGACTGCTGTTCACACTTAGAAAAATATACTAGATTTATACTGTTTTTTTAATTGCCACATGTTTAATGGTTTTTCTTGGACCACTTCAAGCTTCTAACGGTTTCCCTGCGTCAGTTTTCCAAAGCTTTAACTGCAATCATGGAGATTTTCTGCTGTCCACAGCCTTTGATGCCCACTGTTCTCTGCCGCGTAATTCACCAAAAGTTTAAAGCTGAGGCAATTTAACCGCCTGTCTCACTTTTTGGGATATAATTATTTTATTTCAGTAATTTTGAACTTTGTTTTACTTGACCTCAAAACTTCAAAGATTAAACAAAACATGAATAAATAAACGCAAATAAATAAACGCACAACAGATAAGCTTTCGTCATAATAAAGCAAGCATTTCAGTAAAAAAAAACTACTTGGTGAACATTACAACTTTTAATATTCTTGAACCAGGCTAATAATATTTATATAGTGTGCACCACTCTTTTCAGATTGCCCATATTTCCCTGGTTTATGATATGTTTTATACAGCACACACACTAGCTTGAGTTTGATTTATAATGATTAAATTAATTTATAATGATACAATTATATAAAAGAATTACATTTTTTTTTCTTTAAAAATGGTTTCCACAAAATTATTAAGCAGCACAACCATTACCGACTTTAAAAAGAAGAAATATTTCTTTAGCATCAAATAAGAATATTAGAATGATAATTGTAATACATTTTTCACAATAATAATGTATTTAGTTACTTATATTACAGCGTAAATTACTGCATTTTTGATCAAAAATGCATCAAAATGAACAAATCTTTTTGAGTCATTTGGTTCATTCAACGAATGAAATGACTCGAATAAAGATTCATTCATTTTGATGAACGAGTTCGAACAGAAGAGTCACGAACGCAAATCACAGAACAGAGCATTGCTATATACAGGTAGATAGATAGTGATATATCTTGCATCCAACAATTTTCCTGCAAAAAAAACAACTAAAATCTATTTTTTTCCATAGAATGAAAATGCACAAATTGATCATTATTACTATAATTATAATTTAAAATTGATTTTTTTACTGAATCCCATAGCAAATACTATGCACATCTTGTTCTGACTTTAAAGGGTCATGCCACCTCTGGAAAGATGAATGTTTATTTAAAATGGATAATTTATGTAGAAGAAATGTGAAATTATTTTTAAATTTGAAGCTTTCTAGACTGAGAAAAGCCAGAAAATGTATTTTTGGCTCATGTAGATGAAAGACTACAACTCCCAGAATGCACTTGCTTCACTGCCCTAGGAGGCCACGCCTACCGGTAACAGTGCAGAAGTTAAACATCAAGTCTAGGCTAGTGAGTCTCCGTGATGAGTCTGTCCGAAAATGTGTTTCGAGATCGCCCAAAATGTCTGGGATTCGGCTTTTGCGTTCTACAGTCGCCATTCATCATGTTTACTGTGGCGAGCAGGACGAGTGTGGAGCACGGCGCGAGGCCGGTGGCGTGATTACCGATGAGCGACACCTGTGACACGTACGTTGCCGGTCTCGTAAACACTACATTTAGATTCACCAATCAGAATGAATTCAGTTAGATTGAAACAAAAGCTGTACATGTAAACAATGCATGGCGACTGCAGAACGCAAAAGCTGAATCCCGGACATCGACGGCTGGACATGTCCGGGAAAAAGAGGACCGTAACCCCTAAAGTTACTACTCGGCTTTCTCCACAGAACAAGAGCCTGCTAGCTTAGCTTCCAAAAAAGATGGCTGACACTATGTGTAATGCCAATCCTCCATAATGCATCCGTCTGCGTATTCAATACCTTCGTCCATTTTTAAAAAAAAAGTTTCAGCCAGTGAAATCAAACGCACTGGCACTGATCTGTGATAGGTCTGTTAGCGCATTAGGTCCAACCCCCTATGCGCGGGTTTGAAAGGGTGGGATCTAGTGCTTGTAGTCTTTACAGAAATCCCCCCCTCTTACGATTTTTGCGTCATTGTAGGAGGAAGTGAAAAAGGTAAATAGCGGATTTCTCATCTCAGGGGAAAATGTCCTTTTAAGCTTTAAACAAGTAACCTTACTGAAAGTAAAATATTGCATGACATAGCCACAATTACTTGCTGTTTTAATTCACAATTTAGAGGAGGGTTTTGGAACGGATATTTCAGTGTTATTTTTCAATTCGACAAAAACAGAACCCAAGGAACTGACAAAAAGTCAAGGTAAAGTCAGAAAAAGATGCACAGTAAAAAATAAAAACAGATGAACATGGAAGAGATGTTATCATGCTGCGCCTATAACATGGTGATACAAGATTATGTAAGTCAATGGTGAAAAGTGAATTTTTTTAAATATATGCATTGGCCAAAACATGCTGTAGTTTAATTTTTCCAGAGCTTTTTCTCCTCAGCTGACCTTTGTTGAGCACATGAGTAGCTGTTCGTCAATGAACAAAACCTTCTCCCCAGTCAAACCACAATCACAGACACATGTAGGGCCTTAAATGCATTAACCTTCATGTGCAGTGATGGAAAACCACTTCCTCGAGTGCCCACTGCCCGTCGCACGCTCTCACAGCGAGAAAACAATCGGGACCCGGATGGGTTAAACCGATGACAGATATCATTTAGAGCCATGGCTCAAACTGAACAGTAGTCAGCCTGCCTTCTTACCAAACATCATTAAACTCTTACTAATGCGGCAGACATGAGAGTTTCGTAAGTACAAATGAACACGACTAGACATTTGATTTGAATGGTTGCAGACAGATGTTGCACAATATTGACGGGATGACGACCTTACAGAAGTTTCCAATCAAGTCACTGTTCTGACAAAACAGATTTGTTTTAGGAGAAAAATTACAAATAGTATACACTTTCAGTTTGAATTAAGTGCACACAAAGGACTATGACTCAATTAGGAAAGGTTTTATATATATATATATATTTTTTTTTTTTTAAATGTCACAGATTAGATTGAAAGGGCTTAGTGATGGTCATGTGTCTCTTTTCCAGGTCCAAATGGAAACACTCCGCTTTGTTTGGTGTGACAAAGGATGTTCCTATGAATCAGTTTCTTCCAACAAAGCCATTATTTGTGTAAAGCTCAAAAAAGGACAAAGTCGAACAAAAAGTCATATGATATCTTTGCGCAGGGAACATTTAAGATGTTACGTGCAGTGGTTTAATCTCAATTCTCTCTATGGCTTTTTAGGTTCCATGCATTTTTTAGTGTGTCATTTGATAGGCCTTTCATACATAACGTCAGAAAAATCACAAATGAGATGCAGCACACATATGACTTCAGTTAAAGTGAAAATGCAACTCTTTTGTGTTTACTTTAACATATACCCAGCGGTCTCTTTAAGAATTATTGCTATGGTGGTAATTGCAATATTTTTTCACTTTTATAAACACTTCTCATGATGACGTGTTACTGAAAATGACTACGATTTTCACTTTTGGGCCAGCTTTTTCCATGGTATTATGACTCAAGCAAACACAAGTGGTTTCACTGCTTTGGTGAGCAGTAAACACCACCAATGAGTGAACTTTTTTTCAGCTGTTTAACCAAGGAGCGTGTTTATCTGTATATCAGTGGTTCTCAAATGGTAGGTCATGACCCAAAGACATTTAATACAACGCAATCAACCATATAATCATGCATAGGAAAATAAAATACAAAAGTCTCATTATCTTATCAAATCAAAGGTATCGTGTCAAACAAACACCACAATATATGGCTGGCTAGATTTACTTCGAACAGCTGGCAGGTTGTAGTATCTAACCCAAGTATTCAATTATTCAATAGTGTAATAAAAACAGTAAAATCTAAACTAAAATAATAAATTACACAATTTAAATATCTCAAACCATGGCTGCTTCTTTACATCACTGTAAAAAAAAGTTGCTGCCTTAAATTTGTAAGTACAATCAACTTGGATGCTTGAGTCATTTAAAATTAACTTGCATTAAACTGACTTTAAAAATTGAGTTGAATATTGTATAACTTATAAATAAAGTTGAAAATTGCTTAACATATTTTGATGAGTTAAAGCAATGTAAAACCATATGTTGTCATAACGTATTGATCCTATATTTTTTTTTACACAGAAAGAAGCAGCAGAAAGCAATAGCATACAAAATCCATTCTTTGTGGGAATTAGTAGTTGATTGTATATGTGCTATAAAAAACTGTTCCAGATTATAATTGGCAATATATCACAAATTTACAGATTGAATTTGGCTCACTTTATTTTAAGGTGACATAGTTACATTGCACTTAAATACTGAGTAATATTAATTAAGCACATGTAGTTACTACTGTAAAAAAAATATTGTTGGTTTAACTTAAAAAAAAAAGTAACCTGCTTGCCTTAAAATTTTAAGTTCATTGAAATAAAAAAATTGAGTTAATACAATGAAGGAGATTAATTTAATCACCACAAACTCAAAATATTATGTTATCTGAACTACATAAATTATCTAAGTTGATTTGACAAAAGAAAAAATGTTGTAATTACTAATCATGAATATATTTTTTTACAGTGATAGAATTACAGTTTGGTTTAAGGTTAGTTACTTGTAATTATGCATAATTTACTGTTATCATTATAGTAACTAGATGTAGTAATGTAATGTGTAAATACGTCATCTTAAACAATGCATTCTCCTCCTAGGGCATCATCTAACTGACACTTTTGACCATGCGTCTAAATCCGACGCACATGGCAACCTTTAGTGTCAGTTAGATGACGCGGGTAGGTTTAGGGTTAGACCACTAGGAGGCGCGTCTCATATTGACGCTAAAGGGTGCCATGTGCGTCGGATGTTGACGCATGGTCAAAAGCGTCAGTTAGATGTTTCCTTTTCTCGTTTTCAGATGAAGCTGTTCATAATTGGCTGGGCTTATTAACAAAACACTTTACTTCGAAAGAGGAATAAACAAAAACAAACAAATAAATGACTACAGCTCAAACCTTCAAAACAAAGACATCGTGCTGGGCTGTCCTGTTTATCAGTCTTAAGTGTCTAAGGGTGGAAATTTCCTTTAAGGGTTCATGTGATAAACTTGTTTACAAAGTTTCATAAAATACATCCAAAGCCTTTTGAACGTGCATGTGGTTGAATGGGGAGAAATTAAACATTTGGTCAGGAAGTATCATCAGGCCCTCGAGCCATGCGCTCTAGACCGAGGTCTACTTGCATGCAACACTAAAAACGAATTACCTTAAGCTCAACCCCATCACACGCACATGCCTTCGACACACAACATGATGGATTGTTTTTTGATTTTTTGATTCAGCACTAAAAATTCAGGTACTGAAACTTTTATTTCATTCATCGTCACTGAAATTGCAAACAGATCTCAGATGTGCACACAAGTCTTGTTTATATCCTTTAATCTTTTTGATTTGTATGGTATCATTTCATTTTCCTAACTCTGGTTGTCTCTAAGCACACCATTAGGACACTTCAAAGATATTTGGTCCTGGATGCATGTATTGGCATGTGCTGTTAGTATTATGATGGTGGTTTCGACTGCTGCTGCATTCTCATTAGGCTGCGTGATGAAAGCAAAGCGTCCTAGACTTACAGGACATTCGAGAGAGTCCAACCTATGAGCTAAACAAGTGTAATCTCATTTCTCATCCACTACCTCACACACTAGACAATAACAAGTTAATCAGCATACAGAGAAACAAGCCCTGCTGTTGAATGTATTATTTAAAAAAAACAGATGCCAAATGATGAAGATTGAACCAGAGAAGGAAATATCTGTAAACAAACCCAATGACGTAAGAACTCTGGATCTTCTTCATAATGACAGCATGCTGGCTGATAAAAGAAAACACAATCAAAGGAATAAAAAATCATTCTTGGGGTCAGTAAGATTTATTTTTAAAGAAATTAGTAGTTTTGTTCATTACGGATGCCTGAGTAACTTTGGAAACATTACCGTTTTTTTTTTTTTTTTTTTTTTTTTTAAAGAAGTCACTTCTGCTCACCTGCTGGGTCAAAAAACACAGCAAAAACTATTTTACCGTAAAATGATTGTTTTCATGAATATTAAGAATAAATCATTACTCCAGTCTTCAGTGTCACATTATCCATCAGAAATCATTCTAATTTGGTGCTCAAGAAACATTTATTATTATTATTCTTACTATCAATAGAAAACAGTTTTTACTGCTTAACATTTTTTGTGGAAAATCAAGCGTAGCATCAATTCTGGCAGGTCACGTTAGTCAAGCTTGCATCAGCTAATTCTCAGCTGATCCACGTCTACCTATAGGAATACGACGCCTATCATTGTATACATATATAAACTCCTTCAGTATTATCAGCAGCTTTCGCGCTGATAATAAGAAATGTTTCTTGTGCACCAAATCAGCATATTATAATGATTTCTGAAAGATCATGTGATACTGAAGACTAGAGTAATGATGCTGAAAATTCAGCTTTACATCAGGAATAAATGACATTTTAAAACGTATTCAAATAGAAAAGAGTTCAAATAATATCTCAATTGTACTGTTTTTACTGTATTTTATTGATTAAATAAATCCAGCCTTGGTGAGCATAAGAGACTTCTTTCTAGGGCTGCAACTAACAATTATTTTGATAATCGATTAATCGGACGATTATTTTTTCGATTAATCAATTAATCGGATAAAAAAATATATTTCATTTTTTGTTTATTATAACAAAATAAAACCCTAAAAACCACACTCTTTTGTGTGTTAAACAATCTACTTAATACAGATAGCTTCATTATAAAGAAAAACAAGAAATAAAAAAAAATATATGACCATAACCTATGACAAAAATGCTATTGTAAACTAGATTAGTGGATAACTCAGCAAAACTTAGCCTAGAAATATCACAAGTGCACAATAATTTTATAAAATCTAAACATTTAGTGAAAAAAACATTCCTTAGTGGGGAACAAATAAGAGACAATAAGTGTAGCACTAACTCTGGTAAAACGTACACATTGCTCTTTGTATTGTTGTTATACATTCATGAAAAACATCGTAAAATTCAGATGCACCACTGTTTTAAATGTAAAGCACAGCTGTTTAGTGAGGAAGCAAAATATAATAGATAGGACAGAACAAGAAAGGCTATTAATAAGCTTTCATTGCGCAAAAGTATTATGACATGATCATGAAAGAGCTGCACAGATTGCAAATGCGCATCGCGAGCGCTGAATGATGCGCTTGAAGCAACACGGAGTCACAGGGCGGCGCGCAGCTCTTCAGTGTCCGCCGCATTAAAGTTAAAAGCACCAAGGAAAGAGAAAGATATATTGACGGTGTATTATACAGTATATATGCAATAGTTTATTAAGCCTTTTCTTTTAACAGTTTTAAATTTCAGTTAGGCTACTGTGCACGTGAAGAACAATTATACTGCGCCGACTCTACTATAGTGTTGTGATCTAACAGACACTCAGTAGAAAGTGATTAAGTTACAGCAATAAAAGTCTAGCAAGATAGAAAAACCATCATAGACCTTTATCTACGGATCAATTATAATAATAACATTGAATCATCTTGGAAAGAGATCATCATGTTAACTGTTGTAACGCGACGCGCTGTTTGAACACCGAATAGAGAATGACTGACAGCCGCAGTGGAGGGAAAAGCTTAGGTTAACTTGAATTTAATGACTTAAATATACATTTCTATCTCACATTATACTATAGTATGGCTTCATAAAGTATACACGATTAACGTAGGTCACCTATTTTGGTTTCAAAACGGCGAATTTACCGAAAGGTGAATGATTTTCGTGTGCTGCATATTGATAGCGGTTTCCTGATGACCGTAAATTAGTTCAAACTCACTGAATCAAGAGTGCGCATGCGAGACAGAAGATAATGTGCTCCAAACTGTCCGTGTTGCGCGCGCGAGACAGGGTAGAGCGGCGAGGGAGAGAGACTGCATGTGCGCCTCATGAAGCGCATGTAAGAAGCGCATGTTCCATGTAAACAATCCCCGTGACGTAATCAGACCAACTAATCGATAATGACATTCGTTGACAACGATTTTCATAATCGATTATAATCGATTTTATCGATTAGTTGTTGCAGCCCTACTTCTTTCATAAAACAAAACCAAAAATTGTAAGTTTTCAAACTTTTGACAGGTACGTTAAATGACAGCTTTTGAACTTTCTAATACGGAGAAAACAATTATCATACCAAATTATCTTAATAATATTAAGCAGCACAACTTCTTTCAAAACTGATAACGATAAGAATTGTTTCCAGAGCAAATCCACATATTAAAATGATTTCTGAAGTATCATGTGGCACCGAAAATGTAAGTAATAGTAATGATGCTGAAAGTTATTCAATTTAGATCATTTACATTAGTTTTTAATATATATAAAACTCACCTAACTAAAATAAAAATGTCGTTGTAAAACTAAATAAATTAACAAATCAAAATATCCCTAGTCCTCCTACTGCGCAAAGATACATCTAAAACCAAGAAACAGAAAGCACCAAAACAAAAAACGTCTTAAAAGCATAGTTATGCAGAGCTACTGACTCTAAACTGCAAGGCGCTTCGTCTCCTAACCATCCGCTCACTGCAGCACTGATTCACAGCTGGGTCCACCCCAGTCAACACCTACAGGCACAGAGCACATCTCATCAGCGTGCCAGTGCCAGATTATGAAGGTTATCTCCATCAGAAGCAGCCAACCGCAAACTGCATGCTACTTGCGTTTCTTTGCGTACACTGCGCACTGCTTAGCGGCGGCCATGCCTGACATGCCTGGATTCGGGATCTCGCTCTAATTGCACAACAAAGAGCATCTTGTTTTGGACACTCTGACACCTATTTGTACTTTAAGAGTTTTGTTTAGTTTTGAGATGCTGGGATGGTGATAAAATGTGAGAACCCCCTTCTCTCTCTATAAAAAAAATATATAATAAAAAAACATGATGCTACAAGAGCGCAGAATGCCAGAAATTCCACAGAGGTGTAGTGAGACGTGGAGTTGAGGGGCAACTGAGCACTAAGTGCTTTCAAAACAAACACCCATCCACACCTGCGGGACAGGGTCACTGCGCTGCCATGGCTACGCTGCTAGAGGAAACAGAGGGACGTTTCTTTGCTACCCGTCAAGCCGGGCATCAACACTTCCTAATCACCGTCACCAGTGCGTGATTGCAGTTATTTTTAGGGGTGCACTAAATGTCAGTTCTCGTAATTAATGCGTGGAGCAGCACCAAACAGCTGGGTCACGAAGCTGGACAGACCCCACTGAACTAAGGAGAGGTGGAAAGTTTATTGGGATGCATTCTGAGGCGCTTCACTTCGGCAAAAGAGGAGGAACCGTCAATAGAGTCGAGTGAAGTTCAGTGCTGTGTTTGTTTGTTTTCTGTGGGTAAGTGCGTAATTAGTTTGGAGGAGAGCTGAGCCGGGTTGTTGAATAACAGATCATTCATCTTTTCCTGGCCTGCTGGTGAACACAGGAGCAGTCCGGATAAAGGTCAAACTATGGAGAGAGAGAGAACCACATCACAGCAGGTGACTGTCACCAGACATGACTGAGAAAGGAAAAGAGAGGGGGAAAACAACCATTTATTTCTGTGTCGACCGGGGTCTTAAAGCTAAATAAATTCCTGCTGTGCGACGGCAGGCATCACATAGACCGATTTTTCCAGTCACAAATTAAGCTAACTCTAGAATGTCCAAATCCCTGTCTAATATCCTGCTCATATGATCCAGAAGAAACCAGCAGCAGTGTTGTATTCAGTCAGTCCATTACCTCAACCCTTCACCCTCCTTTCTAAGAGTAAAACATGAAGTAAAAGCAGATGTTGAGTTTGTTTTAAACATGCAAAGCAGCTGGGTAAACTGCGGGCATGGGTGTAATATTCCACCCGCTCACGTCTCTCTTGTACGGGTTTCGAAAGATTCAGATTTGAGTGCAACCAAAATTTAGTATACAGTGCACAAGACCTATTTTCAGAATATTGTAGCTTTTCCAGTAAATAGCTTTTTTAATCCAACAAGACGTGGAGCAGCACAAATTATGCTATATCGATGTTTCTAACATCTGAGTATGCAGAGTGAGAAAAGCTCATTCATTCTAGTGAATCGGTTCATCCAAAAAGCCCCTCCCTCTCATATGTAGCATTGGAAAGTCTAATTCATTTAAGTGAATCAGTTCATCTTAAACGGTCCTCCCTCTCATATGTAGCATTGGAAAGTATGATCAATTCAGTGAATCAGTTAATCTTAAACAGTCCTCCATCTCATACTTAGCATTGGAAATTATGATTCATTCTAGTGAATCAGTTCATCTTAAACAGTCCTACCTCTCATATGTGGCGTTGGAAAGTCTGATTCATTTCGGTGAATCGGTTCACCCTAAATTGTCCTCCCTCTCATTTGTAGCATTGGAAAGTCTAATTCATTTAAGTGAATCAGTTCATCTTAAACGGTCCTCCCTCTCATATGTAGCATTGGAAAGTATGATCAATTCAGTGAATCAGTTAATCTTAAACAGTCCTCCATCTCATACTTAGCATTGGAAATTATGATTCATTCTAGTGAATCAGTTCATCTTAAACAGTCCTACCTCTCATATGTGGCATTGGAAAGTCTGATTCATTTAGTGAATCGGTTTGTCCAAAACGCTCGTCACTCTAATGTAAATTTGGAAAGTCTGATTCATTCTAGTGAATCAGTTCATCTTAAACAGTCCTTCCTCTCATATAGCATTGGAAAGTATGATTCATTCTAGTGGATCAGTTCATCTTAAACAGTCCTCCATCTCATACTTAGCATTGGAAAGTCTGATTCATTTAGTGAATCGGTTTGTCCTAAATGCTCGCCCCTCTGATGTAAATTTGGAAAGTCTGATTCATTCATATGAATCAGTTGGTTCGGAACAATTCATTTAAATTGATTCACCAGTTTGAGTCCCTGTAGCTATGCTTTGTAATTACGGTATTTTGTATAAATTAACCTGTTTAAGATGAATCAAAAAAGATAAAGTCAGTGGAGCTCATGTGATCTGTCTCCTGTAAAATATTTTAGTCAAGATTATAATGAAATGAATGTTACTTAAATACAATTTCAAAAGTGAACTCACTCAAAACTTAAAACTTAATAGTTTGGAGTACAGTATTATATGAAGTTCTGAACTGGCAGTATCACATAAGCGAATCCTGATTTGCCTCAACATCAGCGTTAGAATTACAGTGTTAGTCAACATTGCCTGCAGCTTAGCGGCCCACCAGTGGCAGAGCAGCTTTAAAATCATTTAGCACTGTTCAATATCT
Source organism: Pimephales promelas (assembly GCF_016745375.1). The sequence continues at coordinate 2,613,764 of NW_024121610.1, forward strand.
CTGTGAACACATCATTTAGTAGGAACTCCAAAGATTTACCAAACTGGTGTGTATGATAAACTTCAAAATACCACAGTGACCACATAAACTCAAGAGTCTCACTCAACTGCTGTCATATAGTTCATACTCTACAAACACAAACCACAGCGCTGAATCATATGAATATGCAAACAATTTCAGAAGTTGGTTTTAAACGAAATTGCACTGGCATCTAAGAGGTCATTCAACCCCGTCTCTTTTTCCAAAGCTGTGGTGCGAGCCAGAAGAAGTGTCATCTGTTTCCAATGAGAAGGCTCTTTGATTGTTGAACTTCTCGAAGGGCTGTCTGACAAAGACCTCTTTCGCTTTTTGGACAAAATAAACAGGAAAAAGGGTCGTGTAACCAGGGGCCAATTTTTCAAAAATAATAGTAAAACGTAAGCTTATGGAATAAATTAAATCCCTAGATATGTTCAGGTGTGTTCCTTTGCTGCTGGTTAGCTAAATGTGTGCTTTCATTGGTATCGCCATTACAAGTTCACCCAACACATAACCCCAGAAACCTATTTACAACATAAGACAAAAGCTAACCTTTCATATACAATGTTTGCAGAATCTTTATTGATCTGATCAGCCATTTGAAATCTAATCGAATAGACTAAAGTGTTATATAAATAAGCAACAAAGCGTTACAGGTTAAAAACAAAATGGAACCTGATTCAACTTTAGAACATTTTAAACAAGACCAACAAGCTGAATACATTAAGCAGAACAAAAGGACTGGTTCTATACAGTTAGTATGTCCATTTATCTACACATTACCTCACAAAGCTCAGGTTAAAAAATAATATAGATATTTACATTAAATTCAATTCAGGCTGAGGGGCAGCATTATCCAGCAGGGGTTGTCGACAATTTGAGCATCAGTCATGTTAAAAAGAGGGTTATTGATTCAATAATTTAGGCAGACATGGAATAAAAGGAATCAGTCAACACTAATACAGACCTCCAACCAATATATCAGCTTGCCAGTGTGGATGACTGCTAATCCAAGTGAGTTGTTTTTGCATGTGTCAGTACACTGAGAGCAACATCTGACCTTGTACAAATGCTTCCTCTACATCCCAGGAAACTGATACTAAAACCAGCATGTGCTATTGATCAATGGGGATATGATTTTGCACTCGGCAATTTTCTCCAGTTATACAAACGGGTCTTCACAGAGAGAAATAAATTCCACCAAGCCATTTTGCTGGAAATATGAAAACAGAAGTAATACATTCGGAGAATAATGAATCTTCAGTTGAAGCTTCACTTACTGATCCTCAACCGCAGTTGGTGCTCAATTTAATATGACTTAAACCCAAGAAATTCTAGAATGCAGTTCCCAAGGTTTCAACCTCAACGCTTTGTGCATACCATTCTAGATCTTTCACGTCCAAGACAATAATTTTTTTATGGACCTCATTTTGTGCACTAGGATTCGGTATCGATATAGACTTCTGATTCCCAAGCTATTGATTCAACTGGGTTCTGATTTGGGTTTAAATATAACAAATTATCATAACTTATTCACCCTCAAGTTTTTCCAAACCTATATGAGTTTCTTTCTTCTGTTGAACACAAACAAATATATTTTAAAGAATGTTGATAACCAGACAGTTGTAGCCATTTACTTCCATAGTATTGGCAATTATTCCTACAATGGAAGTCAATGGTTACCATCAACTGTTTTATAACCAACATTCTTAAAAATATCTTTGTGTTCAACAGAAGAAAGAAACTCATTCAAGTTTGGAAAACCTTTTTTATTTTTCGAACTATCCCTTTAATAGTTCAATATGCAGCGAAATGTTTTTTTGAACAGCATTTATTTAAAATATAGATTTTTGTAACATTGAAAAATATGTAAAAACTGTTATTTTAAATTACAATTATTTCACAATATTACATTTATACTGTATTTTTAAGTCAAATACATGCAGTCTTGGTGAACATAGAGGCTTGTTTCCAAATATGGAAAACAATTGGGTTTTTCCATATTTGACTCAAATTTGGGTTAAAACACCCCAGCATTTTTAGAGTGAAATAAGAACTGTCTGATAAGAGTACTGATTTGTTCGTAAATTGGACTACACTGGACACGTTGTGTAACTTTTGCCATTTAATGTATTGCCATATAATGTCTTATAATCACATGCATCATAATCAAAACAGTTTCATTTCCAACTAAGGTAAAATCCTGATTTCTTTCGTGGCCAAACTATGCAGCCGAGTCAGTGCAGCAGAATTCAATGACATTTGCAGGACGGCCAGCTCTTCACAAATACATTTAAAAATCATGCAAATCAATATTGTTACCCAGAGTCCTGTGTGGCATATTGTCATATACTAGTACAAAAAAAGAATAACCCCAATAACTTGCCACAAAGATAGAAGCACACTACCCAATGTCATTATATCGTGTAAAATTAAGATTTGGCAAACATATTCATAAAACATGCCCACATTTGTCTGCCCATATAGTGTGTGAGAAACAGTTTTTAAATATTATTAATGACTGCTCCTCTAAGCTGTTTCCACCAAGACTAAAACTCGATGTGGTAAACATCGTGGTGCCTGGCTACGAGATCAACTGTGTATTTTGTAACTACGCTGAACAAGTTGACAATTAATAGCACTTGGGGAAACTCCAGAAATGGACAGGACACATTTGGGGGACACATACAGGGTGAAAAACAATGCGTGATGATGACTTTGCTAATGGTCTAGCAGAGATCCTAACCGCTGAGAGATTTATCTTATGTCAATCAGTGCTTCCCTCCGCTGTCTGAGCTCTGCTCTCTCAATCATTCCCTCATTCCTTCTCTTCCCTCACGCGTTTCTTTCGTTCAGACGTCTGCAGACCCCCGGAGCAGTGTCTCATCTGTCCGTCTGTCAGTGGCCGGGTAATTGGAGTTGTTTAGGTCATCTAATACAGGTAGGCGGGGGAAGGAATGTGTGATAGACCAACTACTAAGTCTTCCCACGCCTGTATGGCCTAGTGATCGCACTTGTAATACTATTGGTCAAACAAGACTGATCATACACCATATGGCTACAGCTCAAGAAGGCTTGAGAAAAAAAAGCTTAAAGGGATAGTTCACCCAAAAATGAAAATTCTGTCATTATTTACTCATGTCGTTCCAAACCCTGAGAATTCTGTTCATCTTCAGAACACAAATTATATTTTTTGATGAAATCTTTCTGTCCCTCAATTGACAGCTATGCAACTACCACTTTAACGTTTCAAAAAGAGATCGTAAAAATAATCAGTGAACATGAACAGAGGTTCAACAGAACCTGCTTGACGCACGAGAACAAACCTCATTGGATCATGCGGAAGCTCGAATGTGCCACTTAACACACGAAAAATGAACCTCATTGGTTCTCGCACGTTAAGTGAACATGCTTGAGTGAATAAAATACTAAATTAAATCTGTTCATCATATAAAGTGATTGAGTCTAAATGTTTCTAAACCTCTCAATTCATATAGACAGTTTTACGATCTCTTTATGTACTTTTTGAAGAATCAAATTGGTAGTTTCGTAAAGGCCTGTTCACACCGCGATATTCGCCAACGTTTAATGCCTCGTGACTAAACAAAGGGCGCCAATGTGAGTGTGCACACTGACGCGTAAAACGCCACGTGTAAGAGCGTCATTTTTAAAAAAAAGGCCTCGGGTTAGTTTTTTTAGTTTGACGCGCCACGTCAAAAACTATTCGACCAATGAGATTGGCGCTTTTGCTCACGTGTTTGGAACTTCTGAAGTTACAGTAAAACACAACTTGGGGCCCTCAACACAAAACGGTCTTGCCGAGCACACATACGAAACGGAGAAGAAGATATACGTCAAGTAGCATCGCCGTCTACACAGCCAGGAAGAAATAAGACGAGGAAGATGCAAGGCAAGATGAATGTAGAGCTGGCTGGTCTCGTTGGTATTAGAACATAAAGAACTATGTGACAAACGCGACTGCGACTACAAATACAAACATCTTGATAAAAGAGAACTGTTATGGAGTGGTATTGCAGAGCAAATGGGCGCCATCTAATGTCAGGGAATGAATTTGCATGTTCACTCGCCAGCAGTGAACACCAAAAACGCGTTGAAAAACGCTGCCGAATAACGTGCGCTGATATTCGTCCCGGTGTGGGTCAGAAAGCTCTCAGATTTCATAAAAAAAAAAAAAAATCGTCATTTGTGTTCCAAAGATGAACGAAAGTCTTACGGGGTTGAAACAGCATGAGGGTGAGTAATTAATGACAGAATTTTCAACTATCCCTTTAATAAGTTGTTGCTGTTGTTTTTTTACATTCGCAGCACCGTTCACCATCATGTCCTTAGAGAGACAGGACTATTTACTCAAACTTCCTGAACTATATTTCAGAAGCTGAGACAAAGGTGTTTAGACACGAGTGTCTTGTGCGGTACAACCGCCCACGTGCGGATTAAGATTTATAACCTAAATGCACCAATGTTTATAGAAACAAATGTTACAGAGTCGATTTTCAAACAGTCTGTTTGAAATTGATCAAACGGTCTCATGTTTGCAACGCTTTGCTAGACTGAGGGTAGACCTGATACTATTTACGAAAGCTGTCAGCGGCGAGAAACTAAAACAGTATTGTTTTCCTCTTTGTATAATCGAAATGTGTGCTGCATGGCATAAAGATGAATGAGATGATATGTTTTTGTGTCCGTGTGATTGGCTGGCCGGTGTGTGTGTGTATTGGAGTGCTGTCAGATGTAATCACCCTGATGACGCTTTATGTGTCACTGTAAACAAAGAAAGGAAAAAGAGAAAAAGATAGGGAAATCAGTAACAGACAGAAGCCACATCTGCGCGAATGATTGTGACATGTAATTTACAAGATTTGACCCACAGTGTGTTGTGTGATGAGTAAACAGGGCATGAGGAATTGGAATTAAACACAAATGTTAAAATGTCAAAGTTAACATGATAGCCTGAGCTAACTACAATTAGGTAACACTATTTTGATTGTCCACTTTAGACATTCAACTGACTATAAGTAACTTTGCAACTACATGTCAACTAATTCTCATTAAAGTATTAAGGTTTAGGTTAGTAGGATAATTTGACATGTAGTTGCAAAGTTACTTACAGTAACATGTGCAAAGTGGACCATCAAAATAAAGTGTTACCATTAATTGAATATTTAACACAATAATAATAATGATAATAATAACTATTTGATTACTACTAATTTCTAAAGACTGAATCATTCAATTGCAATATATAAACACAAAAATATATTAAAGGCAATAAACAAGTTTAGCAAAATCATTAAAAAAAATTCTTGATGATATTAGTTTCATTTTGATTTCTAAAGATTGAATTATTTAAATCCTCTAATTTAGGAAATAACATGTCAGTAATATTTTCACACATAGTTAATGGGTCATACACGAAAATAGCAGTCGTTATATTTTAGGAATTTGAGTCACTGGCATCGAAAATTTTGAAAAACCCTTAATTAAAAGATAAAATCCTCTTCAACTATATTTATAGTCTTTAAATTCATTCTTTATTTTTAAAGTTAAATAGTATAGTATCTATGGATAGTGCACCAAAAATGAAAATTGTCATTATTTACCCACTCTCATGCCATCCCAAACAAATATGACTTTTTCTTTCGTGTAAAAATATATTAATAAGACAGTTTCAACTGTGACTGCAAGAGAATATGTGATGGGCACATGCTGAAAGTTGGCTTCAATCTGGAGCTTTTTGTCGCGAAATAGTTGCGGACTTAAAAAATGAAAGCCTGACAGGTCTTGCAGTGTGCGCTTGGCTTGTAAGTCATGGAAAATGAGCTGGAAGAGGCGTAAGAGTGTAACTGATTCCACAAAATTGAAAAAAAAAAGTGCATAATCAATCATAATTTAAGCATTTTTATACAAATAATGGAGATTTAGATCTATTATTTGAATATACAACAGGTTCAAAGATTCATGGAAGTGTGAGGGAGAAAGCATATGTCTGGTGTTTGTGTAGGGGGCTGGATGTGGGGTCGGAATGAAGTTGGGAAACGCTCAAGGTTTGTTTTTCTCTCCGAGCAGGGTCATGAGGAAAGGTCTTAAGAGCCATTAAGGCTCTTGGGAATAATATTCACCATTTATTACCAACCTCACTTTCCCATATTAACCTGTAATGCGCCCCAGTGGTGTCATTTCCAAATCCCAAGTGAAGGGATTTGAAATATGCTTTAACATATGTAACGCTGACGTTATTCGGGGCTTTTCGTTTACGCATTAATAAGTGGAATTTTTAAACATACTCGTTCTGTTCTGCCAGCAAAATTACACAAGCATACTGTCATTTCTCCTCACAAGTATAAGCAAATCAGCCGATGTGATAACGTCGGCGAGGTGAGATCTTGTTATGCGGGGGTTTGTTGACATTACACAAGGAATTTTTACACAGCAACTCGGGCTGTTTAGCACATGCTTTGTGCTCCGCAGTGCCTGTTTGGAATCTGCGAGAACCCTTTTCCAAGTGGTCAGATCTGGGAGTTTAGACGTCAAAGGGAGGTCTGGGTGGAAAATACCCTCTTCGCATACGCTGCCAGTTTGCATAACACAAATGCACAGGAAACAAGAAAGAAGAAAAGGAATATTGCAATGCAAACGACAAGCTCTGTTAAATGCAAGCAGATAAAATCAGTCTATAGTGGTGTGGAAATGGGGACAAAACCTTGGGCATGCTTACTCAAGTCTTCCTGGACTAGATGCCAAGGGCATTAGGGGTGGGCACACTTTATTTTTTCCCCCATTCTGTCTTGCTTACAGCGACAAAATCAACTTGGTTGACCAGAACTAAATACAAAGCTGTGTCCTTCCCTGAATGGGGTCTTGATCTGCGACGTGATCGTACAAGACCTGTGTTTACAGACAAAAGCCTGCAGACAAACGGCCTCTGCTGTCCTTCCTTCTGATGGCAGTGTTTAAGAGCGAGAATAGCCACAGCCACCTCAAGGACTTTACCTACCACATTTGGGAGTAATAAATTACCTACTGTTCATTTAGTCACACAATAACCCTTGATGAAGGTGGCATATTTGATTTGAATGTTACAGTAGGGAAAGTCTTTCAATGAAAATAGCTCAAATTCCTTTCTTTCACTGGCAAAACATGTGGCACATGGTGTTTGATGTATCATGGAATGATTGAGCAGTCTGACTGATTTGACTGTTGAAAACATCATCAAACATAATCTGAGCAGAGCTGAATCGGTGCACGTTTAGCATGTTGAATCTGCATTTGCAAACTGGACAAAATCCACTGGACATTCATCCATAATCCACAATCCGTCCTTCGGATGAGACATTAAACCGAGGTCTTGACTCTCTGTGGTCATTAAAAATCCCAGGATGTCCTTCGAAAAAGAGTAGGGGTGTAACCCCAGCATCCTGGCCAAATTTTCCCCTTGGCCTTTATCCATCAAGGCCTCCTAATCATCCTGATATACTGATTGGCTTCATCACTGTCTCCTCTCCATTAATAAGATGGTGTGTAGTGGGGGTTCTGGCACAATATCTGCCATTGCATCATCCAGGTGGATGCTGCATATTGGAGGTACTTCAAGAGATTCCCCCTTCTATGTACCCAGAAGAGTGCTATATAAATGTAACAAATTCTCATTATAGATACAATTACACAGATGTTCTAATACACTGGGATGATTTTCTCTTTGCAATTACCGTCCAAATGATCAGACTGTTGCATGGGGGACACAGTCTGTGTTACAGATTTAGTCACTAGGATACACCATTCCACCATTGGCACAATCCAGTTTGTAAATCCAGCTTTTCCTCTTGCAGTGGGGAAAGTAAATACCTGCATTATTGAAGCTCATCCATTTGGCTTATGCCTTATTAAATTATGGACCAGGTGGAATAATAACAGACAGGTGGTCTTTCCCCCACCTGACCTACATACGAAGAGTTCAGATGCAAAAGCCTCTAAATGCCATTTGAAATGTTCTTCTTTAATGATGATTTTTATCAAACTTGTATATTTAAGTTCAGTAATTTCACTTAAATAACAATTAATAGGTAATTATCATTGCCATTTAAATGAAATCACTGAACTTAAATATACAAGCTTGATAAAAATGATCATTCTAGAAGAAAATTTCAAATGGCACTTAGAGGCTTTTGCATCTGAACTCTTCATATACTTTTCATTTGAAATAAGTATGGCATGTTCTCCCAGAAACAAGTGGTCAGGAATTCTGAAAGTATGTTTTAAAGGTTTGTAGAAAATAGTTTCATGCAGTTCTCAAATTCAATATGCCACAGAAAATTATTTTTAATTGCCTCAGTTTGTAAATACAAATAAAAACCACGTTTGTAGTGTTAGACTTACAATGGAAGTCTATGGGGAAAGGCATTGCAGGGGATTTAAAATACGAAATGGGAAACTTGTATTTTTAAAGCACATCTCACGTTCTGAAATGTGTTATTGGACTTGTAAAATGGCAGTGGTGAGACTACAATTCCATGCATATTAATGTCTGGTTTTGCGTTACCAGCGTAATTCCTTTCTGGTGTCTATCTGCATTATTGTGCAAAAGTTATACAGGATTCAAAGTTGCATGATCATCATGACACGAGAAAATTGGACTGCAAAACTTTGAACACGATGGTCTCATGTTACATCTTGCAATGTTTGATACGATTTAAAGTACATTTAGGCTACTCCAGCCCAATGCTTTGCCCAGACTTCCACTATTTTTTTTCTTTCCCCCAAAGTTAGGGATGATTCAGTTGTAATGGAGAGCACAAACAGTTATTTCGCCAATTACAGACAAAATAAAGTAAATGCATGCAGAATAAAAGAATACACACATATATGACAGCCAAGAGTAAAACTAATTCAATCTGTAACGGGCTTATAATAATGAGTGGTAATTGCACAAGGAGAATTTAAAACACAATGTTCTGCCATTTAAAGTGCAAATTCATCAGTTACTACTACTAAAAATAAATAAAAGTGCCATAATACACCCACAGTTAAAGGTGTGACTTAAATAATCCAATGTTCTACATAAAACATTTCATTTCGCAGTGGTTTCTTGGTTTTCCACAGTACTTGCTCCCCTATCGAGTGAATCTAAGAGTAGTACTTAAATGTGATCACAACTCTCAAGAATTCAAATAAACAGACATTCAAAAGTATCATGTTCAAGTTGTCACAAGCGGACTCCCCCATCCATCTTGTGCCGTGGCGGCTGAGATGCTGTCAATGCATGTTAACAGGAAACTAGAAGGGGCTGAAAAGCTACATCACAAATTACATGCAAGTGCCAAATCAGTCTGCTTCAGGACTTGGAAATAATTACTTGAAAATAAATAAAGTGAAAGCGCAATATACAAGTCAAAGAACACAGAGACAGATGTCTCAAAACCTCAAAAGTTTGAAAGGCAAGATAGCAGGTTGCGAGCGACTTCTGCCGCCTCAGAATCAATGCGTCACTGTGTTCTCGGGAAAATAAGGTCACCTCCAGCTGGGGTTCTTCTAACTGATGTTGAATTATCTTCCAATCAGAAGGTCAAAGATCTTCCGAAACATTCGGTGTGTTTACTTGCATAGTTCTAATCGAGTTACAGTAATCTGTTCAAGTATACATAATGCGTAACTCGGAAATTTGAAGCTTTAAAAGAACATTCTGTATTCAGAAGAAGTCAATACATATCGACAGCATTCTGGGAATAATGTTGATTACAACAAAAATGAATTTCATCTGGTCCATTGTTTCTTATTAGAAAAACAAAAAGCTGGGTTACAATGAGCTACACCATTCAAAGTTTGGGGGTCGTTTTTTTATTTAAATAAATACCTTTATTTAGAAAGGTCAAGGACACATTAAATTGAACAAAAGTGAAAGTAAAGACCTTTACATTGTTTTAAATATATATCTCTCTCAAATAAATTCTGTTCTTAATCAAAGAATCCTGAAAAAAAAATCTATCACAATTTCAGCAAAATATTATTCGTACATCAGTTTTAAACATTGGTAATAATAAGAAATGTTTCTTGAGCACCAAGTCAACATATTAAAATGATTTATAAGGATCATGAGACATTGAAGACTGCACTAGCTGCATTAAAATATATTTAAATAGAAAAAAGCACAATATTACGCTTTTTATTGCACTTTTGATCAAATATGTCAAATATGTCTTGGAGAGCATTAGAGAATTCTTTCAAAATCTTACCAACCCCAAACTTTTGAGGGCCGATCTGTAAACATTAAAATACGGTTTAAATATTATAGCCTTAAGAAATAATGTGTTAGCATGATTTTAGTGTGGTGGGAAAATTTGCTTACTAATCTTTTGTGTAAAGTTTCACACAATTTTACAACTTTGTCACCATGTGTTATTTGAGCTGAAAAGTTTTATGAACTTCACATTGCTTTTAAATTCTCTAAAACTGGCACCATTCACTTTCATTGTAAGTGGCTCATGTTAAACTTGCTAAAAAAGTTGTTTTATTTTATTTTTTTGTGGTATTCAACATTATTTAATTATTTCTGTAGACTGAATGCTTATAATGAACCCAGAATATTCCTTCAAATACTGTACATGTCATAAACCGCAGAGACCAGTTGTGGTTTGATTACAAAACCAAACTAAAATTGCATTATCTATGTTCATTCTTAATTAAAAAAACAAAAAACTAAAACAACATAACAAAACAGTAAACCATAACAATGGCTCCAAATAAACGGTTTCTTTAGCTTATATGAAAAATGGCAAAAACAGCACTAAAGCGCAAACAACAAAAACTGCAAACATTTTCCCTTTTTATCTCAAGATGTGACTTTAGATTTAAACATATGATGAAATAGTACTATATGAAAAGTCCATTAGTCCAACTGAAATCGAACTTTTAAATTCCTATAAAAGTCTTAATAGCGATTAACGCCCTCCTACACGTGTTCTGCAACTTAAAGTTTTTCTCCACATTTTCATTAGAAGAACCAAATTAAGCTGTCGATAAGTCCACAATCATCCTCTTTTACAGAAGAACGCTGGTTTCATTTTAGATTATAGTGTGCGAGAGAGGCAACTGGAACAATGAAACGTTTTACTGCCTTGCAAATTCCTTTTCTGATTATGGAGCCAGCACAAGTCATAAATTTAGCACTTTATTCCCTGAACAAATAAATAAATAAAAGGATGAGTAATGGAGAGAAACCTACGGTCAGTCTGTTTTACCCTGAACTGCCTCACTATAGAATTTCTCCATTTATCAGCTCCCAGGAGCCTTCCTGACCAGATGACGGCGGACAATGAAGCTCAGCTCCGTTCTCCTCAGTAAACTGTTACCGACCCTAAAACGGCCAATAAATTCTCCCGTTTGGCGTGAAAACAACATATCTGGAGGACTGCTTCAATCTCGTCTTAGTTTCAGAGCAGAAATGGAGCAGTGTGTCAGATGATGTCATCTAAGCAGGGCACAAAAGACAAATAAAAGCAACAATTTGAGTTCATCAATCGATCAGTTGCATCTTTAGGGTGATGTATTGTGTACTCTCTCATCCTGAGCATGTGCAGGGTCCGTCAAGGGCCCACACAGGGTCCATGGCAGTGACCACGGGGGTTATCGGTGATAATGGCAACACATGCTCCACACAATCCCTCTACTGTAAATATGCTTTCACACTTAAAACCCACAGAGAGCGTGAGAAAACCTTCAGAAGTCCACCTCCCCCATCTGTCTCCCCGTCTTCTGTGCTGCAGATGTTGGGAAGTTTCTGTGCGTTATGTAAGTGGCGAGTAAGGTCAGGGGCCCGGGGTCTTAATCAGGCAAAGATAAGAATGTTTCCCCTTTAATACTGCACTGCATTCCCTGGTTCACACCTTAGAGGTGAAGCATATGCAGTTTCTGAATCATTAGCGGTAAGAAATGGAATTGCAAAAATACTGATTGTTTCCAAACAGATTTCCCAAATACCACCACCTTCTTCAAACAAATGGCGCTGTGGATAAGACACATGCCTTTGGTGTGAGAGACCCAGGTTCGAATCCACTGTTAAACACCAATGTGTCCCTGAGCAAGACACTTAACCCCTAGTTGCTCCAGAGGCATGCGACCTCTGACAAATATAGCAATAGTAAGTCGCTTTGAATAAAAGCGTCAGATAAATGAATAAATGTAAATGTCATCAAGGGCACATTCAATTTATTGTTAACACTTTATTTCGATAGTCCACTTTAGACATTCTACTAACTATAAGTAACTTTTAAACTACATGTCAACTAAATGTCATTAGAGTATTAGTAGACTGTCAGCTTAATATCTGCTAACACTTTATTTAGAAAAAAATATATAATCTAGAAAAATATTAATCTAGAAAAAAATATAATGGTATCCACAAAATAATAAAAAGCAAAATTGAAAATAAGAACAACTATTTCTTGAGCACCAAATCAGCATATTATAATGATTTCTGAAAGATCATGAGAGTATGATGCCATCACAGAAATACAGTACACAATATTCAAATGGATATTTGTTTTACTGTATATATATTTCTATAGTTTTGATCAAACAAACGCTGCAATGTAAGCATAGGAGACTGCTTTAACAAACATAAAATCTTACCAACCCAAAACGTTTGTAGTGTGTCAAATCAAGTAAAATATCACTGCAATGGCTCTTTGACTAAAGCATGCATCAAGGCTGGTCCAGCTAAACTGCATCTAAAAACTATAGTAGAAAAACTTTTTACAGTTGCAAATTTGCCTTTGTTTCTCAAAATGTGCCTTTATATCTTACAACTGTGCATTATTATCTTGTAATTGTGACTGTATATATCTAATAATCCAACTTTATTACTTACATTTAACTTACCAGACTTATTTAATTCAGTCTTCCTTCTAGAAAACACTATTAATCAACATCACACAAGTCTAAAAACCTTTGATAAATGCAAAATTAGGGCATAAGCAGTTCATTTTTGACGCTACATGCATCTGTAGACAGATTAATCACCAATGCGTTCAATCAATCAGTGACTCGCTCTAACAGAAATCAGCTGGTATGTGAGAAGAGAGAAGAACTGATTAATAATGACTTCCCATGTGCCTGTTGACTGTTCAGCAGACATAATCCCCCCTCCCCCATGATCCTAAAAAACACCACTATCACAAGTATTCTTCAACAATGTGACTTCTCACTCTCTCTTCACCACACCAATATGACCTCTGAGCCCTGGACGTGTTGAGAAGACGCCGGGGTGAGTGGCTGTCGCTGCAAGGAGACAGGGTGACGGACAACGGCGGGCTGAAAAATGGTTGCTTGTTTAGGGGTGCGTGTGAACTGCATGTTAATCACAGATGACAAAGTGGAAAAGTGAGTTCGGGATACAATTTATCCTGAGCCACGCATACATCAGGGCTTGACATGAAGCATCTCCCTTTCTTCCACAACAACTCAACAAGTACCCAAAGCAGAGTCAATATGTCGTCAAGCTCACTGTAAATATGTGATCCCAAATTCAGCAGGTCACATCCATCTTTGCCTGTCTGCAGCTGTTTTTGCGAAAAACTGTAAACATAACAGGCACGACCTTTATTATGAGAGTCAATAATCAAATGCTGAAAGCCATGACATTCGAATTATAAATAGCCCACGTACACGCTGCAGATGGTATGATCAGTGTTTCCCTCTAAAGACTAATTCTTTATCCAAAAATGACTTGCGTAAACATAGAGAAACCTTCTCTGACACCGAGGAGAGGGGACATCGCTCCTGTAAAAGCTATGAAATCATTCAAATAATTCCTAGCGAGGTCAAAAGCGCAGTGACCCCAAAGGGGCTGATGCGTTTGGCTGAATCTCACACCATGGTCTGTGAAACCCATAAACTGTATACAGTCGTGGGGGTAAGAGAAGTGTGAGTGCGAGAGATCCTAGGGCCTTACATAGACAAGAGGGGGAGGCTTGATGCTTCCTTCCCAAGCAAGGCAAGCAAGCCTGGTGTTCGCTCAGCCCCTTGTACCAAGTGGAAATAGCCTGTCGAAGAGGTCTGTGGGCAGACCGGGTCAAGCAGGGTCAAGAGTACCGGGGTGATGGAGAATAGCTTCCTTACAGCGGTAAGAAGGAAAGATAACAGCTCCAAATCCAGCAAGACCTTACGTCCGTTCACTTCATTCTACATCGAGACGAAGCAATCACACCATCTCTGTATAGGAGCGAGTGAGCACGCTGGCTTTCTCAGCGGGAGCCGAAATAAAACTCAAGGCGTTGCTATTGAGCATGAAAAGACTCGCTGGGCCGTAGCGGCTTTGCCGCCGCCGTGCCAAGATTGTTTGTGGGTAATGTGTTTATAAGAATTTCATGAATTAAAAAAGGACAAAGACTACTTTTAGCAAGCAATAAAAATGAGAACATTTCCTCATTTTCTCAAACACTTTTCTTTCTCAATCTCAGTTCTTGTAAATCTCAAAATAATGAGTTATAGTAATGACTAAATATGAAGTTGTTTCTGACAAATGAAGTGTAAATGAGAGGGAACTCGTATTTTGGTGTTTCTTCAACTATGGGCACTTTTTGTCCCCAGTAATACAATTTTTTTTTATACAAATACATTTGTCTTTAGTAACAAAGTGCACACACACAAAAAAACTTTTTGATAAAACTATTTTAGGGCCATAATTGTTTGGTGTGGTTGAAATGACACCACAAATGAGGGATAGTTGTGTTGTTTGAAACATTTGATAGATCAAGCCAAGTTGTATATAGTTTATTTTATAATAGATTTTCATATTTTAAGACTGAACGACAAGGGCAAAGAAAAAACTATAAACAAAGGGTATTTGAAAAGTAGAAAAATACATAATAAATGCATGTTTTAAAAAAAAAATCAAAAGAAACAAAAAAATCTGTTAGCTTTAATAAAAATCAACCCCAGCACACCAATGTGCCTGTAATTGAAGAACAACACATTTACAAGAATCACAACCAAGACTCCTAAACCATGAATATTACATAAGATAACTTAAAAGACAACATGATCGGTGCAAAATATTCCACCCCATTTAGCTGTAAACTGCAATCAGAAAATAAACACAAAAAGTAAATGTTCCAATAGTTACTAAGGCATTTAAAGAGTAGCATCAGATTATTGGACACCTACATTTCTGGCCCTGCTTAGTAAGATGGACAACTAGTGTGTAAGGTCAAGACAAAAGAATAACACACAACTTTTTCCCCAAATGACTCCGAGAAACATTTCTGTCAGTTGTAATAAAAATGAAATTGAAAGTTCTCTTACTGGAAAGAGCTACTCCATGACGCAGTGTGTCATTTCCCAGCTGGAACTGTATTTGTGTTTTAGAGGAAGACAGCACTATCAAGCAATAAATCAAGTCCGTGACAATTATAGTATGACTAACTCTGTCATGGCTAAGCAGAATAAGTCAGTAATGATGCACAACAGCTCTTATCAATAAGTCAATATAATAACAGAGTAGATAATGTCAACATAATGGTAATTGTGTCTTTGAAGTCCTTATATATATATATATATATATATATATATATATATATATATATATATACACACACATACAGTATTTGTAATATATTAAACATATTATAATAATACGCACTAATATGAAATTTCGGCCGATGCCGACACCCATAATTTGGTATTCCTTATGGAAAAAAAATCTCTCTCAAATAAACAAACTATAAAGATAACCGTCTCATTTGGTAGTCTACACTATAATATTAGAGGTTAAAATTAGTGACACAGATATTAAATTCAACTGCTATCTATTTCCATATATAATATTTAGCCTATACTCAAATAAAAGCTAAAAAGCAAAAAAAAAAAAAAAAAAAAATTGTTGGTTTAACTTAAAAATGTAAGTTACCTGGCTGCCTTAAAATTTTAAGTTCATTGAAATGGAAAAAGTGAGTTAATATAATGAAGGAGGTTGATTTAATCCTCAGAAACTCAAAATGATATGTTATCTGAACTAAATAAATTATTTAAGTTGATTTGACAAAAGAAAAAAATGTTGTGATAACTAATCATGAAAATATTTTTTTACAGTGTACAAGCTGTTTTATTGACATCTTTCTATGGTTGAAACACTGATTGAGTGATTACATGAGACATGATATGGTTGTGCTGTATCTTTCGACTTACTTTCTGATACTCATGTTTTTCTAGATATGTGAAAATAATAGCTTTTATCTGCCAATACTGATTGTTATATATATATATATATATATATATATATATATATATATATATAAATTCAATTTAAAACTGTTTTTGTTCGGCTGTTTTTTTTAAATTTTTTTTATTTCCAAAAATAAAATAAACAAAAAACAGCGGAACGAAAACAGTTTCAAATTGAATTTATTCCAACTAGGTGAAACAAAATTGAGGTTTAATTATAAGCTGCATGCTTGCATACTTGTTGATTGTGGCATTCCATCACCACCTGAGCAAGTGGGAATCTGGATTAAATAGGGAACACCTCACCCTGTTCTCCATTCACCAGCTGGAGAGCGAGGTCAAAGGTCTGACCTGAGGTCAGTGCAGTTTTCAGTGCAACGGACACTGAACAGGACAGTCACTTAAAATCAGACCTCGAGTCTCTGTCAAGCCTATTAACAAGCCGAGTCGACCCACACTCCAGCACAGAGTCCAGCAATACTGCACAAGTGTCACATTCCCTTCCTATTTGTTTTGTTCTTCTCCTTTTCCCCGTTCTTGGGCGTTGAGAATCCGAGGGAGCCGTAAAAAAGGGAAACGCAAAGCTCTCAGCCATAACAGCAATACATCCTGAGTGAAACTTTAGACAGCCATTAAGCTAATGGGCCACTCAGGCTGTGGTAACCGTCTCCTCGGGTTTCAGCTCTGGAGGCCCCCGGACCTCATATTGATATAAACATTGTGCAATAAGTAACGTTTATGAAGCATTAAATAGACTTTGATGGGCTGCTTTCAGGTAGAGCAAATTCAGTCCAGGTGTTTGCTGTTATTTCAATCCAAAAAATTCCCAGGGTGAGACATCATCAAGAATGGAACCGCAATTTCAGCTCTCAATGACCAAAGACCAGAGTCAAACATTGATATATTTAGTGGAAATAAAGATGAGCGCGTAAGACAAGACGGCCGATGAGGATTCCACATGCAACGTGTGCAGATGTTTTAAATATTACAATAGGTTTAATTATTGAACTCTGCTTGACACTTATACTCATGACCTACAAACTCCCAACAGACCATCGTCGACATCGTCAGCAGAAGAAATATGGCGTATTATATGCAGCCTGAGCAGTTCTGATGAGGTGTTGAGATGTTTTACGAGTTGACATCAGTGAGCAAATGAGAAATGAAGCTGAGCTAACATTGACAAAACACATTTGAATCATTACCCTGTTAAAAGCATATTTGCTCTTTATATGCACTTAGAATAAGAAGCTCATTATTCTTTAGACTAGTCCCATTGTGTACTGATAGAAAAGCTGAGGACCAATTATCTAAAGCTACACACACAGTGTCAGAGTGGAAGCGGGAAAGATAGAGACCAGGTGCTGCTTGTAGAAAAGACTGGGGCTAGTTGTCACATGAGGACGTCAACAGGGTCTACACTACAGTTAGAAAGTTAAGTAATAATAATAATACTTTTATTTATCGGGGCTGCTTTGTTTAAATTGATCAAAACAGACAGTAAATGTATTTACAATGTTACAAACGTTTTCTATTTTAAATAAATGTTTTTTTTTAAATTGAAATTAATGAAAATAAATGTCACTTTGAGCACCAAATCAGCATATTATAATTATTTCTGAAGGATCATGTGACACTGAAGACTGGAGTAATAATGCTGATAATTTTTCAGCTTTGCATCACAGGAATAAATTACAAAATTGGTGAGCATAAGAGATTTATTTAAAAAAAAATTCCCCCAAAAATGACTTGAACAAAAATGTGTATTTCAGAGACTAAACAGGTTTTTTCTCCTTCAAAAATATGACACAAATGTGTGTTTTCTCTATGGTTTTGTAAATTATGATATGAATTCGGTCTTCCAAACTAATCAGTACATATAATAAAATATATATGTGACCCTGGAACACAAAACCAGTCACATGGGTAATATTTTTCTAAAACTGAGAGTTATACATCACATGCAAGCTGAATAAATAAGCTTTCCATTGATGTATGGTTTGTTAGGACAGAACAAAATTTGGTTAAGATACAACTACTGAAAATCGCCTATAAAGTTGTCCATTTACAGTATGTTAGCGATTGTGTTGCATTCACTCACAAAAATAAATGTTTTATATATTTACAGTAGGGAAATTTACAAAATATCTTCATGGAACATGTTAATATCCTAATGATTTTTAGCATAAAAGAAAAATCGATCATTTTGACCCATACAATTTGGCTATTGCCCTAAATATGCTCGTCCTACTTGTGACTGGTTTTGTGATCCATACACACATTTTTGGTCTGGCCAGGTAATTTTGATCAGAGCAGAGCATCATATTATTAATTCCTATAATTTTTTGGACAAAACAATGGTTTAATGTTGATTAACATTTCTTCTGTTTCGTAAACTTTGTCGCTTTATATTCATTTTACCATTTACATTTTGCTGAAAAGCTAGTAATAAGCCATTTAATAAATGTGACAACAAGCCCCTCCAATATGCTTTTCTTCTTGTGGATTACAATAACATCCTGTAACTAAGACTTTAAGATATATGTCAATACAGAAGATAACTTTCAAAAATAAATGTACACTGAGAAACACTGACTGGAGTGAAAAGTGTGACAACTAGCCCCAGTCTCCCATTTACACTCACAAGAAGAGCAAACAGAAGGCATTAGTGCATCATCTCACAGGCTCCAGACCTCCTTCAGTCTGTTTGTTTGTACCACTAAGGGAGTGATATCGTCCCCAATTAGATGGGAAGTGCTTTTTTATGGTTCTTCTCTGGGGGGGCAGCTCTGGAGTATTGAAAAGTGCCACAAACAATGATCTCCTCTCCCCAGTCGCTCTCAGTCAAAGCCATTTGGAGTACTCCTCCACAGCAGGCGTATACCAACACAACACACACAGTATATATAAATATAATTAATATATATAGATATAGATCCAGATGGGAGGAGGAAAGCAAGAAGGGATTAGAACATCTTCTCACAGGCTCCAGACTTCCCTCCTGGGTCTGTTAGGTTTTACCACTGATGATTTCATCCTGAATTAGAGAGGAAGTGCTTTTCTTATGGACACAGAACTGTGCACACACAAACATTCTTAAATATGTGGTTTACGGGGACTCTCCATAGGCGTAATGTTTTTTTATTACATACACTTACATTAACCCTACCCCTAAACCTACCCATCATACAAAACTTTTGGCATTTTTTAATGAAAAAAATAAAATAAAATAAAAACAAGCAAACAGTTCGGTATGTATTTTAAGCCATTTGGTTTACGAGGGCACAGGAAGTGTCCTCATAAACCATGTTTACGTTGTAATTCCCACGTCATTATGCACATTTAGATCCTCATAACCTCTGAGGTGTTGTCACCTAAATCAATTACAAGATCTATTGACATGTCGGTCAAAATGATGGAAACTGCATAAGTAAGTAAGGCAAAGTGAATGCATAATGTGACTGAGCCATGCAGGACATGTTCCTAGATAAATACTTGAGTTATACTTTGTTGGTCCAGAAAACAACACATTCTTCAATTTAATTTTCTAGCAGACAACACAAGGCCAAACTCTATTCCTAACTATAATCTTTCAGCTAAATCAGGGAATACATTGATAGGCTGTAGGCTGTGTTTAGTGGCTTAACCAGCATTCTCAAGGCCAGGAACATACTCGCATACAAAAATGTTTGGCCAACAAGGATACATCAGTCAATTTAGTATATAAAAAAGGTCCATTGTGCCAAGGTAATGGGGGAACATAATCCTCTATCTAGGGCAAGAATTTATCCTAGCTGTGATCTGATATTTTGATATTTGATCTGATATCAATTTAAGATATACAATATATTCATTTATTTGAATAAAGTACTAAAATATTCTGTTAAATGCATTTTTGTAGGTAGTTGAACGATGACAGAATCCCAGTCAAAGATACTACATTCCAAACTTTAGGGTCAGTAAGTTTCTGAGGAAATAAAATGTAACACAAAACCCTAAAGTATACATAACTTTTTATTCATTTTTCACTGTACAGAGTATGCTAATTTATCGTTAACCATTTAACAGGTTTTTACATTATAGCTTATTATTATCATCCAATGACATATTAGATCATTTAACCTCACACCTGTTCATATGGAATTAATCTCACAAATAATGATGTTGCAATCAAGAAAGAATTGCATTACCCCATCTTTCGCAATGTCTAACCCTAAAATCTGATTGTGACTCTGATGCAGAGGTTTTGTTAATCACATTAAGCCCCATTTCTAAGGTAACCAATTATAAACCGCAGTGCAGCAACGGATGGTCTAAGACATCCAAAAAACATATTACTCATATTGAGTTTCATGCTTTTACATGCTATGATACCTCCATCAGACTTCATGTGAACCATTGTGAGCCTACACAACAAGAAGCTGAGGTTTCACAGAAGAAAAGCTTTAAGACTGGTGATTTCCCACAAGCCTGCTGTGCTTCATCTCAGTAAGCATGCCCCTGAGAGGAGGCCGCTAAAGCCTTCCACCTAGACCTCAGACATGCTGGAAACAACTTTCATTTCCCTCTTTGTGTGTTCAAGAGGGTGTACTCACCCCCCTTCCATTCCCAACAATAAGAGGACACGGGGGAGTAGAGGAGCAGGAGGTCTCCATCTTAAGGACTGGGACCTCATCTATAGGTGTAGATGAAGAGAAGGGGGAGACTGAGCTGCTGATGCCCACTAACTCCACAGCGGGAGCACTAGAGTAATGAAAGGGAGGGCGGCTGGACTTGGATTCCAGGCCGCCTCTGTGGAGAGCCTCTTTCTCCTGGCCCGGCAGGCAGCGAGGACCGAACCCGCGGGTCAAGATTCCTGCACTTGCTTGCTTTATTCCTCTGACGACCAAGCTAATCACACTTCCCACACCACAGCCCCCTCAATGCACTTGGTTTCTCATAAAAAAATTAAATTATGGCTGCGTCCAAAATCGAATAGTCTTTGAGTCCTTACTTCTTTAGAATAATTCATTACCTCTATAGTATGAATATAATCCAGACATATAATATCCGTATTTGTCATGTGCCTGCCAGCACCATTCAACAAATGCTCTCCGGGTACTTTTTGCCAACTTCTCTGTGAATTTGGACATATGACTTTAGTTTTCAGAAATATTTTTTGCCTACTAGACCAGTGTTTCCCAACCCCTCTCCTGAAGGTACACCAACAGTGCAAATTTTGGATGTCTCCCTTATTTGACCCATATACTTCTGGTCTTGGAGTGTCTACTAACGAGCTGATGAGTTGATTCAGGTGATTAAATAGGAAGAGTTGGAAAATGCGTAGTGTTGGGGTACCTCCAGGAACAGGGTTGCGAAACACTGTACTAGAATCTTAAATCTTAAAAAATAAAGGTTCTAAAAGAGGGTTGCAGAGATGTCATAGAACCATCATTTTGGGTTCTCCAAAGAATGTTTTATAATCAAAAATAAACTTTTTCTAGAATAAAGAACATTTGTGTATTGAAAGGGTTCAATGGATGTTAAAGGTTCTTCATGGAAACAACAAGAACCTTTATTTAAGAGCGTATATGTGATGCGATCTGGGAAAACCCATTGGATGCCGCGCTTGTCTAAAAATAGATTGAATGTCAGTTTATTGTCAAATTTGGGTTTTCAATAAATTATTATTCTATAACATCTTGTTTATCATCTCTGAATATATCTTGGGGAAAATTCACTAAAAGAAAAATAGCGATTTATAGTGGCAAGCTGAAAAGACGCGTCTTTCTCTTTAAGAACACGCGCGAAGCGGCGGTGCAAAAAAAAAAAAGGTGGTTTCGCCTATCAAAATAAACCAAATAACAAAATAAAGGTCATGCCAGACCTGTGTGAACTACAATGGCATGCAAGTTTTTATTTATTTATTTATTTGTATCCAGCGTTATCGTGTGGTGTTAATGCGGAGCATTAGAGAACAACAGAGTCTTAAGCTGTTTGTTTAAAAGACCTTGCTCGCCTCTCAATCGTCCAATTTCAAAACGGTTTTCACAGAATGGATTTTGAGTTTGTAAGCTTTCGAATGATACATAATCTATGATGATTACTAAAATATGTGATATAAAAAAAGGCAATAAAAAAGGAGCGCCAGTCATCCCGCTATCAGAACGTGACAGTTAATTAAACCTCTTTTTCTCAAAATGTCGTTTCTGAAAATCACAGCGATCAGCCGACTTCAGATAACCATAACTTTTGTTACAGACAAACTATAAGAGAAATGAAACAGATTTGGAAAGGGCTTGAACACGGCTTTAATATGATCGCGAAACCTGTATGTCAAATTTTACCATGTGGTGGGTTTTCCCAGATCGCATCACATATAGTAAAGAAGTATGTAATTTCGGGTTCAGCCTTCAGTCATATTTTTAGGCCCTTTCTCGGATAATGACACTTGCAGAATTCCCTCTGCCTACCAATTGTTCCCATGCTCCTCGGTTTCTCTACATCTGCAGGTTAAGTCACACTGACATGATTTAAACGTTATGTGAATACCTTCGTTCGGTTAAAAACGTCCGGGGTGGCCCCTAGGAGCCCATGAAAACGCACACATACACACAACCACAGAACCTCCTGTGCTTCGCCTCCGTTGTTTCTAAAAGTGCATTCCATCCTCCCACTAGCATCATTTCTCGAGCCTTCATTTTCCCTCGGTATCGGAGTGTGAGCCTTGGGAGGCAACCTGCCACAGACAGACCTGCCAAATAAAAGCTCATTACTGCTAATGTTGCTCTAACATGCCACTCACCGGGGGTGGGCCGAGTGAGGTCATGGTTCAGCAAAGCAGGGCACCAACTAAAGTTAATTACACTCTCCCCGGTGGTTCCCAGGCGCTTAACCCGCTCAGGGTGATGCTGGGACGTCCTGCAGAGCTTCAGATACAACGCGACGAGAGGCCTCGTTTAACTCACTTCTTCAAGAGATAATACAACGCACAAAAAAAAAAAAAACTGTGCATAGAAGCAGGGTCACATCCTGCTTTCTTGCTCTCAAAGAATGACCATCATTTCGTATGATGGTAATGGAGGAAGTGATGGCAAAAACTCTGCAATAAGAACAACCTGAGTTCAAAACACTGAATGAGCAAGTGCACACGATGATAATATAATTGAACGATTAACTTACTATTAAATATTTCAATATTTGAAAATATACCAAAAACCTAATTGCAAATATTTAAACGATTTCAAGATAAAGAGTCTTTAAACTTAAAGTATTCAATGGCTTAACGGCTGACATTTGCTTGAGAGTGCCTCGTCAAAAGGAAATAGAATGTAAATCACTGATGCTGTCTACACTGGATAGAGCATGTGTGTTCAGTTTCAACGCGCTTGAGTTTGTCGACAACATGAAAAATGAAAGAGTGAAAGAACTTTCACTTTGTCCAGTTTGAACTGGTCGTTTGTGCCTCTTTCCACGCTTCTTCACAAGGATCCCAGCATCAGGACCCAAGTGGATGTTTTATTTTAAATGCCGTCCAAGATCTGATTGGAGGATCATGTTTGTTCAGAGCATTTTATTTTGTTCACAAGACACTGGAGAGTTTAAGAATCTTTTGTTAATCAAACAACCAACTGTATTGGACTGTGGTGCAGCACACACTAAGTTTTTATTCGGATAATGTTTTCAAGCCATTTACTCTCGTGCAATAGCGAATGGATGTTGATACAGTCGTAGCTGTGGCTGTTTGCTGGCAAGCTTTAGCCGCTCCTTAAATATGTATCATTTAAGACAGACGGTCAGAACGAAGGTTGAAAACAATTGTTTTTCTGTGCAAAAAAATTGTTATTAATATTATAAGTGAACCTCAAGGAACATACTAAAATAATAATAGAAAAAATCCATGTCATGACTCCTTTAAACATTACTTGCAGTGTAGACAGCATTGTAGGGATAGCTAAATTTTCATTTTTGAGTGAACTTTTGCGAGCAAACTAGATTTGTTGCTTTGCATCGAGCCTGTGTCTTTATCCATGTTATAGGGTTGGTGATGCTGTTTGAACTATGAGAATGTAATAAAAACAACTAGTGCATGACACCCAGGAATCTGAAGAAACTAAAACAAAAAAACTCTTATAATAACTCAACTGCTACAATCTCAATTTTCTATGTCTCTTAGGTCATAAACTAAACAAATCAATAAGTTTATACTTAATCATCTTGTTTAAATGAAAGCTGAGCTATCCTGTACGTGTTAAGAGGTGGTGGAGAGCGTTCAGGTTGCCTGTCGAGACTGTGGTCAGCTCTCTTGGGGATGCATTTGAGGGTTTTAAAATGTATTACCCTAAGAATCTGTCCTGCTTACCAGAGCTTCCTTATATTCCAGGAGGCTCCGGTCTCTTCAAGAGAAGAGTGTACAAACAGCAGCTTAGAAGACCTCCGGATATTACTAGTCTCAGTATTCTCCCTAAAAACTACAACAGCTAAATCAAGGCTGTTGATGAGCAAAACTTTCCATTGAACAGTTTGAGAACTGGAGAGTGCTAAAAGTGATAAAAAAAAGAGTGCTAAATACGGTTGTCACTCATCTTCTGAGAGTGTTTTGACAACCACATTTCACAACTATAATTTGCTTCAGTCCCGGTAGTGGCAATCGCATTAACATTTTGCATCACATTTGACATTTTGTTTAAATCGAATAACACATCAGGCAAAAAAAAAAAAAGCTTGGTGTTCATTTTGGGAGTTTGAAACAGCTTGCCAAAGCGAACTTTCTGGAAAAGAATACAGTGTAGAAAAACTTCTTACAACTGGTTTTGGTTTGAAGCTTATAGTTGAAAGAGACTAAAGGCAAGAAAGCAGTCAAGCCCAAGAAGGCAGTCGTTTTATGGAAATATTTTGAGAAATACTGAAATCACATATAAAAACAAGTTTGACAGACTCTACACAAAAATGCAGCTCCAAGCAATGAGCATAGCTTGATATCTGGGGATAACATAAGATTTTCCTCATTAAAGTCTGGGAATTTACCTTCAGGGCATCTCAAAACCCAATTGTCTAACTCATTAAATAATGATAAACGTCCAAAAACGCCATTGACCCCTCAGCATGACTTTTCTCCTTCTCTATCAGGGTCTGCACCACCAGGCACAAAATGATGCATTCACATACCTCAGTGAGAGTCTGGTCTTTAATGGTCTGGAACCTGCACTGCGAGGACAGATTTCCAGAGAGGCTTTTGTCACTCATTGGTGATGTGTGGTCTCCTATCTACACCTCCTTCTTCATTTGAAATGAAATCTAAACCACCGTTCAAAAGTTTGGGGTCAGCAAGATTGTTTAAGAAATTAATATACTTTTTTTTTAGGAAAGGATCCATTAAATTGAACAAAACGAACATCAAAGACATGTTACAAAAATGTATATTTCAAATAAATGCTGTTCTTTTGGACTTTCTATTCATCAAAGAATCCTAAAAAAAATGGTTCATGATTTCCACATACTGTAAATATTAAGCAGCACAGCTGTTTTCAACATTTTTAATAATATGAATGTTTCTTGAGCACCAAATCAGCATATTATAATTATTTCTAAAGGATCATGTGACACTGAAGATTCATTTTATATATCATGATTATGTTTAACTGTATTTTTAATCAAATAAATGCAGTCTTGATAAGCATAAGAGACTTCACTCTAATGCATAAACAAACCTTTTGAACAGTAATGCATGTGTTCATGGAATTACAAATTATTTAGAATCATTTAGGCGAATCTCCTGCACTTCACAAGAAACATTTTTGGAAGGGTCTATAAGGTCAAAGACACGAAAAAAAAACTTCTCCCTTGATTGCATCCCACCATATTTCTAACAAGATTTTATGTAACGTAATATTCTTCAGCATATTCTACTGCCCCTCCTTAAATATTTATTTAATCCACGAGCCAAACGAACAACTGACGGCTGTTTACACACACCCTGGCTCTTTGCTGGGGAGTGGGGTGAAAGGGAGGAACATTTGCAAAAATGTTTTCATTAGAGGTGAAGTGTGCTTTTCAACACATTCCATATTCCAAAGTATAGTGGTTTCTGAGTCACTGCCATATGACCTCATTACCTTATAAAAAGGACAATTATACAGGATATCATCTAAGTGGAGTAATAAATGTAGCATAAAGAGAGGGGAACGTCTGGCACATGCTTTGAAAAGGAGCCACGGTGCATTCAGTCTCTCCCTGACCAAGCAAGGCCCCGTTGACAGAGGCAGAGATGGCATCTACTGATAACGGCTGTTCATCATCACATTGCTCTCTGCTGCCGCATGGCATCGCTAGAGGAGATGAGCCCACACTTACTTCAAACCGGCCATCACCCCAACCGGTCAAAGTCTTGGAGCGTGTATGGCTGTGGAGAGTGGACAAAAGCCATAAATTATGACAGACAGAGTGAAGAGGGGCAGAGCACATGTAAACAATGACCTGCCAAAAGTGATTCCCCCTCCAAAAAATGGGCTCTTTACAGGATTTAAGTGTCAGGAAGCAGTGATGAAAGGCCTTGGATGGCTTGGACAAACGGCATTACATATATTTCACCATTAGTGTTCGTACAATAGCGTCAAACAGATTTCTCACAATTCAGCTAATAAATATCACAATGGGAGATATGGAGATTAAGGTCTGTCAGAGTTTGATAAAACCTCAGTGCCATTAGGAAAATACCTGCTGACATTATAGCCAATAGACCAGTTCTTCAAAAGAGAGGTCAACGGTCCTGAACACATCTCTGAATGCAGCCATTAGCGCTCCAATCAAAAGCACATTCATCATAGTTTGGTGCGCCAAGGTCTTCAGAACATGTTTGAAAGAGGCACGGAATACAGTCCATGTCTCTTCAACAAAGCATGTTATTCTGCAGACTAAGCAAAACTAAGACCAAGCCAATGCCACATTTCCCAACTTGGAGCTTTTTTCTGCTCCTCTGAAACCAAATACACCTCTATGTTTTGCTTGGCAGTCATGCTAACACTGAGGCGTAGCTGAACAGGTTCTGGCCAGTGCGTTACCATGAGTGCTCAAGGGATTGTAGAGCGCAATGGAAACACTCTGTTGCTCAAACTTCACAAACTCTCCAAATGAACATGCTAAAATCTAAAAACAATTGCAATGAATCATTTAAAGCTACAATGTATGATTTTTGTAATAAAATATCCAAAAATCACTTCCACAGTCTGATATATTTCCTGCCGTTGTGTACCCAAAAGTTCCCAAATATTCCCAATTTCAGAGAAATTCCAATTTCTGGCTTGTCCATTTTCACTTGTCACCTGTCAATGACGTAATATCCGAATTATCCCTGGTTTGCGATCGTACTGCCATAGTAACCATGGCGACAGACGTAGACAACTGCGTTACGTCTAGCGGCACGCTCACGCTGTTATTGTTTCCTTCAAACATTATGGACCATGGCAAGCAGACTTGGGGACAAAAGGAGAATCAATATCAGCGTGGCATTTTCGAGATGTCGAGAGCTACATGTCCGTGACAAAATTTGACCTGACAGAGACCTACACGCTCTTGCATGTACTTTATTAGACAGGTGAGCAGATGTACATAAACTAAAACTATTTTTTCTAATATATATACAGGTCAACATGATGAAATGCTGCAATATGATCAGTATGTCATTCTAATGTTGATCTAGCTTACTGCTAGTTTCATACAGACAAACTAACACATAGATTAACATTATAGCTTTCAACACACACAATGCATTTTGGTGTGATAGTGTAGAGTAGACCAAGTGAAACAGCGCTGTGTTACCTCACAAGTTTCATACATCGGTAGATTGAAATGTTCTCATTCCTTCATATCCGGGGGACTTGTGTGTGGCGCTGATATCTGTCTCTCATTAGCAATCGAGCCCTGCTTTATACCACAGTCATGTTAAAAACAACAATGTTTTCACTCATCCATAAACATTATTAGATCCTTCGGCATGACGACAAGTTCCATGATTCCACTTGTGCGTAATCAACCTACGTCTTTAAGAGGTTAGCGACCCCTAGCAGCGAAAGAAATGACATACTGTAGCTTTAAGCCGATACACAGTATTGACAGTTTTTTTTGCCTCTCTAGCACTTATTGTTGAAAAAACTATGAATTGAATTATATTTATGAACAAAACACTAACTAATGCTTTAATTATGAAATAGCAAACTTATATGGTCGACTTTTTAGCTTCTCCGGCACTCCTTGTAGAAAAACTGAACAGGAAATGTTTTTGTAAATCACTATACATCTGTCAAAAATTATTTCATCTTATCACCAAACCATCCAACTTAAGTAATTGCTGTTCAAAAACCTCACAGAAACCCTTGTGCCTGGACTAAGAACAAAACTCAAACAGGTCGGATTGTGATGTTGGCCTGTTTAATGCAAAATAACAGCATAATTGCATAGGAAACCATGAAATAGTGATAAGTCCTCATTACTAGTGAAGTGCAGCCAAAAACTTCAGAATGTTTCCTTGATGCAGAGATATCGCAGTGAAATATTTCTCAACTCTGGAAAATGTGTGCAAAAAAGAAACAAAGCATGCTTAGGAAATAAAGCATCTGATGATTTGTGAAATAAATTTTCCATTGTATACAAAATTGCCTTCAAGAATACAACTTCTAAGATAAAAAATAACAACCAGTTCACACACACTATGCTAACCATGTTGGTGAAGCACCTCAGATTAGCAGGTCAGTATCCAAGTTGCCCTGCGCTAAACAGTTAGTGTAACAGAGACCGCCAGTCTCAGTCAGGGGCAATTGGGCCTAGGGTTTGTTTTCCCATGAGTCATCTATAAACTCCGCTCAGGTGCGCAGTGCCCTCATCCAGTGTTTTACACACATCGCGTGATGTCATCCACTCACTGGACAGCCAGCACAGCAAAAATAATATTTAGCCTCAAAAAGTGTTTCTTGGATTGGTTTCTATGGTTACTTAAATATTGTGAAGAGCTGGTGGGACACCCATAACACTATAGAGGACAAAGGTTAAGCTTTACTTCATTTCGTCTGCCAGTTTCACTAGACTTTGGGCTCTGGATGATCTTTAAAGGAGCTTTGAAGAAACAAACGCATCTGGATATTTTAAAATACATCAATGGAGGAATAAATAAATAACTGATAAAGATCTACCGACCAGAAAATCATAGTGTATAGTACAGAGAATACTGCTGTAGGGCAGTACTGTCCAACACTGGATGTGTGGTGATTGAAACTAGTCCATGGTATTTTTCATGGAGGATTACCAGGTTTACCTCTGTACCGATTTTTTGTGAGACGGCACAATGGTCTGCAGCGACTCAAGTCCAAGAACTACCCCCTTCTGCACACCCCTTAAAAATAGCCTTAAACAAGAGGTTCTCTCACTGGGCCAACATCAACATCCAATAAAGCTGAAAGATAAACACGGGGCGGGCGTAGATTTCATCCCTTGGGAAACGTGGCCAATTCTCCCCCATCTGCTCAAACACAAACCTGCTGGCTTTTACGCCAAACAAAAATGACTCCCGTTAGAAAACGTTACCTGGAATTTGTATGTGATTGTCTTCATGCTGCTGGGATCATTATGTATCATGGTGACCTTCAGTTTTGATTGGCTTGTATCAGTGACAGGTCCGTTTCTTTTGGAATCGCTCGTTCATATGATTCCCTCCTGCACACTTTTGAGAGAGAGAGAGAGCGGTTTGAGTTTAAAAACATCAGCATTGTTGCCTTCTCACTTTCACAATGTCCTTGACTGTGCACCAAGATAAAGAGAACAATTTTATGCTGGAGCACGTTCAAGAAGTGGACGAGACACAGGTGTTGCACTGCAAACAGAGGAACTTTGCTGAGATAAGGCCAACACTTAAATGGTGTATAACTTTAGGGTATAAACATTGCAGATTACCAACCATGCATAACTTCTCACACCTCGGATCCGCAATGCATCTGACCTGTAAAAACGATTTGCTCAATAGGGGTTAGTCATTAAAACATGAACCAGTTGTGGAAATGCTATTTTTGTTCAATTATCTGAGAACTACATATTTCATCAAGGGCAAATGACCAAGTGCAACAACTAAGGAACATGGTTCCCGTGTGCATCTGCGTAATTATATTATCTAATCATCTTAACTGATTGGGTTGAACCATGTGAAAACTTCTAGAAGGTCTTCTCCCATCGCCTGGACCTTCGGCGTGTTGTTTGAAGTCAAATATCAGGCGAATTGGAGAATTTCGGCCATTCAACACACTCCTCCCTTGTCAACAGATGTTTCAAAGCAAAGAAGGAGCAGGAATCATGTGACAGGGGAAGAGTGTGGGAATGAGCTCAAGAATTGAAAAGAGTGTGTGTTTTTTTTTTGTGTTTTTTGTGCGAAAGTCAATTCGTGCATTACACCAATCTACTGCAGATCTGTCACTATGTGCCAGTGAGCAGATGTTTGGCTTTTTTAATGATGCAGCATCTGGGATTTCTTACAAGAGAATATGATACAATAACACAACCAACATTTACACCGAACCCAAAATGCTTTGGGAAGTACAACGAGTTACATGGAGTGTTTACAAGTGTCTCTTTTGGGCATGTCACCAAATTACTGAGCTGTAATTTACAAAAGTTTTAATAAATCGAAACTGCTGCTACAACATATGTATGTGTGTGTGCTACGGAAGAGAATAACTCGAATTGTACAGAATTTTAAGGAAAGGTGTGTTGCTAACTTACAATTTTTGCTTGGCAGACGAGAAAAATTATGGAAAACATCATGGCTGAATTTTTTTGCAAGGGTAATGCACACACACACACACACAAAAAAAAACATTTGCAAGCTCTAATGCATGTTGATATTAAATTATTATTGATTACCAATTGTAATAATAGTAGTAATACAGTTCAGCTCAGGTACAGAGGGCTAAATTAGATCATCCGCAAAGATAGGGTTGGGCGCTAGATGAAAGAGGAGCAGGGACACACGGGGCCTTCCAAATGTTCTCCACCTCCAATAACTCTGATGAAGATCTGGAACTGCCTGTAATCAAATGCACCTGAATCGTGCAGGTTCTAATTCTCTCTGAAGATCATGTTAATATTAAAATCCCTGTTATTAGAGAATGAGGTCCAAAGAATTTACCAGCTCTGATTACATCACCACCTCTCTGCCTGGGGTAAAACCAGAGTAAACAGTTGTTATTTATCTCTGGCATACTGAATTGTTTTGCGCTGGAATGAACCATCCAGGAATACAAACAGCTGGTTTAGAGACTAAAAACCAACTTTCCATGTGGATCGAGGAGATCCTGCAATATTGACTGTTTATGTACTGTAGTTAAATTATAACTGGCATCTTGCCTAAGACAAAGGAAAAGAGGATGAATCAAGAAAAAAAGTTAAAATCTGTTACTGATATGGTTTTGGTTTCAACCCAGGGTGAAGACAGTTATATTGGTAATCCCATTACCCATCTAAACATTAAGCTACACGCCAGAAGGATCTAGAGCTTTAGCTGTGATTGATTTCCCCTCATCTAACACATACAGGCCTCTTAAAGCGAAACAAAACCATTTTCTGAAATCAAGGGCCATTTTGCATGTGCTCTAGACTAGAGGGATAAATTCACATAAAGGCCTGGGCTGCATCTGCAATCACATACTTCCCTACAATATAGCAGGTGAAAAATAGTATGTGACAAAAGTAGAGACCAAATTCACAGTACTCAAAAAAAAGAGTAGGCAAAACGTACCCAGATGACCTACTTCTTCCGGCGAGATTCTTAAGTGTGAATACAATAGACCCGTTCCTATCCTACGAGGCCACATGAGAGGAGTAATCAATGAAAGTGAAGCGATGGGTAGGTCACATGATAATGACAACATGGTGAATGTAGTATGTCCAGACTACATTAATACTACACAGTTATTACTTATTCAAAATAAGTATCTGCTCAAAGGAGCCCTGGTCTCAATAGCCACATTTTAATGTGAATTTTAAGATATTGAATTGAAATTCTGGATTGAAACACAGGGATGAAATGTGTTTCATTAGAAGACGTGCACATAAACTGTGATATAAACAGATTTACTGAATAAATTCCCAGATATGCATTGAAAAAAGGCATGTAACTTTGCCTCAAGTCATGTGACTGATTAGCTAAAATATTAGAGCTTGGTGCACACAACACTAAGATCAAGAATTCAATTCTTGAACTGAAAAATGAGATGGAAAAAAGCATCTGACAAAAGGCATAAATGAAAATGAAATAATACATAAATAAATAAATAAAAAACTCTGGTCATTCTCAAAATGTCAGAACCAAAGGCTTTCATCAAAAAGAAATGGATATTCTGTTTTATTCGCAAATAGTTTTTCCGATATTCCAATACATAACTTTCAAAATGGGGTTTTAGACAATATTTGTGCAAATCCTTACCATTTCCTGACATAAAATTGTTTTTCTAAGTGTTGAACTTGTTTATTTTTTATGCACTGAAATTATCTTCATTGTTTATGTCTTCTCTTATCAATGCAAAGTCATCAGAAAATGCTGATATTTTCAAAACCCCACTTTGCCTCAGGGTGATTCCAGATTTTTAAAAGACACTGTACCCACTGACCACACTCACTGGGCTTTCAAGGAAGAATATTGTAAAATCAAAAGTTTGTGTGGGTATATGCAATTATTTGAAGGAGAAAAAAAAACAAGCTTCTCTTTTTATAACAAAAGTCACTGGCTGCAGTCAAGCCACAAGCTCTCTCCAAACACAATGTCCAATTTCAATTCTTCAGTGTTTTCATTGGGTTATCAAATTAAATCTACATGCTTCGAGTTGGTCCCGGGTAAGAGTGGGATTCTGGACAAGTAAAACAACCAAGACCCAAGAAAAGTGAGATTAGAAGCAAGCCAGTCATGTGCATTTAGAGAATAGGTAGATCTGAGTGGGCCTAGGGGCATGAAAGAGCTATATACCACAGCCCAGAGACAAAGAGGTGGGCCGTGAGCCAGCCGGTTAACTAGTGAGGTAAGGAATGGTGTTAAACTCCTTCACCTGGAACAGCATCTGTAAATATCCAGCTGTGCAAATACATATGTGTTGAGAGTGCTCCAGGCTGGGTGCCTTGCATCAGAGCATGTGTAACACAAACAAACAAACGCAAAGCCATTTAAATGTAATGACTTCTGTGGCGTAATGAAACCAAGCGTGGGAGATACGTTTCAATACTCTCCTTCTGCCCATTCCCTCCAGAAACAGATTTACTAAAAGCTGGATCATAGGGTCTAATCTGCTTGTTTTGATTCATTCTTTGCAGGTTCATATTTTAGTTGGTACACCAAAAGATTATAAAAGCTTATCTAAAGTAACTTGAAGTTAACGGTTTGCAGTGGTTTGATTCTATGGCATCACTATTATGCTACTTCAAAGAAGGGATAGGGAGTGTTCGGCTCCTGAAGCTGGTTTGGGCTGGGAAAGCAGAAGGACCATCTCCCCAAGAGGACCATCACCAAACCCCATCGCAATGGCAGGAAGTTCCATTAGCTCAGCGCTGCATGAGTCACAAAAACCTTAGCAGTTTGCAAAGACACATCAATAGAGTTAAGTTCCCTTTTATGGAAGACGTGGAAATTCTGAAAGAAAGGTATATATGACTTGTTTCTTTGATAGACTCTGGCAAGCATTGATGTCACCTGCCCATAAACAAACACATTTATATAACAGTGGGAGGTTATTTATATAAAAAAACAAATTATTAATTTACTGGAGTAAAAATGAAGTGGCTGGAGTCGACTGAAAGGGTCAATTTTAGCACCCAAGCTCTGACACCGGCACCCTGTCAGAGTAAATATAAGGGATATAAACGCGTCACAACTCTTCATTACGACCAAAGTTGAGACAATGTATATATAACCCTACTTTATGTTCATAAATGATGTAGATGGGTGAGGGTGAACAGGATGAATATGAAATACTTGAAAGATGAAGATAAGAGAGGTGGATTCAGATGTCTGGAGAACATTCTAGACTGTTATCAACAGGCAACTCTTCTCAAAACTCGAAGGCGGGCAGACAGAACAAACACTACACTGATCAATCCCTGGCAGCCCAATTAATTCTGACAGAAGGATTAGAGGAGGATGACTCCCAGGTCACGTGATCTTTGGTGGGATACACCCGAAAAAGTGAGACCCAAACATTTACTTTCCTGTGGTCCTGGGGTCAGGTCAGGCCCTTTGGTCCCACACAACATGGAGCAAGAAGCATTGAGCAAATGCAAGGACAGAATTGACAGACACCTGAAGACAACAGTTATATAGAAACTACATACACTATTGCTCAAAAGTCTGGACTCAGTTTAAAAAAAAAAATAAATAAATAAATTATTTTGTGAACGAAATTAATTATTTTATTCAGCAAGGACTTGATCAAATTGATTAATCAAAAGCGGAATTAAAGATACATTGTTTAAAAAGATGTCTATTTCAAATTAATGCTGTTTTTTTTTATTCTTTAAATAATCCTGAAAAATTCTCAAGCTTTCCACAAAAATATTAAGCAATACCATTTACAACACTGATAATAATAAAAAACTAAATTCTTGATCACCAAATCAGTAAATAAGAATAATTTCTGAAAGATCATGTGACACTGTAGAATAATTTAAATAGAAACAATATTACCGTTTTTATGGTATTTTTCATCAAATAAATATTCTTGGTGAGCAAGAGACTCCTTAAAAAACAAAAAAATCGTATCGACCCTAAACTTTGGAACAAGTCAGAAACACTAAAAAGGGACATGTTCTTGACTGTTTTCATGATATTTAGAAGTTTTTTCTTATAGTTCGTTAGATGAAAATTACAAGATGTCCATTTGATACCGAGTCAACAGGAGAGCGAAATATCATCCAAGCAAACTTTCCTGCTAAAAACCTGCTTTCGTGAGCAGCCAATGATAATGGTCCCAATTGTTGTCAGTGGCCGAGAGCCAGATATCTTATTGCTTTACAGAGCGAGGAAAGAAACAGTGCACGGTTACTCAACCATGTGCTACACAAGTTAATCGGTAAAAAAATTTTATTAACAGATATTAAGTCATAATATGATCCAAAGAGATGAAGGACACATGTGTTACTTTAGATATCTGGACTAGATACGGTCTATCATTCATGGTTCACACAAATCTTAAAAAGCAAATGTTCAACAGTCATGAAGAAACAATAATCATGGATCACAGCCTAATAACGGGCCAAACTTAAGGGAACATAAACTCCACCGTACACATAAAAAGTCTTAAGGAAATAATAGAGGTAACATTTTCATCTTTGCCAGTCCCAAATTTGTAGTGTGCTTCATACCATAGATCATACATACTAAAGTCTTTAAGTAAATTTAAGGTCACAGGGTCAATGCTGTAGAACAAACAAAGGGTTGTGGTGGGGAGCTCCAGTTATCCACGTGTGCTCTTTAACAGTTTCTGTAACAAAGAGAAGAAATATAATTACTTAGCACAGGGGTCGGCACCAGAGGGGGAATCACAGAGGGGGAATCATTGTCACGCGACAAATAGCCTGTTTATTTATTTTATTTATACATTTTAAAAAGGACCTTTGCACCTGCATGTCAATCTAATTCGTGCAGTAATCCTTCCTCTGTTCTTAGCTATGAGCTGAATGGGAAGCCAAACACTATAAAAGGGTGATGAAACTGCAATATTCAACAAACCATTTGATCAATTTGGGCAACACTGAACTTTCAGTGGGTAATGCAAGTAACCCAGTGTGCTTTGCATGGTTGATAGCCTAGAATCTGTTTAGTGTTTTGCTCTCTGGAAAATGCATGTATGTATATCTAAATGAAACGTAGATCAAATGTTATATACCATTCATATTAAATATGTATATATGTATTTTAAGATATATGATGAACTGAAATAGATGTAATTGTGTTAGTTTTCAATAGATTTACTTCTAAACTACTAAAAATGCACTTTATGTACAGAGAGTTGCTGACCCCTGATTTAGAGAAACTACTAATAGCCCATATCGCCACCCAGTTTCTAACGTCACGCCCAATTTTTTTCCTCAAATTCCCACTTTTCATGACAGAGCTCTACATTACACACCTGTTTTCAAAGGCGGCC
Organism: Pimephales promelas; assembly: GCF_016745375.1. The sequence goes on from NW_024121610.1 coordinate 2,650,162, forward strand.
ATGCTGAACCAGTCTCCGCCTGAACTCTGCAAAGCGTGTAATTCCTAACATGTTTAGTTGTGACAGGCCATCATGACTTCGTCTTGATTTGGAACAAGCATAGCATTTTTCATGCCCCTGCTGTTCAAGTGCATCTGTACAAGGAGCACTCTGCACACAATTACACTTAATCAAATAAGCTGCCTTCCCTCGTGAAAATAAACGCAGCACGATGACTCAAAATTGGCCGGATCTCTGTTCAGTGTTATTGTGATTCATTTGATGTGGTGCCCTGTTCAAATCTATAGCGCTGGAGAAAGAATATCCATCAAAGGGGCGGTTGCAAGATGATGTAGCCGAATTCCGGCTGCAATACGAGCAAGTTCATTTGCTGCCTTGATTCATTTTTTCAGGTCATGAAAGGCCTGAACTTCAAAACAATAGATGAATAAATAAATAAAAATTACAGGAGATTCAGCTGGGCCTAATCTATAGTAAAACACTATATCTAAACTAAATCCAAAAGCAATCAACGTGTCAACTCTGCCAATGCATGGACTGCATTCACGATCAAACATGCTTTCGTTCCTTAATCATCGTTTTAGTGTGAATGTCATTAACAACATCGACACATCAAAACAATGTGTCAGTGGAAAAAAAATCAGAATGGTCCTAAAATTAGTCCTGAATTCTTTACAGAAAATATAAATTGTTCTCCTTTTTTTATACCTGTAATTGGACCGGTAAGTGAGTGTTTTTCTGCTATTTTATACTGATTTTGTTTAAAACTAAATTCCATGCACTCCAGCATAGTGTTTAAAGTCATATTTGAATCTATCGTAATCAGCACAGGGGTGCACACAGCTGCCAATATCTTCCCATTTGTGAGCGTTGACGTAAACTCATCCAGTCAGTCTCACTCTAAAAAACAGTCTACAGTGGTAACTAACAGACTAGACCTGAAGATAAGCTGCCATTCACATAATGTATCTCTTGGCAGTTCACAAATGAGCAAATTTATTGCTGTAACACATACTGTTGGGAAGATCGATATGACAGCCACGGGTGACATCAGCTAACAATGCAGCCTGATTAAATTAATATGCGTTGGAAACCTAACGCAGCCAATCTGAGGTACCCACTGTTCTTGTTAGAGAACATCACTGCCTCAACACATTGTTGGACCTCAGGCTAAAATAAAGGAGGGAAATTGGAAGTACACTTTGTCTGATAATTCAACGGCGCAGAGACCAGATGTAAAAGTCACTAACTAAATGTTTACATAAGAGATAAGAACATATTCACTAGATCTTAAAGATACAGTATATGTACAAAAAATAAATAATTGACCTAAAAAAACACCTCAATCATGCCTTGCATTCAACAATGAAAAAATGACAAATACTACAAAAATTAAATGATATAATAATAATAATTCATATTAAAATAAAATCTACAATTTAAATTTATAAATCAAAACAAAATATCTGTCCTTATGGTACCAGCTACAAAAAGATGCAAAAAAAATGCAGTTTATAGGGTATTAATTAGCTAAATTATTATGGTGGTACTGAATACCTTTGCAACAGCTCTGACGTGGTGAACTTTGATAGTTGCTGATTTCTCCTCAAAGGCCTTCACCTTGGACTCCTCTGCTAGACGGTGCAGGACAACCAGGAGGTTGAGCTGGGCCTGTGGACACAAGGGAAAGAGCAATTACTAGTAAATTAATGTGTTATTTAGCTGACACTCATGTAAAGTGAATTGCAGTACACTAAGGCCCTGTTCCCAAATGGTATCCTAAGCACTCACGGCCTTCCTACTAGTCCGCACTTTCGTGACACAACAGCACTTTGACTGTCGGGAAGAAGTCTGCTGCGGAGCTCGCATGAGTGCGGGATCGGCAAAAGTGCGCACATCGACCGCAAAGGGAGCGCTCGTAAACACCCTTCTGAAACTTAAAATGAAAAATGGGACGCCTTAAGGTCTCAAGGACGCGGGTCTGTGAAAAAATGACTAAAAAGGTTGTATTATGCATGCTAGGCTAGTAGTTGGCAATGCCCCTTTGTCAAGAAACCCCCCAAACACATAATACACATGCATGAACATATGCGCATGGTGTAACCGTTTTTTCACAAATTCACATTTTTGTTGTTTACATGGAGAAGGCAAATTGTTGTGGTGTAAACGAATGACAAAAAATTCTAAAGTTTTCCGTTTTCAGTTGAAAATGTGTCGTTTAAACTTAACCTAAGTGTCTTTCTCAGGGACTATAGCATGTGAATGGAATACACAGATTACAATTGGTAATTGGAAATTAATAGTTAATTAAATAATGTTTTAATTTGTCAAGATGTATGAAATGTTGCTTCAGAATTTCAAAACTGCAAATTATTGAACACATGGTCTTTATATCTTAAAATAAACACGCAAAAGCAGAAAACACATCAGTTTCCTTTAACCAAAAACACTACTAAAACTAAGCTAGAGCTAAATAAAAGAACCACAATACTTGAATGATGGACAACCATGTAATCATTTCAAGAGGCTCTAAGTGTTTTGCCACACAAAAGGCCAAATGCTTGGAGTCAAGAGGACCATTTGATGTTTTGAGCGACTCGAGTGAATATCATACTGTTGTTCCGCTAGGTGTAGTATGCAGCAGCTTTCCCTATACCTGTGCATGGATCCACAGATAAGTACCACAGAAAAGGAGGATTATGTTACAGGAACTGCTAGGCAGGTCCAACAGGAGAAGGAGGGTGTCCAAGAAAGATAAATCTTCTAGCCCTCCCCAAAGACAAGGGCCCTTGTGCAACCTTGTCGGATTAGACCAGGAAATTGTTTCATTTTCAGCACTTCATCTGTCTTAGCTCATCTTGTCACGAGATGCTGAAAAGAGGTCTGCACTTATGGATTGATTTCAGATCAGCCTTGAGCTCAAATTTGGTTTACAGATTTAAAATCAGCACTACTTTCATGTGCTAACATGACAACATAAATTACTCTATATATATGATCCAAAGAAATAAGCACAAATTTCACTCTGTGAATCTAGTTCAACATCACCTGTTCTCACAGAGTGAAATTATATTTCTTTGTGTTTATTTCTTTGGATCATACTGTTGTATAGAGTAATTTATATACAATGTTTTCTTCATTGTATCAATGTACATGTGTGCCCTTCCCTTGCAAGGTTTATTTGCCATCATTAAAACGTTATTGGTGGTTATGAATAAAATAGAAGCCATGTATATAAATATTCACTTTATACATAATAAGATCACATGGCCCTGCTTTTGAGTGTACACCACAATTTTTCATTACAATCTCCAGTCTTCAAATGCTCATATTGTTTAGCATTTAATTTCCTTTGCATGACAACATAATCTCTTCTAAAAAGCAATTTTATAACAATTTTAATTGTATGATCGATAACCAATAAACAGCTGATATTATCAATTTTAACTACTTTATTTTAAAAAGCACAATAAACACAATTAAATGTATTGTTTTAACCCTTGTGCTGCATTAGATTTTTAACACCGTTGAGTGCATTAAGGACCAAAAATGGCCACATATTAAACATTGCCTAAAATATTATATATTATTATTATTTTCCACTTTTACCAAGTTAAATCTTTTAACCAGCATCAGTCCTCATCATAACTACCAAAAATGTATTCAATTTCAGGATTTTAACCCTTTAATTACCAGTTTTGTTTGCGAAACCATCGATTTGTATAAGAGGAAAAAACACAAAAATTCAATTATTTTCAATAAACTAAATGCAAAGAGAAAACTTTAGATTTGGATTATCACAGTCCCACTTTGCAAAAAATCCCACTTAGCGCGTTAGAGACCAAAAATGGCCACCTATTAAACATTGCCTATTGCCTAAAATAAGGTGCATTTCCACCCATAGGGAATAAATATGTAGTGACGTCATCTGGTGGAATACACTATATAATGCAAATATAATGCTTTTGCTTCAAAATGAAAGGATGTTTGTGCAAAAATCATGTTTCATGTATTACTGACAGCCTCAGATTTAAACAACGTTTTAATGGGTTTCAATGGGCGATTTTTATGGTGCTGAGTGTTACTATTTGATCTACATTGTGTGTTATACATATTTTGCAAAATGGGATCACATTTTTTACATGTATCCAAAAAGTCACAATTTTGCCAAATTTCATACCATTTGCATTAAAACAGCCAAAATGGTCAAAGAAATTAAACTGCAAAAGACTAAAAATGTCCCTAATGCAGCATAAGGGTTAATAGGAATTTAGACAACACAACTTGTTAAATGTAATGTTGCTGACTAAAGGCAAAAGTCATCTAAAAATTAAAACAGGCCATTAAACATACAACGTCATTAATAAATATCCAATATCTGCCAATAATAAACATTATGTATTCGACTCTCCAATTCAACTGACTGTTTTTTGCTACTGTACCTTTAAGACTCCTAACATTATATTGATGATTTCTGGCTTGTTTTTACAGCTTAGTTTTCATAAACTCACTGGTAAGGAGCTTTATAATAACAAAATAATAAAGCTATTCATAATAACAATGAGAAACCTATTTCTTTCACTGCGGTCAGAGTACTGCTACAAACAGAGAAAGTTCTGTATATCATCTCCCGCACTTTTGCGCCGTCTCAAAAACACGCACACATAAACGTATCCAGTGACCAATCCGCTGAACCATATCCAGATAGTTTTCTTAATGATTTCAGCTGAAAAAAGGCAGCACTCCTTGTGCATCTACACGACAGCCATTTGGATGTAATTTAAATCTATTAATACCTAATTTTCATAATTGTGGGTCATCTCTGGGGCGTCTGAATACTTCTCCAACAGCTGGTCTTGAGAGTGTTTTCGAGAAGGAAACTGAGAAGCCCTGGTTTCCCCTGTGCCAGAGGCTTTGCCAAAACATAACGACCGGGCTGAACTGATTACAGCGGAGGCCGTTTCTACTGACTCGCGCAGACACGGAAAGCACATGGAATCCTCACCGAGGGCAAAGGAGTGCAGAGAAAATCAGTGTCCTCAGTGTGCAGAGCAGAAGTCACACTATCCAAATGTAATCTGTCCAAAAAAATGTCACCTTCTTGTCAAAACAAAACAAAACCGTATAAGAACAAGCTAAATCTGGATTTACAGTTTCTGAAGGAAATTTCTTTGCTTAGACGGTACGACAGTAAACAAATAGTTTTAAAGGGGACCTATTATACAAAATTTACTTTTGCATGGTGTTTGGACATACATGTTCGGGGGGGAAAACTGATAATAAATTGTATAAATAATTTCATAAAAAGTTTCAAATAAAAACTAAAAATAGCACAAAACATTTTGAATAGCATAACATTTTGAATGAAGTCTGTATGTTACATGGTGTGAGATGAAAAATTGTGGGGCACAAATTTGAAATATTCACCTAACCAGATTGAACAAACAAATATCTGCATGACCAGCTGTTAAATAAACACATCTGAATAACCTGCAACCAAAAACTTCAGCTCATCCGTTCTCAGGAACACATCATTTAAGTACAGTACACAAGCCAGGCACAACATCTAATGACGTCTAATGACATCTAATGACGGTGTGAAAACGTCAGGAGCTCCTGGCCTGGGACTCCAAAACACACCCTTGATTTTCTTCACTTCCACATGATCCTTAACACCAGGGAGGAAACGTTGCTGTCGGGGAGCAAAAGTGGGTCTACAATTGGGGTGTGGTCTGGAAAAAGAAAACAGACACTTTCACAGCATCCTTGCAGGATGTGTAGCGGGTATTGAGAAGAGAATATTATCGTTATGATTGGTTATTTCATTGGTTCATGTAGTTTGAACCAATGAAATAACCAATCATATTCTATGTTCTATGTAACTAATATTTATATGTTACCCTCTTTAGGGAAACTACAGATGTAGCTGATTATTTTTTGTGTTCAATCAACCATCAAATGCAACATTATCTCAGTTCGGCAGGAGGAACAAAGTGTTGTCTAAGCCACAGCTCCACCCGGCAGGACGCACTTATAAACAGGAGAGATGAACTATGTCTGGGATAATCTCACAAGCTAGTTCAGTGCTTATGCATTAAGATCTGATGCAAGAGACAGGAAACATAAGTCTAAGCACATTTGATAGGGCACAGAATAATAAAGGAAAAAGCCATCAAGGTGATTGTCATGGCCCTGGAAATCTGGATCTGCAGTTTCTGAGGAAAGTGAAACCGAATTCCTGTTATTGTTTTACAGTTCAAATCAGTGGGTGTAAACACCTCTGTTTCTAATTTGACATTTTGACATCTACTCTAACAGCTTATTTAAGTTAACTAAGGCCTAAAATTGCCTCTAAATGATATAAAATACCTGCAAAACATTATTCTGTTTTCTACAGAATTATTATTTTGCATATGACTTCAATTTCAGTCTGTTCCTCAGGACTACACCAAGCTATTAAATGACTTCACAAGACTTAGAATATATTATATATAAGATTTTAATTAAGACACTTGAAGGATTCATACACTGGAGGATTCAGACAAAAATTAAAAGGCTTCATCCGAAATCATCACATACTTTCCTACTATATAGTAGAAAAACAGTGTATGACGTCTGAATTTTACAGTACAGCAAGAGAATTAGCAAAAAGTACCTGGATGACCTAGATGATTTCCAGCAAGATTCTGAAGTGCACATACAATGGACACTTTACTTTATGTTCGGATTATTACATTCATACTATTTAGAACATAGGCCTAATTTTTTTAGAAGTAGTGAAGTAATTCATTATTCAAAACAAGTAATTACTCATTGTACAATTTTAGTCTTTTGGTGTGATTCATTAATTAACTTGTTTCTAAAAGTCATTTGTGTGTGAATCGAACTACACTGGATTTTGAGTGAATCTAGCAACAACAAAAAAGAAAGGGATTCAATATCAGTGGCGGAAATAGTTGTGGGTCTATAATCAGAGAGCCAAGACTAACGGCTTCATCGGGAAGCCAAAAACACAATCATAGCTTGACCAACAATAGTAGATGGCAAAATGTGAAGGGCCTTATTAGGTATTTTGTCATTAAAAGCACAGGAAACCAGATCAAACCGGTACATATTCATAGGATGGTAAAAAAAAGAGCCTTTCTTTCATTTTTTCCTGAATTTTCCTTTTAGTTTAATGGCTGGATTAGACCCCTGTAAAGCAGAGCACCTTTCAGGCAGCTTTAACATCCCCACCTCCAGTCTCCATAAAGTGAGACCAGCTGCAATGGACCTTTAATTAGGACCCTGTTAGTGCACGGACATCCTACACACACACACACACAGTACAATCAACCATGTACAGTGCCTCTTAACTTAAAAACAACGGATAAGCAATTCCCCTATTCCCACGAAAAACACAAGGCAAACGTGCCGAGAGGCAAACCTCAATCAACCTAAACCACCAGACTCCCCTTTTGAAAATAGAAGTTCCTTTTAATCATCATGCTCTATGAAGTGGTCAGTATCAAGCAATCAAAGAGGCGGCATGCGACATTGCTATACATGTATTGCATGTAACAACATTTACAGAAACTTCACGTGATGATGCATAAAAACAAATAGGTTTCATCAGTGCTGTTCGGATATAAAACGTTAAACAAATGTAAACATCTGGGGCCAAGTTCATTAAAAAAAATAGCTTCAAAAGTCGCAACATGGTGGTTTGGTTTTAATGGCTTGTCTACCCATTTGTGGTTTCCTGATCCTAGAATTAGATCTTTCGCTAAGTGACAAGATGGGCAAGAAATGTACACTGGTGCACGGCAAACAAGTCATTACTGTTGGAGCCATGGTCTTGCAGTTATTGCACATGCTCTGACATATGAAGCTCATGGAGACAATGCGAGAATATGGCATCATTTACCAGTCCCACTCCACATAATAATCATAATAATAATAAAATTATTATATTATTAAAATGTAAATAAAATAATAAAAACTAGCAAAAATATTAGTATTAGTAGTAGTATTACATAAAAACCAAACAAAAATCATTAAAAACTAAAAACCGAACAAAAATCAATAAAAGCTAAGGGGTTAATAACATATCTGCTTAAAGAGAAAAAGTAGCCTATATTGCCAATGAAAGTTATGATCTGTATGTGGCTGGATGGAAGAGATCAGTGCTTTCTGATAATAATGCAAATGAGCAATAAAATGAATCAGGATTACTGTTGCATTAAATATTTAAAATTCACTTCAATATGAAAAGCACTACTTTGGAAAACGCTACTTGATGAGGTCTGCAAAAAGACAAAGGAACACATAAAGCCACATGTATCCAGCTCATTTAAATCAGCTGTATTCCTTTCATTAAACAGACTCACCGACCCCTGCTATACCCTAAGCAATATAACAAAGTGTTTGTTACAAATCAATAAGGGGTTTACCCACTAATGTCTAGTAAAATATACTAGATCCGAGAGAGAGAAAATCTAGCAAATTTGCAACCTTGTTACAGCATTATAATGCTCACTTACATCACATCTGACCATGTCTTGCTTTTTTTTTTTAACGTAATGGCACAGAACAGAACACTCGACAGAATAATTTAAAAGAAAAAAAATGATTTTACCGTGTAAACGTTAATTGTAACATGCCCAGCTTAGATGTTTTTAGTCTTCAAAGTACGAAATTACCTGCTAAATGACAACCTATCTGTTTCTTAAAATCTACAGAACTCCCTATCTAACGTTAGACAGCATTTCTGGGCTAAATTGTGGCGTTTGAAACGTTCCGAGCTTCCTAAAATGAAGTTTACTAGATTGCTGCCTACTTACTAGGCATCTTACTAGATTTTGAAACAGACCAAGACGACATGAACATACAAACAAATAAATATGACGTATCCTACATACGAAACAGACTAACGTTATATTCAGACTACACAACAACTACAGACCAGTACACGATATTTAGCATTTAAATGACTCATTTGATTAATCTGAAAGTATATTTTCAAGTGAATGTGACGCGCATTTGTAGTACGGAGGAAACTGGTGAGTTTCATTTTCATCAACTCACCATCAAGTCCGTGTTTTTTCCAATCCGTATATTCGCATTCTTCTTCATATGGAGCTTCAGGGCTGCCCTCGGTGCTTTCTTTGACATGTTTTGACAGCTCGAAGGCGTTTATTTACGTATTTGAAGATCGAAAGTAAAGCTAGCGTCTGTTTGTTTTCCGTCGTATTCAAAATACCGCGCGTTTCACTACCGGCTCCTGATGATGACGTAGAAAGAGCTCAATGGTCCCTCTCGCCAGCACCCAGCACGTGCTATGTGTGTGTTTACATGAACCAGAGAGAAATTGTATCGTGATTCGTTTATGTATAAAACTCAAACACTTTGTATTTTATTCATCTGATTCTGCTTTTTGCCTAATGATTTTACACAAGTGTAGAGTCAGTATTGTTTTGCAAAAGTAACCTTTTTGTTAAGGAGATCATTTTTAAAATTTCCTCAGTAGGTAAGTTATTATAGCTATTTAATTTGCAACAAGAGTGTCATTATGAACATTTATTACTCAAATAATTCCAAAATAGTTTTTTTGCTATAGCTTAAACCAAAACAATGACAGAAATGCCAATGGTTATAAATAAAATAATAGCCTACCAAGAAATTAAAATATGAAATACAATAATGCAGGAGAATAAAACAAACATTTAACAAGAAAAAAAAAAAGCATTTTTAGATCAGACTTTTATTTCCCTTCTTTTTTTTTTAGGTGTAGGCTACTTTTTTTGTCCCCTGAGCTCAAATAATGTAAAACAGCTGCAAAGCATTTGTTGAATTTAAAATAAATTAATATATAAGATGGAGCTGAAACTTTGCCAGAACTTTGAGTTCATTTTAATGGCAATTTTTTTATGGTTTCTATTAATTGCTCTGGGCTTTGGCATTTGGCTGAGTTGAAAATGAAAGAGAATAGCCCCAGCCCCAGGCTTTATTCATCTTATTCACTAATAAAATGTATCAGCTCGACCCACTCATTTTTTCCCCCATTCTCTCTACAGGTTTAATACAAATGTGACACCATAGCCATTGCTCCCCTTTAATGGAGCAAAAATGTGTTTTTAAAACATATCCGCATTTCTAATTCATTTATCTATGCTTTAGATTTTTCTTAACTGATAAACTGTGATTCAAAACAATTGAGCTGTTAAGAAACAATGTGGTTTCTGTAATTAAAAACTTATTTTTAAGTGTTTATTGCATGTATATATTTTTAAATTTACTCTAACCTCAGAATTCCACTAAAACAACAATTTGTAAGCGTGGGAGTTTTCTACAGGAAAAACAAGGAGTGGAGCAACACTTCAAAGGACTGATTAGTGGTAGTTCTTGTTCTGGTATTTCATGTGGGTTTCATTTACAGATTGCAAAAATCTTTTGGATCGAGACATTTTCATACACAATCAGATATTTTCAGCTGGAGGGTTCTTGTAATTACATGGATAAGTGCACAAGTACTTTCACCCAGAACTAAATGAAAATATCTTAATACTTAATACTTGCCATATTTTGATATGAGAATAAAAACAAATTTGATATTGTTCCCAAGCACTTAAAACACAATGAGAATAAGTAGTATATTCAATTGGTCCACAATGGCTATAGAGACACGTCGTCAACCTCAAAACTATTTACACCCAGGGCTTGATAACAACCGCGGGTGGGTTTGTAACATACATTTTTCAATTGTAGTCTTTTAAAAAGGCAGCTGAAACAATATACTTAGTGCAATTGTATGGTTTAGATTTTTTCGAAACATTATTGAAATATCTGAAACACTTCCAATACTCTTTTTCCACAAAATATTCACAATACCGTATAGTAAAAGAAATGGACACAGCAACCCCATTCATTTCAACAGAGAAATTTGAAACCCATTAAAAGCTGATAGCCAGGCGTACTGCGCAAGCTCAAACTGAGCCTGCCACGTGACGTGAGCAACCTATGTCTTCTAGTAGCTCTGCCGAGTGAAATCTGAATAATTCCCTTCCGAATCTCACAGAGACAGAGAGAGTGAGTAGCTGTCCATGAGCTAGCAGCAGGATCAATTTTACTGTATGACTTTTTTTTTTAAATTTGCATGTGTTTTTTTTTTATATTTGCACACGTTTTTTTGCTTCAGTTGCTGCACATTGATCTCTCTCAGCCACCGTATTGCATTTAAACAGTCAAAAACAGACAAGCAATGTCAAAATGACAGTCTTGGAGAGTATTCACTTAAATACAGTCAGTTATGTATTAAATGAATGTAAACTGATGAGAAAGAAAATGTGTAAAATAATGGATCCGTGCATCAGGTCTTAAAGTGACAGCGGCCTAATATATTTGCTGCCAAATTATGAGATAACCAACGCATTCTCATCCTTTAGTGTCGCATAGAACGCTATATGACAAAACGGCGCTATACTACGCACATGGCACCCGTTATCGTTAATATAACACGCACTGTGATGATTAGGTTTAGGTGGGGTAGGGTAGGGTAGTCTGATATTACGCTAAAGGATTTATGACGCCTTGGGTTCGCGTGAATATTGCAACACAGTCTCATGAAGATGCGTATCTATACCACGAGTGTCATTTCTCGTGGCATTTATACGCCAAAAGTGTTTTTTTCGTGTATATGGTACGCACTAAAAAACCCTGGGTTAGGTTTAGGGGGGAGGGGGGTGGGGAGTTTGTGCGTATTATACGCAAAAAAGTGCGTATATGTACGCGAAAATCGCGTGCCAAATACACGCAAAAACTGTTTTTGGCGTATAAATGCCACGAGAAATGACATTCGTGCCATAGACACGAACTTTCATGAGATCGGGCTGGAATATTAACGATAAAGGGTGCCATGTGTGTAGTATAGTGCCGTTTTGTCATATAGCGTTCTATGTGACGCTAAAGTATGAGAACGGGCTGGAGATAACATAAAAAAAAATCTAAATGGCAGTTTCCCCCCATGGTATCTGTCAAAATTGTGGCCAGCAAAAAACCACTAGCCACAGTGGCTGGTGCATGAGCAAAAAAACTTAAAACCTGCCTACAACATTATACATATAAACATAATGGATACATTTTGGTATATTTCTAATTTCTATATGCACCATAAACAATGCTCTTGCATCTAATCAGCATCTAAACAGATTTGTCCACTTCCTGTTTTTAATGGAATGTGCTGGCAGTCTCCACCAATGCTTCATGCATCATTTACTGGAGACCACTGCCGTGGCAACTCTTGGAAATTCTTCCGGCAATTCTTGGACCATTTCCATATTTTATTCTACCAAGCCCAACCATCCCATTTTCTACATTCATCATGTGGAGCCGAGTCTCATTCACAGAAAGCAGCAGTTACGGAGGTGATGAGCTTTCATTCCGTTTCCTCCTCCACACTGCAGCCTTTGTTATGTGAGAGTATGGACCGCAGACACATGTTTCAAAAGCTGACAGACATAATGCTTACACAAACGCAGACTGTCACTGGTGAAATACTTCAGTTTTAGATCTGTGCTCTAATCTCTCCCAACCACTTAAGAAGCCACAGATTTATAATATTATGTGGATTATTATGTGGAGATCACCGTTTTGGTAAATCAAGCAAAGTGGACAGATAGATCAAGGGGTCTAAGAAGGGGCCGTATATTAGAACAAGTGAATTACCTTGTCCAAACATTGTCCCAATGTACATCTAATTTATCAGCTCTTCAGTCAGTGATAGGAACCCACTGAAATACTACCTAAGAAGGTTCATTTGTGTTGCGGTCTGTTCAGTATTAACATAAAGCACACAGCAGGTCAAAAGAAGAAGTAATGGGGGCCATGAAATATCATAGCTGATAAATGTAGCAACCAGGTGCTCAAAAAAAAAAAAATGAATCCAATGTTTGAAGTTTTGCCACAATACGTAATTTAAACCAGAGTAAATGGATTATAAATCTTCAGACAGCTTTTAAGTACTTTGTTGCAAGACTTTGATAAAGAACAATCTTTTTAAAACAGGTGTTCAACAGATATCACCTTAAGATAACTTATCTGCACAGATACTATTCTGAACATGCATTTAAACACTATAATATCTAACATCTAAAGCTTTTTTTACTGAAATGGATGTCACAGATCCAAACAATTGTGCATCAACATTGTAGATAAGGGACCAATCGGTATGGACCTCCAACATTGATTTGCAACTTAAAACAGGTGCTTAAATGCTGCAGTATGTCACACACATTCACATGAGAAATGTGTTAAGGGTTTTCTCAGCTCCAGCTCAATGTCAGAACACCTCGGTGAATATGCTCCACATACGGATTTGTGAACAGGTGCAAAATAAGGATTTCAATATGTTATCATTGTGCCATGTTTAATATATCAATCATTCAATATTTTATTGAAATGCATACTCATCTCTCTTGGTAAACACTTTTATCCAAAACAACTTACAGCACATTCAAGCTAAACATTTCATTAGGATGCACATTGCTCGATTTAAACATCTAATATCTTAAACAATTTAAAGTATTTCTATTTAAAACATGTGTCTTGTCCTAAGACATGAAAGGAACATCCTCCTCATGGAAGATGAAGGCATTACTAACCTTGACAAGATGGTTGTGGGCAACTGAAACTCATTCCATATGATTAATCACATGTTGGCATGTTTAACTGTGGCACCGGTGGAGATAACTCTGAAGGTGCTACCATGGAAAATCGAAGTATTGGCTAATACATTTCCCACAGCATCATGGGAGTCTTTGATTCCTAGTTGTATTAGATCATGGGTCCATGTTCCTTGGACGGAAACTGCGTTTGTAGCATTTTCTCCACAGGAGGTCTGTAAAGGTATTTTCAGAATCTTTTTTTTTTTTTTTTTTTTTGCAAGTATGATCAGTCAGTCATGGATCCCTGAACTCTGGAATTCTGGAAGTAAAACTTCAAAGGGAAGACTCTGGATATAAACTCGTATTCCGGGTAAAAGAGAAGGGCAGATATATTTCCATAAGAATAATGTCTGCTTCCATCTGCTTGGAAAATATGTTCTGCACCTCACATTGTAGCAAGGACACATTGCTTTGAACAGCATGTTGATTATAATAAGAAATGTTTCTTGAGCAGCAAGAATAATTCAGAAGGATCATGTGACACTGAAAAATGGAGTAATGATGCTGAAAATTCAGCTTTCCTATCACAGGAATACATTTAACTTGGAAATATATTAAATAATATTTCACAAATGACTGTTTTACTGTATTTTGGATCAAACAAACGTGGCCTTGGTGTACAGACTAAACATGAGGGCAAAAAACAAAGAAAATCATGTTTTTTCATACACTTGCTCTGTAATGAGCATAGGCAGTATAAGAAGTGGACAGAGCCATCTCAATGGAACTCAACTGAGACAAGTGAAGCCCATTTTAGCGAGTTTTTAGAACTTCCCTTCCTGACGCGCAGACTCAAACCGACTCAAACAGAGCTTGACGACGTAGATGTGATGTGAGCAACCCGTCTGTCTTAGTGGCTTTGGCATGAGAAATCTGAATCATTCCCTTCTGAAACATGCAGGGACGGAGAGTGTGAGTAAGAGCTATCCATGAGCTAGGAGCAGGAGACACTTTTGCTAGGTATACTAATTAATTATTTTGTCATTTTGCCTCCCGCGAGCTTCTCCTCCTGTCCATACAGAGAGTCGCGTGGTTGTGACGCAATCGTTAGCCTACTTTTACAAAAAAACTGCTACTACGGGGCCATAACATAAGCTACAAGGTAATGGAGCATTGTATACATTGTCATGTTTCTTTAGAAATAAATAATGGAGAAATGGAGTCTTTGGATGCCTCAGATGTAAAGTTATTAGCTGTCAAAGTGACGTCAAAATGAATGGGAGTCAATGGAAATGCTAACTCAAGTGAAGTTCTGCTAAAATGGCGGCACCCGGCCGGCTTCAACTTCCGGTCGATGGATTACCCCCTTGGGTAATGAGATGAATAACTTATTATACAGCTTCATTCTGATTGCTCAATCCCTTCATTCTACTACTGGAAAGGCACTCACATGTTAGCGTGCTCTCCATGTGGACAATATCTCTTCTGTTCTGAGACCAGTGGTGTTGATTCAGCATGAATCTCCTCCCTGGAGAAGAAAAAAGGTTAAAAGGAGTTGCATAACTCAAAAGTTTTTCACTGGCTCCCTGTCTTTGTTTAAATTATGAACCTGGACGTGAAATATTTCTACATGTCAGCATTATGCATCTGATAGTAATGCTGTGGGTGAGTGTGTTTTCAACAGTTTTTTTTTTCTAAAAGCAACGTTTCATGGGCATTTTTAGCCAATCACCTGACTGATCACTCTGAAACTGCAGCATGATGTCATGACAATACTGATTGGCTGCTTTGATACTTCCTGCCTGCTCTACTGTATGTCTGTCTCCTACTTCTCCGTTATGCCATTAAAATAACTAAATGATCAAGTCGGAGCTTATTTAACCAGCATTTTGAAGCCTTCAATCTGAAGAGTTCACGAGAGTTTTGTCCTTTTGAAATGCAACCACTTGTGGAAGTGAGATTTTGAGAGTAAGAGTGAGTGAGTGGGGGCTTTGCATTCCCCCTTTATGTTTATGTCCACTGTGGTACAGTGCATGACGACATGCCAGACTGAAGTCGTGTGAACGGGGGACACTGGAACTCCCTGCATTTACCGTGACAAATAACAACAAGATTACGGATTAAACAGGCCGCAAAACACAGCAAACCCATTCTGATTGAAGAAAAACAAAGAGACTATAGGAGAATGGACCATTTGTTATGGGAATAAGGCAGCAGTTATGTAGAATGCAGGCAATGTATATCAGAGATTCTTCAATAGATTCAAATGGATTACAAAATGGATGTTGGTCTTTAGTGCAACATAACATTCCTGATTTATCAGAACTTGACACTTTAAATATTTTTTTAAGAGAGACTAAAAGTTCCCCTAATTTAGGAATCACCCATAAACAGATCAATACTGATCTTGTGCTGTCTGAGTGGGAATTCAAGTCAGACATGCAAGAGAAAAGCAGTGTTTGCAGTGGTTTCCCCACATCTACACTTCTACTGACCTTTCTTCCATCCCTTTTAACTCATTCTTTTTCTCTCTCCTTCTTCGCTGTGTATCTTTACAGTGATTTACACTCCTGTCTCACTTCATATGGTGTGTTATCTGATGACATTCCTAGGAGTCAGAGACACAGTGGATATTCCAACTAGCTTACTGTCTTATCAGAACATCAAGCTCCCACCACTGTGCAAATGTTTCAACATCCATGCTACGCCTCAACCAGTCAATACAGGCTATTACTTTCTAGTCTGTCCTTATTTACGCACCCAATCCTGTATTATATTCTCTCTTCCTGGAAGTGAAAAATTGCATGAACCACTGTTTTAATTCTGACTAAGGAATTGCATTTACTCCCCTAAAATGCTGTGCAGGGAGAAAATTAAATGCATTTGACAAAGGAAAACATAAGCAAACCCAAAGCCGCACAATATCTGTCAAGCAGAGGAGGTCAAAGGTCAAGAGAGGTGTGATCAGAGCAAACAGCAAATAAAATTGATTTACGGCACCTTTTCAGAGTGTACTCAACTATATAAAACTGTCTAAACTTGAGTTACCACCCCTGTGCAATGAACACCCACAAACATCCACAAATACACATTTGCTCATTGTTCTCCCTTCTCCGGTCCTCCCTGGACTCCTGAGATCGTGAGCACTTGGACTGAAAACTAATCCAGAAAAAAAAAAATGATTTACATTAATATGTGAATAGGGCTATGTGACCATAATTTATCCCTTTATCATATGATTCTCTTTAATGAATCGGTTCAAATTAATCAATGAATGAACTGGGTGGGTTATTGAAGTTCCTCAAGATACAGGAGTTTTGTTGTAATAAATGCTGCTTTCATTCATTTACCCTAATTTTGTTCTAATATGACTTTCTTCTACTGTGTTGTAAAAGGTTGCAAATTAACCATAGAGCTATCATGTTAAATACGACCCTTTATTTATATTTCTGTTTATATTTATACTTTGTATACACAACTGTTCAAAACTTTGGGGTCAGTGAGGTTTTTGTTTTTTGTAGAAAATGTATACTTTCAGCAAGGATGCATTAAATTGATCAAAAGTGAAATAAAAATACTTAAAATGTTACAAAAGATTCTCATTTCAAATAAACGCTGTTTTTCTTTTAGTCTTCTATTCATCAAAGAATTGTGTTTTCAACATGGATTATAATAAGGCATGTTTCTTGAGCATTTAATCCGCAAATTAGAGTCATTTGTGATGAAGGATCATGTGACACTGAAGAATGAGTAATGATGCTGAAAATTCAGCTTTGTCATCAAGGAATAAATGACATTTTATAAATACATTTTTAAATATGTTGAAATTTAAAGCAGTTTTTGCTGAATTTATTTTAACAAATAAATGCAGCCCTTCGTAAGCATAAAAGTCTTTCAAAAACACGACCACAAACTCTTAAACGTAGTGTGGGTGTTTGTGTATCTGGTCGGCTGTGCCATGCTCTGGAGTCTTGTGTCTCTCTGTGCTGAGGGGGCAGTGCTCAGGGAGTGCAAAGCTTATGTTATCAGGCCGATGCTGCACTGAGACCCTCAGATAACAATGCAGCCACACTCTTCCCTCCCACCAACAAGCCCTGTCTGAATCCAATTAACCACAGGGCACCAGGGTGAGGGGGCACAGAGGGTGGGAGCACACACCCTTACACAGACAAACACACATACAGAAGAGCATTCAATCTAGAGATGGTCAATTCGGTTATTTTACGTACTTCAAGGAGTAGTTCACTTTTTTTTTTTTAAACTTTTGCTGATAATTTACTCACCCCCATGTCATCCAAGATGTCCATGTCTTTCTTTCTTCAGTCGAAAAGAAATTCAGGTTTTTGATGAAAACATTCAGGATTTTCTCCATATGTTGGATTTCAATGGGAACCAAATGGTTCAAGGTCCAAATGAGAGTTTCAGTGCAGCTTCAAAGGGCTTTAAACGACACCACACGATGAATAAGGGTCTTATCTAGAGAAACGATCGGTCATTTCAAAAATTACTAAAAAAAGTTTAAGTTATAAGCACAAATGCTCACCGTGCTCTGTTCTGTGATGCGCATTCGTGACTCTCCTGTTCAAACTCGTTCATCAAAACGAACTTTTTTCGAGTCATGACTCGAAGGAAGGGTCTTAGATAAGACGCTTATTCATCATCCGGTGCTGTTTAAACCCCTTTGAAGCTGCACTGAAACTCTCATTTGGACCTTGAACCGTTTGGTTCCCATTGAAGTCCATTATATGGAGAAAATCCTGGAATGATTTCATGAAAAACCTTAATTTCTTTTCAACAGAAGAAAGAAAGACGTGGACATCTTGGATGATATGGGGTGAGTAAAATTATCAGCAAACATTTTTTTTTTAAAGGGAACTACTCCTTTCAGTAATCAAAAAATAAATCAACCAACTATTTGAGGAGTACTATTTGCAAGAAATCACATCCTGCTGTTTTTTTTTCTTTTAAATATGTTGTTACAATTTATTTCGATAGTTCACTTTAAAAATTCTATATTACAGTATAATTAACTTTGCAACTACATGCAAACTAACTTTCAGAGTATTAGTAAACTGTTAGGATAGGGTTAGGATTAGGCATGTAGTCATGTACAGTCCTTGCAATGTTACTTACTGTATATAGTCAGTAATCTGTTGGAGAGCGTCAAAATAAAGGGTTAGCAGATATTAAGTAGACAGTCTCAAATACACTAATGATTGGTAGTTGACATGCAGTTTTAAAGTTACTTAGTACTAGTAGAACATCTAAAGTGGACTATTGAATTAAAGTGTTACCATATGTTATGAGACTATGTTGGCAAAGACACATCACAATATCTAACCAGGATAATGTGCAAATCTTTGCAGTCTCCTTGACTTTGGTAAACCTTGTTGTAAAAAAAAAAAAACGCATCCACCAGTCTGGTTCCGTGAGCCATGAGATCTCCCACTGACAAGAATGCATGTGCAGTGATGCATGGCGCCCTCTGTTAGCTTAACGGTTTGTTTTACTCTCAGGTTCACTGACCTCAGCCTGTGAACATATGAGTGTACAGAGCTAAGATGCCTCTCATGACTGGAGTCCCCCCCACCCTCTCTCCTTTACTGGTGTCTTAGGGTATTTCCTCATCCGAAATGTTTCCATTGTGCTGGATCTTATCTTTACCGACCATAGGACACCAGAAGTTTAGTGTTCGCCTTGTGCTTGTTTTCCCCTATGTATGCTTCTCACAGTCCAACAGACGCAAAACAGAGCGATCACCCATGGGTTTAAATCAGCATGGCTAATAAATCCTCCCTCTCGGTAATTCATTCTCTGACTTGCCACAAGGGAAGTGAAATTAAGCAGATGCAAGTAGTTTTTCATGGTTAGAGAGCTACTGATTCTGACACCACTCCACTCTGGTGCGAGTGCTATATCTGGATGAGCCTGTGTCAGATATGGAGAACTAAATTATTTCAGATACCATGCAAGAAACACCCCCGCACTACAAATCAAGCAGTTTTTGTCAAACTCATCTGAAACGAATTATTTCCGTCTTTGAACCTTTTATGGTTTCATCCTACCTGGATTAGCAATGCTGATGGGCATAAATCATTTTTTGTATTTTTTTTTTTTTTTTGACGTGTCATGGTAGAACATTATATTTCACTTTAATGTGGTACTGATAATTTAATTTGTTTTGCAAGACCAACAAAATAATATGAATATGAGCTCAGATAGACACTCGACGTGATTTACACTGCAAATAAAAGAATTGACTAACTTTATATTTGCATTAAAAATATCGATATCTTATGACAAAATAAAATAAATCTGCATAAGATTTTAAGTCTTGTTTGCTTTAGCTCATTAGATTGTTAAATACATCACCGTCAAAAAGTTTTGCTCAAATTTGCTCAAAAGTTTTAAGTTTTACATTGTTTTACAAAAAAAACTTTCAAATGAATGCTTAAAGCTACACTGTGTAACTCTTTTAGTTTATTCTTAGCTAAAAACACTTAGTTCTTTCAAAAATGCTCATTAATGTATATTTACTTCGTTCAAGTAATAAAGTATTCTCGTGAGTGTACATAATATGCCATTGAAAATACATATGGGTAAGGGGTTCTAATGTCGGTCGCCATGTTGCCCCTCCATCTTGAAAGTACATTAGCCAAAGAGACATACCTGTTAATTCAAGCTTCGCCTTTCGCATTTACATTTGAGTTAACACTCATGGACGAGGTCGAAGCCATGTTAATCTTGGACTACATTGGCCACCGTAGGAGTTAAAATGAAATCGGAAATTGACCGGAGTTCTCCTTTAAGGACACACCTGCGTACCATAACGTGCCTGTTCCAACTTTCATTAAATGGGGCTCAAAATATGACATCTGTTCTAATAAAGATGTTTCATGTATGTCGCTGTGTGGTTCTGTACCCAAATTAAATGAGGAGATTCCTGGAGCTCTGTCCCACTGATCCACACTTGTGTCCCCATGGGGGAAAGGTGATCCCGGGGATTAGGCTGGTGTTGGTTCAGGCTGGTCCGGGAGAGACAGACAGGGGCTGTCACCCTGCCAGAGCCTCGAGTCATTCAGAGGTGAATGCTGTTGGAAAAGAGGATGAGGAGGAGAAGAGGACAGACACAAGAGGAGGTGAGGGTCACAGAGGTCGTAGCAGGGAATTATGGGTGATGAGTAACAGAGAGACCAGATTCATGTGGTCATTAATTCCAGATGGAAATAGGATAGGACTCGGAGAGTGACACAAAACTGCAAAGAGAAACAATAAAATGTTATCACTTTTCAGTTTAAGTGGGCGACACGTTACTCCATTCTCCTCCTAAATAATATGCATGCATGCAATTGCATTTCTATTACTGAATATAGTTCATGTCGAGTTTCAGCATCTTACATAAATATACAGTCAAAAGCTTGTACACACCTACTCATTCTATTTTCCACATTTTAGAATAACAGTAAAGTCAATCAAACATTTATTTAATAACATAAATCAATAACATTTAAATATCAATAAATAATATAAAAAAATAAAATACATACACATATTTAATAATAAATAACAAAATGGAATTATTAGGAAATGATGTATAGTTAAAAAATTTAATTACAATTAAATATTAATAAATTATTTCAAAAATAAAATCAATTTAAAATGTAATTTAAATTTATAGAATAAGAAATAACAAAATGGGATTAAAAGGGATTTCTGTAGTTTAAAAATCAAACTACTTTTAAATTAATAATAAATAAATCATTTATTTAAAGAATAAATCATTTTAAAAAATCTGTTAGGCCTATGTATACAGTATATTGAACAGCATTGAAGTTCGCATGTACACTTCAACTCGCCATTTAAGTCTACAAATCTACTTTCAAGCAATCGTGAGAAAAATTAAAAGGTTTTAAAATCATATACAACGAATTCAGTCAAGTCCAAACCTGACTGGTAGTGTGTAAATATAGATCAATATTTGATGATGCTGGATCTTTGTCAGGTGCATGGCCTATTCTGTTTCAGAAAAAGGCCCCTGTGACCCTACCAGAGGGGGACAGAAGCCATCAGCACTTCGCTGCACTAACAAAGAGCTCCCTTTGCCAAGCCAAATAGGTGTGTGTGCTTGATGCGGTATTACCTCATGCAGAGTCACTTATCTGTCTTCTGCTTGATGACCTTGTGCTGACCTACAGAAGTATCTTTTTCACCTGTCTGCACATGAACCTTTGCCATTGGCTATAGTTGCTTTGATTCACACTGGCTCCTTTGGTTTGGCTGTAGAGCATCCTACAAGAGTATCCGTTAGTACAGCAATTTTTAGAGACAGACCCGTTTAAAATAACTAAGCTGGAAAACGTTCTTGACCCTCCGACTCCCTCCTGTGGCCATGTCAGGGCTAGAGGTGCCTGTCTGATCAGTAAAGATTTTTCTTTTTCCAAATTCTATTACAAATTAAAACATTAAAATGTATTCATGTCACCAAGCCCTGTATATATATAAGGCTGAATAAGAATAAATTGACAAAAAAGAAAAATCATAGCCTGTGTAAATCAATTGAACTCTGGTCATGGCTTTGTTTTGCTTAATATGAAAGTTTGTTATTCGGAACCTCATAGCAACACCCTAACAACTACCCAAACAACATTAAAACGGCGTAAGCTGTGTCCCAGGCATCCTTCAAAGACTCCATTGTAAGGCCGACGGCACAACAAAGGCTGTCCCATTTTAAAGGCTCCTTCAAAAGCGGCCTCAAAATGCATCCTTCATTTCCCGGGCAAAGAGGGATACAACAGATTGATCCCAAAATTCATTGCGCGTTATTTAACAACGCTTGGACCTTTGCGGCCTTCGAAGGATGCAGCCTCTGAATTGGGACACAGCTAGTAACACGCTTTTGTACGGTACGGTTCGGTTCAGTACGGCACGCTTTGGCGCATTTCCACTGCATGGTACGGTACGGTCACTACCAGCGTCATTGTATTTGCGACCAATAGACATCGACACAGGAAAGATTTAAATAAACGCTGTTATCGATCAGTCTATAATCCCACCCACTTTAAAGCAGTACTAACTGCAGTGGAAAAGCAACCGAGCTAAAGCGAACCGAGCCGTGCCGAGCCGAGTCGTACCACGCAGTGGAAAAGCGAAGCGACCCGAACCGTACTGAGCCGTACCAGCAGTAGAAAAGCGCCACTAGTAACATTCCTACAACTCCCTAGCAGCCACTCAGAAAGCCTTAGCAACTTCCAAGTTAGAAACCACAATATGCTAAAAAGAAACCCTATCAAGCACACACAACATGCTACTAACTGTTAATAAAACATGCCAATTAAAATGAATTGGATTTAGAATGTTTTTTCTAACACAGTCTCATCCCAAGAAGTCTTTTGACCATATGTCAACATCCGCCTTTTTAGGGCCCCCTTAAACGTCGGTTAGATGACGATCCCGGGCCGTCATACAACTGACGCTATACCTTTAACGTCGGTTAGGTGACGGGGTAGGTTTAGGGGTAGGTTTAGGTCTGGGGTAGGGTTAGGATCCGATAACGTCATCTAACCGACGTTTAAGGGTACCCTAAAAAGGCGGATGTTGACGTATGGTCAAAAGACGTCCAAAGGCGTCAGTTATATGACGTCTTGGGATGAGACTGCGCTGTTTTTTTCCCAGCAGTTTTCTCTGTGGCCCTATCATAACCAACATTTGTCCTTTTAAGAAGTGGTGCAGGGAACTTCAACAAGCTTTAACTTGGACTTTGTCAATTTCGTGGTCCGTCACTGTGACTTCTGCCTAGGAAGTATGGCAAACTGGAGCTTGCATCACATGTAACAGCTGCAAGTCTATACCTAAGGCAAATTTTGAGAAGCAACAGTATTTTATAGATAAAAGGGCAGGTCACAGTTGCTGAGGTAAGTCGTGAGAAACCGTCTGGCTGGAGAATTGGTCAGTGCAGGAGGTGACCCTCAAGGTTCACTGACATCCAGAGGCTGAACGATTGATGCTGATTGGGCCATGGAACAGGTTGACACCGGGTCTCATCCCAAACAAGAGCCGCTGTAACCAGAGTGCTGAGAAACACACGGCCACAAAGGCTAGTGACTAGTGCACTCAAAACAAGAAAGAAAGAAAAAGGGCCCATAAATGTCTGTGGATCCTCTGATGGAGATGTCCTAGGCATGCTTGGATCTTCAAAGGGTGCAGGTGAGAGAGTCATTGTGCTCCCTGACTTCTCACATTACCCTTTTAGCTCCCAGGGGGGGCAGGACATCAAAGAGGAGGCTTAAAAAGCCTGTCATTGCTCACCTCCACATACCTGCAGTCCGTAGTCTCACTCCCGACCGCTCGGGCCAACAGCTGCAACTCAAAGGATGAGCTCTTAACTGTACTCTGTCAACTCAAACAATGGGGCTCTTCCAGAGGGCTCACTCCTCTTCTGAGTGATTGGCATATACAAGTATTAGGATATGATGGGATCATTCAATTAAGCCGTGACAACTGGATTCAGATGCTTCGAGTGCTGAAGATGAGCTCATTCAGGGTGGTAATGCATTTTCAAGGCACACAAACAACTGTCATATCTCAAAAAAACCAAAGGGCAAGGTTAGAATCGCTTCATCTATCTATCTTCTTGCTATTTGCTGTAACTACACCATCTGGCTGCGAATAGCGTATTTCTCCGATATAACACCGATTCAAAAGTAGCCATACTCTTTTTTTTTTTTTTTTTTTACAAGCAACATTTAATATTGCAAATTATAAATTAGATTTCACTGAAATACAGTGTTCTTTGCATGTCCTTATGGTGCCATCATCATATAAACACATCACTGCAACCGCAGAGTGTAGTCATTTGACATTTATTGTTAAAAAAAAACCCTTAAAAAAATTCCAGGGGCCTGTACTAGCTGAGCATGCTGCATTCAAGTATAATAGATCTCCATGATTGCCTAAAATGTCAAAAAATCAGCTCAATAAAAAGGGTTTATATGCAAATAAACAAATGGACAATGCAAGTTATTCTGGATGTCAAAATGTAAACAGTGTACTTTGAATAACCAGAGTGAAATTAGCAAAAATCAGTTAATTGGGTTAAGCTTGAAACACATTTACAAGAGATTTTGAAATGATCAAGGTCTCTAATTTAAACACTCAACACATTGAGTAAGCTGAAAGAATGGCAAAGGCAATTAAAAAAATGATATCATTAAACCATCGATATGGAGCACCTAAAGGGACATGGGGAAAAAAAATCTGAAATGGAAGGAAAATGTATTCATCAACGCTTTTGTGTTCTCTCGCAAATGTTTTGCATTCACTCACAAATGCAAAACGCATGCATTCACTTGAAAAATGCATGCATTTACTTTGCAAACTTTGCATTCACTCACAAAACTGAGTTATTTTTGCGAGCACATGTCAAGTTTTTGGGAGGAACGGAAAGGTTTTGCGAACGAACACAAATTTTCTTGGGGAATGCAAAAAGCATTACAAATATATATATTTTTCTCCCTCCCATCTCAGATTTTTTCCAACACCATGTCCATTTAGGGGCTCCGTCGTCTGTACATTGACAATAATACAAAATAAAATAATACAATTTACGTTGTTTACATTAACACAGTCTCATCCCAAGAAGTCATATAACTGACATCTTGGGACGTCTTTTGACCAACGTCAATATCCGCCTTTTTAGGGCCCCCTTAAACGTTGGTAGATGACGATCACGGGCCGTCATACAACTGACGCTTTACCTATAACGTCAGTTAGGTTTCAGTCTGGGGTAGAGTTAGGATCGTCATCTACCGACGTTTAAGGGGGCCCTAAAAGGCGGATATTGACGTATGGTCAAAAGACATCTCAAGACGTCAGTTATATGATGTCTTGGGATAAGACTGCGCTGTTTACATAGCAGATTGGCTACTTAAAGGGATAGTTCACTTTGAAATTAATTTTTGATATGTTTTAGCTTACCTCAAGGGCATCCAAGATGCAGGTGTCTTTGTTTTCACAGTCTTTTCAATTTTTATATTTTTATGTCGAAACGTTCTTGTCTGTCAGTCAATGGAGTTTTATGGGGTTCACCCTGGGTCCACCTGAAAAAGCATACACAGAGATGTCCAAATTAAACATGATTTAATGACTCGTAAATGTAAGTACACATTGATGACAGCAATATTCCTGTGCTGCATCAAGATTCCCATGAAGCATATTTCTGTTGCGTCTAATTCCATTTCAGCAGAAACGAAATCGTAATGAAAACACAGCGAAGCCATCAATCGCTTTCATATAGAACAGGCATTGCTGTTAAAAACGTCAGATTTCATACCTTTGACGATTTGTGGACTAGTATAATGTCTAATTGCCACTTTTCTTTATACTCTGGCCAGTAGGCCAAAGCTCGTCCAGCACTCTGAAGTTCAGACCGGAGCTCGGAGATGCTAACAAGCTGAAAATCTGTCAGGGCACATTCAAAGCTGGAAACAAAGACCAAGAAGAGAAATGGGAAATAATGCTTTGAGCTGCTAATGTTTAGTGCCTAAGTTTTCAATTATGACATCAATAAATAATCACATATTTTCAAGAGCTTTAATGGTCTCATGCATAGACGTCATCTGAAGTAGGTGATGAAAATGATGCAGATTTACTGCCATGCTTTCAAGCTCCTGACATCATTCAGTATTCAACACATTGCGTTTGATACTTAGATAAAGTATGACCGCATTCTTGACCTTTTAATAATGCGTGATTGTACAGGGATTTCAACATCACGAAACACACTGTCCAGTGCATTGCTTGGAGATTCAGTTATGTGTTCCAACATTACGTAGTTGCGGGTATTTGCAATTCTGCTGCATTCAAGACTAATTCGTTTGTTCACATTTCAGTCTTGTTAACAGGATCAAGGGGAAGGGTTCATTACTAACCAGACACAGCACCTGCTTCTTATTACAGGGTAATCATATTTTCCTGTCCATATCAGCCATTCTGTTGCTCTTCGGACATTAAGTATTGCTGATAAATGGGAAGCACCAGATTTTTTCTTTTTTTTCTTTTACAACAGCATGCCCAGTAGGGTTAGAAACAAATTCCAGAGCTGAATAACATTCAGTTCTGATACTGGTTCTCCGGTAATGACTCTTTTGAACCGGTTCTTTTAAGTCAATCATACTGAGGAACCTGTGTTTTCACAAGCTTTGTCAGCTGACCTGTTGCCTTGCACTGCCTTATCAGGTAATGACTTTGCAGGACCAAGTGTTTCCACAACAAGGTACCTCACAAAATTAAAAACTCTGAGGCAGCATAATGGTTTAATGACTAAAAAAAGAGAGCGCTTTGATGAGAAGCAAATACAATACTACAATACTAAGTTCTCACTAGAAAGTACATCAAAAGTGCAAATCGTAGGTCAAAAAAGTACATTTATACACAAACTGACCAACAACTGCAAATTTCAGACATCATCTTTATTTTTTTAACTTATGGTGCTTTTCCATTAATAGTACCAGCTCGACTCGACTCGGCTCACCTCGGCTCGACTCTTCCTCGTAGATGAACGTATATAAGTTTGGAAAGACATGAAAAAATACAAATCGAAAAGCTTGCACCAACTTCAAGCAACAAAGGCGGACTCCATCGTGTTTCTGCAAATGTTTCTCCTGGCTTTGCGATGGTTAGAAAAGATGTTTAGAACACATCTAAACCCGCCCCAGCCCCCGATGTAAGCAGGACGCGGTAAAAGAACGGTTCTAGTCCAGCAAAGAGTTGGTGCCACTTTGGAACCAGTTTTCCTGGCCGAGAACCGGTTCTTTGGCTGTCGAAACACAAAGAACTGATTCGCGCGCAGGCACCGGCTCCAAACCGGCTCTCAAAATGCTTTGGTGGAAAAGTAAGTGCCAAGTGCCAAGTAAGACATGCTCCCGGATCAACATTCCCGTCTGAAAATGTTGTCCTACCCCTAAAAATAACCCTATTACATATCTATAAAAGCAGAGGGAAATGATAGATGAATAACACTGATGTAGAAGTAGCTAACCCTGGTTGTAAGCCTATTTGACATAGACTGTAAACCTGTCCCTCTAATCTGATTGGTTTCTTGGATTGTTCCAGGATCAACAAAGATCCAGGAACATGTTGTAGCCTTGGTAAACTCAAGGCATATAGATTAGAAGGATACATCTATGCTGCCTTCAGAAATCAATCATATGAAGGGATCTCAGGAGACAGGAAGTGAAGCTAACAACGGATTAGAGACGTGCCTTGATGTCTTCTTGGAAAGCATCCTCCGAAGGCAGCATGTTTAGGCATTCGGAAGCATTTTCCATATAACGAAGAACTCCAATGAATTGGTTCTTTTTATTGAATTGAACGCATTCAGCTTACAACAAAAGTAGAATAAGGAAAAACTAGAATGAAATTATTAATGACTAGAAGTAAGGTAAAAATGTGACATGTCAACTTTGATTCTACCACTGTGGTAGGGTGTGATGTGGGGAACAGCAGGCTGTGATCTGTTGTGTAAATATCAGCGCTGTTCCAAGTGTTGCGGGCGAGTCTCTAGATCTTTACAGCTGCATCTGGGGAAGTATGATGAGGTGCTAAGTGTGTCATAAAGGCAGATCAGCACTCTCTAAATCAGGTGAGGGCTCTTTTATTCTTCAGCTTTCAAAAACCTTGAGCTAACTGCGGCTTAAATAATTACGCCGTGCACTGATGTTTAACTGCATCGTCAGAGGTGCTGAGAAATAATATGCCATTATTCGCCTTGGTGAATTTCTTCTTTCTTCATAAGCCAAGGAAACTGTTGAAAGAGCGAGCCACTATGATTTACAGGTACCACTTAAGGCTTTATACTGCTTATGATGTCAAAACTTCTGATTATTTTTACAACCTAGACTGGAGATTTGTCTCTCTTGTCTCTTACAGAGATTTAAGGAATTTTAATCAAATTTAAATGAAAGAATATTTACCCTCATCATTCCAAGCATGTTGTTATTTTTCAGTTTAAAATTAAGGTATCGATTTCATAGTTGATCATAGTGATTAGGGGCTGTTAAGTTTTTTTTTATAAAAAAAAATATTATATTATATTATATTATATTAATACCTGAATGTTGTATAAAATGAGGGTGATATATATATAGCCTATGTTAATTAAATCAGCAGCTGAAATTATTTTGGAAAATTCTGATATTAGAATAGAATGCGGTTTGCAAATTTGTTTTGAAACAACACCAATGTCAATAGTAACATCCTAAACTGTAAAATTAATCAAAAAATTAAGTCATTTTGACAAAAACAAAGTTTTATAAAACAATAAACTTCACATTTCAGCCATTAAACTTACAGAAAAGCAAATAGCAGGAGAAATAGGTTTCCACGTACCCGTTTAGCATTTTGTAATCTGTTTTTTTGGGACCCTAATGGTGGGAAACACCAGGAATCATTTGGAAAGGTTTTTGACATGCATGGTACAACCACTCTTTATTGGTGAAAAATAGGCAAATAATAACATGTTCTTATAACTTTTACTATTTTGTTTTTGCAATAGATTCCTGCATTAGTCCTGTTTGTCATAGACATGAATGACGCATCTATAGACTTTAGAAATTAATTTTTGGTATGTTTTAGCTTACCTCAAGGGCATCCAAGATATAGGTGTCTTTGTTTCCGCAGTATTTTGAAATTTTCAGGTCAAACCGTTCTTGTCTGCCAGTCAACCATTTAGCCACCTAGAAATGGGGCAGTAAACAGCCAATCACAAATAACCTTCAACACTCCCTAGCAACCAGTTTTCGAGCAACCAAACCCAAAGAGGGTTAGCTTGAAAAAGGGTACATGGGAACCTATTTCTCCTGTTAGACAAAAAAGTTGTGAAACAATTCTTCACAAATGTTGTTTGTGTTCCACATAAATATAACAGTATTTGGGTTTAAAATAATAATGGCAGAATTTTAGCTCAACTGTTCATTTATTCACCAAACCTCTAATAATTCGACATTTCTTCCAACAAGGCGGAATTTTGAAACCATTTAAGACCTGTGGATTCAGTACCTAGGGTGTAAAAACCCCTATAAAATAATTGTTTAGAAAATGGAAACTTGGACCTGTTGGATCTCCACAGATGAGGAAATGAAGTGCATATACAGGAAGCCAAATTCAATAAAGCCGAGGTTCAATAACTTTCAAAAGGAAACAGAATGGAAAAGCCTATGATGTTGTCCCCTGATGGCATAACTCTGCATGAGTGTGAACAGCACACCCAGAAAAATTAGGTTCATCTTTCCATCACTATGGTGTTAGCAACCAAGCAACACGCGCTTTGCCAAGTTAAGCCACATGCTATACTTTATTGCATTTTTAAATGTTCCCGTTTCATTTATTTTCCTCCTGTTTACCTGGAGACAATAAAAATATGAGTTCTGACATGTTTTTGCCTACCTTTAAAAGATCTGGTGTGGATTTACAATGTGGTTCCAGACTTTTCGACCCCATTGGATGTAAACATGTCTGTTTTCCTGTGGATATGAATGACACATGGAAAAACTTATGATAATGCACATTGATTAATGGTTTCTTGATGGTCTAAAGGCTGTATCATGTATATTTCTTTGAACAATCAAAATAAACTCATCACGGTCTAGAAATCTTGGTAACAAACATGGAAATCGCACAACAAACCCATAACTGAATTTACGCTGAAATACACAAACCATTTCAATACAGAATACTATTTATTAAGTCATGAAAGAAACCTATCACACATTCATTTATGCAACCAGTTCCATATTTTGACAATAACCCGCATGCAAAAACCATGAATCATTTCCAAATCAAATAGCCCCCATGAGAGAAACGGTTCTGAGTGTAATTTTGTCTCAACTGGTGACCAAGCTGTACCGCTTTGTGGTTCATTTGCAGCTGCAGAGCAAGAAAAAAAAGCCTCACGGCAACATTATCAACAATTAAACTAAAACAAACACAATTAAAATACACAACTGTCAACTGTACGTTAATCAAAAGATAAAACATTTACAAATAACTTTCTGAAATTCATCCACCCTTTTTGAGCCTTTGACACAATATTAATATTAAAATGACAATAATCTTGTTGGCTGGAGTTTTCAATCTGGGATACAAAATTGTGTTTAAGTTCTCAAGATCTCAGAAAAAACTAATTGCAGGATTCATCAAGGTTTATGAAATCTGTGGCATCAAATTTTGAAAGTGTTTTGATTGACAGCAAGTCTTAGCAAACAAATGAGACATTTTTTTTCTCACTGTTCTTCTTTGCTCTCTTTAATGCACTTTACTCTCTTAGAAAAAAACTAAGAAAATTATGAAGAAACAGTTAAAATACATTAAATGTGAAGTGTCACGCAGAGAATTGTGGGAATGTCAATTTACATTTTTTCACTGTAAATTATACAATGACTTCTTTTTCACTTCCAAAAACTGTAAATTTAACAGTATTTTACAGTAAAATTACATTAAATGTACCATTATTTATATCACAGTTATTTACCGTATATAGTAAGGAAACTTTCTGTTAACCAATTAACAATTTTTCACTGTAGCATTTTTTTCAAGTCTTTTACTGTTAAAATCACGATCGTTTTTTACAGTGAACCATTTGGGTTCTCAAAAAAAAAAAAAAAAAAAAAAACTTTCAGCAAACGCATCTTAAAGTCCCCATGAAATCAAAGCTATCAATAAGCTAATGTGCTTCAAAACAATGACAAGAATCGCATTTAGCAAATATAAGCATTCAAAACTAACAGTCTCACTAATGCCAATATGGATCAATGATTTCGATGACATCACTCTACATTTCAGCTTCTCATCAGATTTGATGTATTACAATACATTATAAAAAGAAGCCGAAGCTGCAGCTAAAATCGGTCACTTGTTCACACGTTATTACAAGTGACCGATTATTCAGACAGTGTAAATATGCTTTCCATTGTGGTGAATCACGCGAACCGCTGCAGTAAAGTCTGCTACGGTCCAGACTCAAATACTCGATAGAACAGAGCGTATTAAATACGCGAGTCGGCGCAGACCCGAAAACATATCGGACGACGCATTTGATTTCAATGCTATATTTTAAGGGAGGAGTTATGTAGGAGAAACTGGTAGCAGGTAACAGACAAGTGACCAATCCTGACACGCATTCTACCAGAAAGGTTCAGCCAAGAACGGTTTGTGATTGTGCCGTGCTGTACCAGGCTCAAGTGAAAACATAACTGGAAACAACAGTTCTCAGAACCATTCGGCCCGAGTCCGACGGTGGAAAAGATACCAAAAAAGAACTTTATTTTTGAGAGTGCTCTGTGTGGATGTACACTACATCCCCCAAGATCCCAGGCTGCATTAAAACTCTGCTTTTACTGATGTTCTTTGGATCTCAAATCATGCATCTGGTTTTGTGTACCCAGCACACAACATCATCAATAAAACCACAGGGTTCACAGACGACAGGCACTTTCCTGGCTAGGGTTTTCAGGAGCCTGAGGCTGTTATCCAACAGGCCCGTTTAGCTCCTTCACCTGTGGACCATAGACAGGTGTGATGCTGCCACAGCCAAGGTGAGCCTCCAGGGGCCATGTTTACCTGCACAAATTTATCTGCCTCGATAGGGGTGATGGTCTTTGAGGAATCATGAGGGAGAAAGCAAGAATTCAGTCTCTTGCGTATTTCCTGGCTTTGGCTAACGCAGACCCACATGTACTGCACATTCCACGGCGCAAGTCAGACGTGAGAGCCTGGTGTTGGCGGCTCGACACCCCTAATTACACACCCTCACGCTGCAATCACATCCTCCCTGTGTGCACTTAAGCAGATCACAGAAATACAAACCTAATGACCCAGAGGGGGAAAAATGAATTCTTAAATACATGATTATCCTGGCAGTGCACTGAGTGTTCATTTGGGATTTTCTCGGTAAATAATATTTATTGATTAAAATATTATTTACATTTTTTTTGATGATTTGACATTTGCTTATCTAATCAATTGGCTTATCAAATTTACATTTTTTTATTATTATTTTTTATTATGTATAAATAAACTGTCCAAAAGCCTAAAATAATTATATTTCTAAAATAAGTCTCTTATGAATCTATAAAAAAAGTAACGAAGAGAATTCCCCCAAAATTTTCAATATTGAACCTCTGCTTTGTTTATGCCTATTGGACTGGAAAAAGCAACAAGCAGAGCATGGTGTCATAGTAATTCTAGAACGCAGTTTGACCGACGCCGGGATGAAAACAGATGTTTGTTTTTAACGAAATTAGAATACAAGACTTATGTAAGTTGTAGGTCACGCCAGGTCATGAGGAAACGGACGCGATAAAGGACACTATTCTGTGACAGCCCGGTCAGTGACTCTCAATTTCCACTTTTTCAAAGCATGGCGTGCGTTCTAGACTCATCTGGGTTTTCTCAAGATGCAAGTCATAATCAAAGTGGGTTTATTGCATCCTAACCACTCCACTGAAGTGAGAAAAGGTCGGGACAGAAGTGGAATGTCCAGTGGGAGGAAGTGAGATGATAATTTAAGCGGCTGGAATGAGTAGAGCCTTCCTCGCGGTCAAAACAGAACAGCCCACACCAAAGTATAGTAAAGAATTTTTTGTCATGTATTTATGGAAATATATTAAAAGTTTAAGAGTCATTGACCATTGCTATCATTCGCAGAGGCTCCTCTTAGCTTTTAAAGTCAAAACAACCATAGTTAGAATCAATAGGTCAAGGTTTGTAATGTATGACACTATGAGGCGGGTTTGCAATTTAAAACAACCCTTTCTCACTATAAAGAACTTTCAGGAATGGAAAGTTTCCATGTATGTTAAAGGTTCGTGAGATGTCCTAGATGTCAATAAATACCCTTTATTTTTAGAAGTTCGTAACAACATCTGGCTGTAAATACTGATTAGCTGTTACTATTTCAACATAGGTGTTGCTCGTGAATATTAATTAGCTTTAGTCTGACATAGCCAGACCTTCAGACTGGCTATGTGAGACAAAGCATGTCATGTAAACTAAAGCAACCAATCACAGTTCGTTTTGTTCCGCATCATGTTTAGGGGCTTCAAAATCTTACATTGATGTCCCTACAATAACAGACCGTGTGTAAAACTCTTGGATGTATTTTAAAGAGTCTATGTCATGAACTTCACAGACGTTTAAAAATCTCGCATTCAGTTGATCCCGATAAGCGGTCATTGTCACAGTTTTTTCGACAGCTTTCTTCTTCCATGAGGGGGTTTGGCATCACACCGGCTTTGTTTTCAGGTGGCCAGTTAAAAAAATGTGACACACAAATGTAGAACATAAGCATGTAGAGCTTAATTCTGGTATGTAATACCCCCTTTTCAAGATCTAATCAATTCCTAAACAACCGAAATTCATTCCAGCCTTATATTTCTTGTTGAACAGGCTGTTTTACAATGAAATGTCACATTGTGGAAGTAAAATGGGTTGCAAACAGCAGTTCATGCCATCTTTAAATAATGTGTCATGTAAAAATGGTAAAAAAAAACCCCAAAAAACTTTTGTCATTTAGACGAGAGTGAGAATCACAACACAGCTTAAAGGCACACTATGCAGGAATTACGTTTTTGTCAAACAGCGACCCCTAGAGTCGCTGTGGAGGACTTGTATTTAATGTTACTGTCGTAAATACCACTCACACAGAGCATCTCTGCACTCTGGACAGCCTGATACCCATTTGAAGCTGTAATATTAAGGTACAAATCTTGCATAGTGCGCATTTTTTGCATTAAATAAGAGATCTAGTGCTAAAATGTGCTTTTGAACTCAAACTGAGTGCTCGTGTCCACTGTTATCAGTGTCATGGATACATAGTGTCTCTTATGGCGGCATGCGTGCAGTCGCGCTCGAACGTGCTCTTCAGTCTATCGCAGTTGTGGAGACTCTCTATTCATTCCGGTGAAATCACAAAACAAAAATGCACAAAAACGTGTCCCTGCTTGATATAGACTGTAACCACTGATTAACATATTCAGTTTTGATGAGAGAGAAAAAAAACTTAGAACCTGTGAGTGACACGCTTGGCAAAAGATTTACCACTAACGTTAGACCATTAAAGAACTCAAACAAAAATTGCGGAATGATGCATTTATTTATGGGTTGAGCAGAGAGGCTTATTCTCTTTTACTTTTCCTAGTCTCTTTTGCGACTGCGTTTTCTTTGGTTTTTCGATCGTCGAGTATCACATCGGAAATGCGCGCAAGTGTCTTCTGCTTCATGTTGTGGTTGATGTGAGTGACGCCGTTGCCGTAAAGCATGTTGTGATTCTCACGAGATTTGTCGGGGGCGCTCCTCTCAAACTTGCATTGCCGGTTTTTCCAGCAGCGCCCCTACCAGGATGATTCGCCCTACCATGAGTTTGTTTACCACCGAAATGACTTTGAATCTGTTATAGGTACAATTCTTGCATGGTGTGCCTTTAACAAGACACAGCTGAAAACGTAAGGAATCATAGAGCCAGAATAACAAACTCCTAACAGCAGAGTTTGTGAGTAAACATTCAAGGGACGCAAAATGGCCGAGATCCAGAGAGAAATTAATGAACACAACAAGCTTAGATTCATCTGTTCCTCAGAAGGGTTTGTTTGTGTAGGCCAGAGGAGGTAAAGGGGATATGGGAGTGATGTTGGCCTTGAGTATCACAGGGAACCTGAAAAAACACGAATCACACAAAAAAAGCAAACAATGATGTCCTTCACTTTCTGTTTTGCAGGTTGATACAGATGTCACACAAGACAAAAAGTGTTGATGAAAAAGGACATGGGCGCATGCAAACCATATGCTAAAACCTATGACATTTTGCTTTGTGTTCGTGTGGGTGAACGAGCAGAATATTTGTTTTGCTGCCATATGAACCTTATAAAACTGACTCAAAGATCTCTTAAGGCTCTGCACTGGTGAGGTTTGTTTTTGCTGGTTATTAATTTTATTAGCTGTTTGTGGGCTGCCCATTTAAACTGCACTGCTCATATGAAAACAAAAGGGAAATGTTGGACGTTAGAGTCAATTTAGATATTTTTAAGCACTTATAACTGAAAACATCCAGCCCTGGCAGAACTCTTACACTAAGCTAGATAATAAAGGCACTGTATGCGGTTTCGCCGCTAGAGGTCGTTATTCAAAACAATAACAAAGGCGTAGCTTCGTAGTTATGTTTAACGTTCACCACCACCTGCTCCCCTGAATTTGAACTTTGTTACCGTTATGTTTGATCTCTAAAATTTACATTATTCAATTCTAAGGAAATTGAGGATAACGTAGAAGTGACGTCAATGACAGGCGGCCGTTACACAAAAAGCTGATTCCTCTGGATTTAAACTTAAATGTTGGAAACATTTGGGATAAAGCAAGTAGACAAGTCAACAAAATATATAACTTTGTTTAGTGGTTTTTGGATAGATGAATCCAAAAATCGTAGCATTTGTTAATCATAATTTCAACATTTACTAATACTTTATTAAAATCAAAAGTTGTACATGGATTTGAGCTAACATAAACTAACAATGCATAGTTGTACTTTTATTGTAACAAATTTACTGTAAAAAATGCATTGCTCATAGTTAATTAATGCATTCACTAACATGATGGGACCTTAAAATGTTTCAAATAAAATGTGAATGTCACTTTTGATGTAATCTAAAAATAACATCGATATGTTTACAGAAATGGCTAAATTAAATGTGACATGTTTCCTTACAAATCTTCTTTTTTGCTAACCTGGAATAGTGATGATATAGGATGGTCTATA
Source organism: Pimephales promelas (assembly GCF_016745375.1). Next base: position 2,686,603 of record NW_024121610.1, read on the forward strand.
GAAATAAAATGAATTTAAATATCATTTAACTAATGAACACTGAGGAACAATGGGAACGCTGGAGAGAAACTCCAACGACATGAACTCCTCTACAACTTGTCCACTAATTGATTTGTTAACAGTTTCTTCATTCATAACCCTTTTATGCAAAAACAAAACAAATGCCAGCTCATCTTGTAATGGAAATTGGGCTTCGGCCTAGAATATCTGAAGGCTGTAAAGACAGTTCTGAGGCTTTTCAATTCATCAATCCTCTACAGGGGAGAGTTGAGGAATGGAAGGATGCCTATCTCCTTGATCCATTTCATTTCTGCTTACTCTAAAGAATGCCTGAATGAGGAAAAAAAGACAGAAACTAGAAATAGGAATTGTGCCAGAGCACAATATCACTATTTTACAATGTTTGGGATCAGTAAAGCAAAATGAACACAGCAATGACAGCTCACAGCTCAATCCTAATAAAAACATGCATCTCGTGCAGTTCGACATCACATGTTAAATCTCTGTCTAAGATCTCTCTTTATTTTCATAGGAGATCTTAATTATGTTGAACTAGGCGGCTCTCTTTGAGGTGCGTTTAAGTCTAAGACAGATTCATTAGTCAGATGTCAACCTGACCTGGTATAAACTCTTTAGGGACGTCCAGTGGACACATTACATTACACCCCTACATCTTCCCACTTCGCAAGCACTCGGAGAAACAGGTATTACGCTAATCCCTGTCGCCAATTTATCTTCAACACATTGCTAATGCTGCAACTAATTCAATCGCGTCTGCAGGGCTCGCTTTAGAGAGGAGAAAGATAAAAAGAAGTAAACTGACAACAAGTTATTTTATTGAAACAACATATTTACATGTAACAATTAAGTTATAAAAAAGATTATTAAAAAGTATCAAAACAAAAATACAATTTAAAACCTTTTTTTTCCTCATGTTTTAATCTTCATTTCTTGGGGTGGCTTTGCTGTCCTTTCCGTTCTTCTTTGTGAGACCACTGAAGTATTTCTCTCTGAAAGAGTTGTGACCCTGATATGAGGTGAAGCGAGGGTCAGCAAGGTGCACTTGTTTGTCCGAATCCTGCAAGAAAGCATTTTTAAACAATTGAAATAATAGAAGAACGAATGACGAAGCATTGTTTAATGTGATGTTATAAATTGTATTGCTTTTTCTCTCTTCCTTTTTTGTTGTTTTCAATGATTGTTGTAATTGTATGCATGTTTTTTATGGTAATTATGTGCCCACAATTAGTCAAAGTGGTTACAGGTGTAGCCTTGTTTAGTGGTCATGTGATTGGATTTAAATGTGATGAGTTTGAAGATTTGTGTATGCTTGATGAAGGTCATGAGACAGAAATGTTGCTAATAAATTTTTTAAATGCAAGTTCTGATAGTGTGCGAGAGTTACTCGTTTGCAGATTGTCGACCAATCTTTTTTGGTTGTTTTTTTCCAACGCACCCATTATCTGCAGGTGTGCGATGTTTTTTTGTTAATTAAATAGTTTAAAGAAATACTTCACTTTTTAAAAAACTTTTGCTGATAATGTACTCACCCCCATGTCATCCAAGATGTCCATGTCTTTCTTTCTTCAGTCGAAAAGAAATGAAGGTTTTTGATGAAAACATTCCAGGATTTTCTCCATATAATGGACTTCAATGGGTACCAAACGGTTCAAGGTCCAAATGAGAGTTTCAGTGAAGCTTCAAAGGGCTTTAAACGATACCAGACGATGAATAAGTGTCTTATCTAGAGAAACGAACGGTCATTAAAAAAATAAATAAAAAAGTTTAAGTTTTAGAAGCACAAATGCTCGCCTTGCTCTGTTCTGTGATGCACATTCGCACTCGAAAAAGGATTTGTTCATTTTGATGAACAAGTTCGAACAGGAGAGTAGGGCTGCAACAACTAATCGATAAAATCGATTATAATCGATTATGAAAATCGTTGTCAACGAATGTCATTATCGATTAGTTGGTCTGATTACGTCACGGGGATTGTTTACATGGAACATGCGCTTCTTACATGCGCTTCATGAGGCGCACATGCAGTCTCTCTCCCTCGCCGCTCTACCCTGTCTCGCGCGCGCAACACGGACAGTTTGGAGCACATTATCTTCTGTCTCGCATGCGCACTCTTGATTCAGTGAGTTTGAACTAATTTGCGGTCATCAGGAAACCGCTATCAATATGCAGCACACGAAAATCATTCACCTTTCGGTAAATTCGCCGTTTTGAAACCAAAATAGGTGACCTACGTTAATCGTGTATACTTTATGAAGCCATACTATAGTATAATGTGAGATAGAAATGTATATTTAAGTCATTAAATTCAAGTTAACCTAAGCTTTTCCCTCCACTGCGGCTGTCAGTCATTCTCTATTCGGTGTTCAAACAGCGCGTCGCGTTACAACAGTTAACATGATGATCTCTTTCCAAGATGATTCAATGTTATTATTATAATTGATCCGTAGATAAAGGTCTATGATGGTTTTTCTATCTTGCTAGACTTTTATTGCTGTAACTTAATCACTTTCTACTGAGTGTCTGTTAGATCACAACACTATAGTAGAGTCGGCGCAGTATAATTGTTCTTCACGTGCACAGTAGCCTAACTGAAATTTAAAACTGTTAAAAGAAAAGGCTTAATAAACTATTGCATAGATACTGTATAATACACAGTCGATATGTCTTTCTCTTTCCTTGGTGCTTTTAACTTTAATGCGGCGGACACTGAAGAGCTGCGCGCCGCCCTGTGACTCCATGTTGCTTCAAGCGCATCATTCAGCGCTCGCGATGCGCATTTGCACTCTGTGCAGCTCTTTCATGATCATGTCATAATACTTTTGCGCAATGAAAGCTTATTAATAGCCTTTCTTGTTCTGTCCTATCTATTATATTTTGCTTCCTCACTAAACAGCTGTGCTTTACATTTAAAACAGCTGTGCATCTGATTTTTACGATGTTTTTCATGAATGTATAACAACAATACAAAGAGCAATGTGTACGTTTTACCAGTGTTAGTGCTACACTTATTGTCTCTTATTTGTTCCCCACTAAGGAATGTTTTTTTCACTAAATGTTTAGATTTTATAAAATTATTGTGCACTTGTGAATGTGATATTCCTAGGCTAAGTTTTGCTGAGTTATCCACTAATCTAGTTTACAATAGCATTTTTGTCATGGTCATATATTTTTTTTATTTCTTGTTTTTCTTTATAATGAAGTTATCTGTATTAAGTAGATTGTTTAACACACAAAAGAGTGTGGTTTTTAGGGTTTTATTTTGTTATAATAAACAAAAAATGAAATATAATTTTTTATCCGATTAATCGATTAATCGAAAAAATAATCGTCCGATTAATCGATTATCAAAATAATCGTTAGTTGCAGCCCTACAGGAGAGTCACGAACGCGCATCACAGAACAGAGCAAGGCGAGCATTTGTGCTTATAAAACTTAAACTTTTTTTTTTTATTTACTTTTTTTATTTATTATTGAATTGGTCGATGGTTTCGCTAGATAATACCCTTATTCATCGTCTGGTATCGTTTAAAGCCTTTTGAAGCTGCACTGAAACTCTCATTTGGACCTTGAACCGTTTGGTGCCCAGTGAAGTCCATTATATGGAGAAAATCCTGGAATGTTTTCATCAAAAACCTTCATTTCTTTTTGACTGAAGAACGAAAGACATGGACATTTTGGATGACATGGGAGTGAGTAAATTATCAGAAAAAGTTTTTTTAAAAGTGAACAACTCCTTTAAATAAAGAACAGCAGACAGAAAGTGCAGACTTCAAGCAATTCTTCAATGGCAGGGGAGTGCAAATGATGCATATTCATTTTTAAACAACAGAAAAGTCATGTTTTAACTTCAGAAGAGCGATTTTGTCAATACAAAATCAGGGTTGGTCCACCCAAATATTGATTTCTTAACTCTGCAAAAGTTAAAAATATTAACTTGTTTTATTTGTATCATTCTAGAACTAAAAACCACGCCTATTTTGAAGAATAAATGTTTCTTGAGCAGCAAATCAGCATATGAGAATGAGTTCATGAGTTCAAAGGATCATGTGACAATGAAGACTGGAATAATGATGCATTTTTAAATGTATTAAAACCGAAAATTATTTTAAACTGAAATAATATTACAGTTTTACACTATTTTTGATTAAAGAAATAGCACTTCTTTGAAAAATATTAAAAAACTCTAACATTTCCAAGCTTTTGACAGGTACTGTACATTAAAAACAAAAGGCCCGCTTAAAGAACGATGGCAGAAACAGGCATAAATGTTTGGCTTAGTACAGCACACTTTTAAGTTTTCCCTTCACAAGCTCAGTCAAGTGCCTAATGACAGACAGCAGAGTGTTAAGTTCCTCAGATTTTCCTGCTCCGAGTGGAGGCCAGGATCTTAAGCAGAACCTGCTGGAGGGAAGCACACTGCGCGCAGGCTAACGAGGTGGCAGAAAGACTGAGCTCAAAGTGATGACTCCAGATCTGCGCCTGCAAACCATCAACGGCACCTTCTACAACACACTCCCTTCTGCCAGTCAGCAAGGACTCAGTTCAGGTCACACGCGCCGAGCCCTTAGTTTACAACACAACTTGCGCAAGACAGACCACACAAGCCCACAGGAACAGACCCTAGTGTCTGTAGCGGCCTAAGTGGGTTGTAATGTCAATCAGAATTACGGGATGAACAAATGAAGAAAAGAAGCACAGAGAATCTCATGCAAACACTCACGAAAAATCAAAGTCCTATTTCACTCCACAAACAGAAAAATATATAATAGAACAATAAGACTTCTTTTAGCATTATTTTCATGACAAATATACACATTTATCCCACTCTCAATTCTTAGCAGCATACAGTAAAAAGAACAATAAAATCTTCTGACTAATGCAAACATATACTTTTTTTTAAAAGAAATTATCCTATTATTATTAGAAAAGTCTAAATTCAATCTGTTCATCACAAAGCGAGCGAGTCTCTTCAGAATAATTTGGACTAAACCGTGCGATTCATATGAATTACGATCTCTTTATGAACTTTTTGAAGAGTCAAAATTGCAGTTTAAGTTTGAGTAGTGAACTTTTTGACTGAACCATCCTTTTAACCAGAAAAACAAACAGATCTTTGATGTAGATACTTTACAAGGGGAGATGAGGACACAGACTATATGTGCCAAAATGCAAAATGCAAAGAGAAACAACAGAGTAAGAGATGGATACAGAGAGAAAGAGAATGACACAAGGCAGGAACAGGGCCTCATCTGGACTCAGAGTTGTTTGACAGCACTAGACTAATGCTAGATCTGCTAAGCTCCTGAAAGTTTGGTTTTCTGTTCTAAAAATAAGCTTCACTGGGTAATATTTATCCCATAATGCAAGAAGACATGTTCCTTCTGTTTCAAAAAAAGCAACAGAACCCACGTGAAGAGCATTGTGGGAACAGTCTAACACAGCCAATCAAGGACATTAGGATAAACACACATAAACAACAAGCAGAGGACACTATTCAGATGTTTTTTCAGCTACTGCTGGATATGAGGAGAAGTTTGGCAGAGATCTTCATAATCGTACTGAGGGTTCTGATGCCAAGATCACATACTTGAGCTTTGGGAAAAGGGCCAGTTTTTCACAGAAGAGACTCGTTTGATAGTAATTTTTTCTTTCAGGTTTGAAGCAAGTTCAGGAGAAAGACAAGGACAATACATCTCTAGGTAACATATTCGTTCCAGGTTTGGAGCATACTGTAAGTCAGAGGAGACACATGTCAGTCTGCGTAGATATTTGTGAGTGTGTTTCAGGAAAGCTTTTATGGGAACAATTTGGGGTTTTGAAGTAAAGTGGCTGTCAAATCCAAAGATGGATTATTTTCCATACAATGTGTGATTAAGTCATTAAAGCAGCTTAAAAACAGCGAGTCAATCACAGCCAGATGGCAGGTTATTTTCAGAGCACTCGATGCAGCGCCATAAAAGACGTAACCGTATTAAACATATTCAGGAGCACATGCCGACAGTTTGCATAAATCAAGCTCATCTTAAGAGCAAGCGGTCTTCACCCAAAAAAGCCTCTCATACCTCAGGCTCCTTGGTCTTCTCCATGGTGATGAGTCTTCGAGACGTGTGGCTGGACAGAGTTTGTTCGCAGTTGCTGATGAGAGTCAAACAAGGGTGAAGAGGCACCATCTCCTCACAGTACCTGCAGACAACAGTACAGTTTTTAGATCAGCCAGCAGCCCACTTATCAAATGTAACACCTTGATAGAGGTAGGGGATGTCACAACCATGAACTGTTATTTTCAAAATCGCACCACTGCTCACTTGCATCACATGGACTGCATAGCAATGGAACAGTTGTCCATCAATTAAAGGGGTGATGAACTGAAAAATCAAATTCTCCTTGAGCTTTTGACATCTAAGATGTCATCATATTTTAGTCCAAATGTTTTTATTGGTTTTAAATGACAATACAAAATAACACATCATAAATGGTAGACAGTAAGATATTGTCCATTATTTATCCCTTACATGATGTCCCTACTCAATCCAATAGCAAAAAACAAAAACAAAAAACAAAACAAAAATTAAACAGAATAAAAAGAAATAAGTAAAATAAAAATATAAAAAATATTATAATAATAAAAAATTGTATTAAAATAATATGAATTGAAAAATATTACATACGTTTAATATAAGAATTACAGTGAAAATTATGTACCTTGTTAGTCCAATAAAACTTTTATTGCCTTCTATATTGGATCTGACAAGAATGGTGCAACACACGGCCATTTTACAACATTGGAAGTCTTCAAAACAATTTCCCCCAAGTGCGTCGACGGGTGAGTTGAAACTCATTATAATATGCAAAACTGTTATCCACTCACAGCAGTGGGCGTTTACTTCCAAGTCTTCAGTGCGAGACGCCCATAAAAACCGAGCGTCTATGAGCTAGGCTCAAAACTAGGGTACAAAATAGCCTATTACTTATTCATTTTGATGTTTTTGAATGCAAAAACCAAGCGAACACCATAAGTTGACCTCAGAAAACAATATATATATTTTTTTTAAATCCAGTTCATGACCCCTTTAAATGAGTGGCTGACATTTTTTTTTTTACATTCCCTGCCACTTATTCCCTACTCACTTTGGAAGCCAAACAACGTTGATGGTTACCAAAATAAACACAAAAGAGATGCAATGAATATACATTTACATTTAAGGCTCGCGCCAATCATCAAGGACAACATTTCAAATCTTGCTATAGCAATTACAATATCTGTTTATTATGAAAAAACAACAACGTAAACAAAGCGGCAAAATTGCAACCACTTTGTTGGGTTACAGACAAAACTTCACTAACTTTCACTTCTATCCCTTGTATTTGTACTTGCAAGTGCCAAATTTACATGAAGCTACTTAAAGAGTTGGATTCAAACTGAGCAAATTCACAGCAGTGTCCACATTTTTTATGAATGACTGACTATATTTCCTTATGAAAGTTGGTGCCATTTAATGTAAGCGTCTCAAAGCTAAAATGTTTTACAACTACTTTATTGAAAGTGTTTTGACCATTTGCATCACTTGCTGGTTTGGAAATGTCACAATGGAACAAAAAAGTTAACTTAAAGCAGGTTGCACACAATGAGGGATTTGTAATAGTCCTTTGCAATTGTTGCTTGTCAGACTGTACGAACATGATCATCGCTGTGAGCCATGACACACTTTGAGATCTCAGTTGTCATTAATGTCAGACCGTACAACCTTAAAAAACGGACGCACGCAAGAAAACTTGTCCAGAATTTTACATTCAATCAATGACACGTTCGGTGATGTGAACTGCATACGTGGGATTGAAATGGTGGCCACAAAGACATCTCTAACGTTAATTTTGGTTTTGGCTCGTCTTGAAAAACGAAGACAATTTGATGGTCGTAGGAGAAGTCACATTGCAGGATTGTGAGCCAAATCTTCTGACACTGGCAGAATTTTGTCTGAGGCTGTTGGTCAATGTCAAACTAATGAGGAAAGACTTCAGATTTTAGATAAGGATCAGAGGATTTGCTAAATATGTCTCACAGTATTACGACTAAATTACTTGGTCTCTGGTTTAAAACAAATCTACAAAACTAGATGTCTTAGTAAAGCCATGAAAGTCTTAAGAGTTTGAGCCTTTACCTTCAGTTCGCAGATTTAGGATGACAGTGTTTGTTTTTTAACAGTACAACTGAAGTGTATATTGTTTGTTATGTGTGAACGAATGTTGAAATGTTGCTGTGTAAGAAAAACCGGTGTGCTTTAAAGGCCGAATTGAAGTAATAATAACTGACGAAACAACATATAAATCGCAAATTTTGACTAGATTGTTGCCACATTTTTTGTTGCATTTCTAACAATTTTTTTGTCACAATCTGGAGCCATGCCGCAACTATGCAAAACACTGAGAACATCCAAACTATTCATTGTTCCAAGAGGCTCTGAAGACAGTTAGTAGGGACATTAACTCAGCAGGGAGTTGAGCTGGTGGGCTGTTAACATTCATCGCACGCACCGACTCCTTTCATTTTTTAGATGATTACATAAATATGACCAGTGCCTGAAATCAATGAAAAAAAAAAAAAATTCGCTCCGAGGGCTGCTAGCTGTAGCTGAACCTCATCCACACAAAGCCACTGATCCACAAACCATTGCGCACACGCAGTTAGCTCCGTTTCAAACAAATCATAAATTATGTGCCCTCTTTTCAACGGACCTGACAAAGCAAAACAAGGAGCCATACAAAGCATACATATTCTCCATCGTACTGTTTACACGGAGCTACTCCTGTCACCTTGGAGAAATGTCTAACAAATGTCAGCTTTCCAGTAAAGGGCCCTCTGGAGAACTCTGTCCACAGAAATCACCTGACAGAATCACATTTCTGAATATAGGGCAATGAGTCAGAACAGACTAGTGCATTATGGGGTACTAATGACTGACTAACGTCCCATGTGGTTTACACTCATCTCTGCTTTCTCTTCATGACGTCCATGTCCTGTAAAAGAGATTATTCTTTTGTTTGCAACAATATGCAGTGGTAACAAAACAATTAAAATAAAGGTCAAAGATGCGTCATTTGAAGCAAAAACTCACTTTTCACCATCATGTTGATGGCTACATCACTGTGGACACCGTTCAAAATACATTACAATGTTACTCTATCATTCCTCCTTTAACTTTGTTTGTTACGACTGAACTGTTGCGTCACCAGAAATCGGGAAATCTTGACGTTTACTATGGCAGATGTGTTTTCATAAGGTCTGGGGATGGATTGTGAACTTTCTCCACAGGACGAAGTGGATGAATCGGATACAGAAGGCTGTTTCCACTTCAAACCGTTACAAGGGTAATCAACATCGAAGCCCCAGATTCCAGCGGCAGTCATCCGCTCCTCTGACACCAAATTTATAAACACAAGTGTTGCTATAGTAAGGCCAGCTCTGAAGATCGGTCACGACGCCAGCGCCTCCTTGTGGTGGATGTTACTGATTGCTCTCTATTAAATCCTTTCTGTCTGTCATTATAACATCTTCTGAACCATTGGCAAGTTCTGACACTTTATCTTCGTGTCTGTATTCAGATTTTTCCTGTTAGTATTTATTTGATCAAAAATACAGTACTATTGTGAAATATTATTTTCTATTTGAATGTATTTTTCTGCAAAGCTGCATTTTCAGCATCATTTCTCTAGTCTTCAGTGTCACATGATCCTTCAGAAATCATTCTAATATGCTGATTTGATGCTCAAGAAACATTTATCATCATTATCAGTGTTGAAAACTGTTGTGCTGCTACATTTTTTTCAGAACAGCAAAAACATTTATTTATCTTAAATTAAATATTTAGCAACAGCAACATTATAAATGCCCTTACTGCCACTTTTAAGCAATTTAACACATCCTTGGTGAATAAAAATAAAGGATATATATATATATATATATATATGAAGAGTTCAGATGCAAAAGCCTCTAAATGCCATCTGAAATTTTCTTCTTTAATGATGATTATCAAACTTGTATATTTAAGTTCAGTAATTTTACTTAAATAACAATTAATAGGTAATTATCATTTCCATTTAAGTGAAATCCCTGAACTTAAATATACAAGCTTGATAAAAATGATCATTCTAGAAGAAAATTTCAAATGGCACTTAGAGGCTTTTGCATCTGAACTCTTCATATATACACGCACACACATTTTTGGCAGTGTGAATCAAACAAGTATTTTGTTAACATTGTGCCAGACACACTTTGAAATTATTGAAAACATAAATAAACAATAATTGTGTACATGATTTTATCGGCACAGATGACGGAAGCTAAATTCACGATTGTTGGCATCAGCAATCCTGAGGGAGTGAATCCCGTAACTACATGATGTAAAATCTGTCTACAAGTGAGATGGAGGTGAGGTAAAGGTGTAGATCACAAGCAGCGGGTTCCTCCCTTGAGTCACTACTCTTCCCGGGCCCTGTAATCAGCGAATAGCATGATCTGTGGACACTGCTGTTTGTGGTCAGTGGAAAACACCCCACAGCTTCACACCTGCTCCACTGATGGGCTGACCGCAGGTCAACAAGCCTGAGCAGGTTTAACACCCTCCACTGAAACAGGGGGCTTGAGCGACTGATATGCTTTGTGGTACAGGTACAAGGTACAAGATAGCCCCCTAGTGACTGAATTTGAATTTGAATTGACTGATTCACAACACATATTCTATACCTGATGTAAAAAGTGCATGTGAACATTCACCCTGATTAGATTTACTTACTCTGGTCTGTAGATTGGTAGCCAATAGACGAGACGTCCACCTAAAACCAAGTGGTGGGCTGCAAAATTCAAGAGGTCGGCAAAGATATCACTCAGATGATAAGCCATTGAAACAGGGACGTGATTCTCTCCAGAGCTGCATTGGGATATGAAACAAAAATATATAATCAATAGAAGAAACCCATGAGTGATAGTTCACCAAAAAAATAGAAAGTCTTGCAGTCAAGTTGTACCAAAATTGTTTCTTCCATGGAACAGAAAACAAATGTGCTTGTCCCTCTTTTTCATGCAAAAAATAAAATAAAAAAAATCACGACAGAAGGTTTCAAGCTTCAAAAAGAACACAAACACCTTAAAAATACTATATACTCATTAAGTAGTCCATGGTATTTGTACACTATTTTTGATCAGTCTCAAAGAACATCTCAAGTCACCAATCACACATCACTTATGAAGTCTTTGTCAATTTAAAATTTTAAACTTCAATTTGAAATTTAGTCTGTTGTGTCCTTTTTGAAAAATGTACAGTTCTTATGTGACTTCAATGAACGGAAAAGTCTGTTTTGTACATTGCCTTTTGTGTTTCACGCCAAAATCACATGCATTTGAAACAACATAAGAATAAGAACTAGATTCCAATACCATCCTTACATTGAATTTAACATTAATGATCATTTTCCATTGATAATCAAATGTCTCAAAAAGGCATTAAATATTAATATTAGTAATTCGTATATATTCTGTCATACAAAATGTTCTAATTGCCATTCAAAAGTGTTGTTTTTTTATGCATCAATCAAAAGTGACAATAAAGACAAGTATAGTGTTTCAAAAGATTTCTATTTCAAATAAATGCTGTTTTTAAACATTGTATTAATTAAAGAAAAAAACATTAGTGCAATGTTCATAAGAAATATTTTTTGAGCAGCAAATCAGCTAAAGGATTATGTGACACCAAAGAGTGGATTAATGATGCAGAAAATGTAGTTTTTTTCATCACAGGAATAAATTACATTCGATATATTTTTTTTTATGAAATAAACGAGCATAAGAGACTCTCAAAAATAATTTCAAAAATCTTACCAACTTTTGAATGGTAGTGTAATTGTATAGTCTTGTACTATTTGTTGAGCTAGCAGTGAGGCAGTAGGCTTATGTGATGACTGGCTCACATCTGTTTCAAGTGGTTCTATTAAAAATGCAGGTGGATAAAGGTGATATGCTTACAAATCCTCAGGAGGTTTGATGATATCTTTATTAGATCCCGTTCTCCTTGTGGACTCACGAATGCCATATGGAGCTGCATAAGGGAAACGAAAAACACTTGAAGCTTCAAACCCGTTAACGGTAACAAATAAAAAACAAAACAAATGTGACTTAATGGTGAAGTGTGTCATTTCTACGCCACTAAACGTACACGATTAAAAATCCAGCTTAAGCTACATTAGTAGTGGTGTTTTTTAGCTATACCATAATATTTTAACATAACAAATGACACTCTTCACCTTTAAAGCAAGGCCTTCAGTTTTGTAGGAACATACGGTCAGTAACAATGGCATCAAATAGTGGGTTTTTTCTCCAAACTGCTTTGGAAGCATCGGACACCATGACATCCACGTAGAGACTCTCATTCCCATACTGCCGCAGGTTTGCTCTGATGTTCTCATCTGGTCCTCTCCATTTCTGATCCTTCCTGCTGGCTTTTCCTGCAACAGATTTAAATGCTCAAAGGTGCACTCACAGAAAACTTACTGACTAAACCTACCAGGAGACAATTATAGTGAAGTCTTTAAAAAAACATACCAATTCCATGGATAGTGTTATAATCGATGTCTGTCCCACATACATAAGCCCCAAAGTGTGAACATGCTACCAGAAGACTACCTGCAAAACAAAAGAGGAACACAATGATCATGAGAGAATTAAATAAGTGGTCTCTGGAATATATCTGACTGTAGATCTTTATATTATGCTTGACGCTTTAAAGAGTATTTCCAGCCATCCAGAGAGTTTTCAACTAAATAAGCACATCTGGCCGGCAGACCTCAGTTCATGTGGTGACAATAGACTTATGATAAAGCCTGGCAACATCATGGCACGCTACAATTTTACAGTGCGCCTCGCTTTGGGAAAAACCCTGAGAAAGAAAAATGCCGCCCCATGCTGTTTAGAAAGTCAGCGATGCTTCGTTTGACTAATGACACTCGAAAGTGGTCCTTTCAAAGTCAAAAGAATAAGAGTAAAAGTGGGCCAACTGAGATTGAGAGATTGAAGTGAGAATTCTTGTGAGACATCACAAAAGATTATATAAAAATATGCTCCTGGATCCTGTTAGACGCAAATAAGAAACAGAATTATGATGGCACAAATCCTCAATCATCCAGACAGGCTGTCAGATGTGATTTCACTCCCATCTTCAACGAGACAAACAACTGCTTCAGTTTGGCCCGAAACGAAGTCTCGAAACCTTTCTGATTAACAACCTGCCAAACAAACAATCTACAAGACCTAAATGATTCATTTGCAGAATATAGATATCTGATGTGTTGGATGAGAAACTTATACAGTCACTGACAACTAGTATAAAAAGTAAAAGAATCTTCAATTTAAAGTCAATAAATAATTAAAAAGTAAAATAATTTTCTACCAAATGATGCAATTCAGTAACTGTAGGCTCTATAGGATTGACAAGTAAGATAACAAAGCAAAGAATAAAGTAATCTGGAAAATATTCATTTAATGTCTTGGTTAACATAGAATTCAAGCGATGGTAAATTAATACAGCGAGGATTCATTAAATCGATCAAGTGACCGTAAAGTCATTAAAGTTACAATAAAATTGTATTTGAACTTGTTTTCAACACTGATAATAATAAGAAATGTTGTACCAAATCAGCATATTAGAGGATCATGTGACACTGAAGACTGGAGTAACGCTGAAAATGCAGTTTTACCCCTGCAGTAATAAATAAAAAACAGTTATTTTAAACTATAATGATATTTTATAGCATGAAAACCTTCGAAATACCTTCGAAACCTGCTATCTGCACAGACTCTCACCTGTTCCAACAAAGGGATCGTAAACCAAATCATTAGCCTTTACTTTGGCATGATTGGCCATGATGAAAGAAAGGCCAGCGTCCATACTAGTGTTCCCGATGAAATGTCTCTTCTTCACACTGTGAGAGCGAATTAATTCTCTCTGACCATCTGCAATCTGAAGAGAAAACCTATTTAACATTTAAGAGTTGATACAGTACATCTTATTTTCAGCTTTAGTATTTGGGGCACAAATCAAGCATTTTGCAGATCCATACAATCATCAAATGTGAAGCCTAGCACACATCACTAAAGAAACATTCTGAAACATTACATATCTGGAAAGAGCTGCTCACCCATCTCCCAAAGTACAAATGGAAAGGATCCTCTGGGATGTTATTAGGATCAGAGCCATAATCCTCCAGCAAACAGAAAATATGTTCTGGATCCTTTAGATTGACCTTCCCTTCAAACGGCAGGAAGTCTAGAGCCTGTGTCAAAAATACATAATTATGGATTGTATGCTTTGAAATGCCTAAATCTGTGGCATACAAGCATGTAAAATACTTACATCAATCTTACTGATCCTGTCCTTAAATTCTAACGTTTTGTTGAAAGTGTAGACATTGATCTTATAAGTTGAATTCTGTTGTAGATATGGAGCCTGTGAAGAATTCATACAAGAGACAGTTTATTAAAAGATACACTCTGTAAATCTCAAGGACACATTGTACTTTACTGTGAGGGAAATGTGAACAAACCATGCTTTCTGCTGGATACGCCAACAATGACCTCCTCAACTCGTCTGTTGTTCTTCCATGACCCCAAAGTTCAAAAGCAGACCTTGAAATTTAAATCAATATTAAATTTAACACAAATCCAGCAATATAATAATTGTCACTGGATTTATTTTTTATCATAACTTATTTTATTTTACTAACACTTTACAATAAAGTTTCATTTGATAACGTCAGTTAATGCGTCAATCTTTGTTAATAAAAATACAATTGTTCTCTCTTTGTTCATGCAGGGTTGGAGTGCCTTTAAGGTTCTGACATAGGGTCAAAATGTAAAGGTAAATAAGTATCGCTGAGTAAATGGAATTAGATAAACATGTATAATAGTTTGTCATCGAAAGCATTTTAAATGTAATTTAAATAATAAAATATTACAACCTACTTGCCACAAACCGTTCTGGACATAACACTCCGTATATCATCTTCCGATAAGCCATTTAGTTGCCAAAAGGGGGACTTATGAGGAAAAAAGTTAGAATTGTTAGAAAAAAACAAAACAAAAAAAACTTAATGCAAAAAATCTTGTCAAGTAAAAAAAAACTAATTTAGCATTACCTTTTCTATGAATGATTCTGATGTATTAAATGACTGGTTCCTTAGAGACAGCAATGCTTTTATTTCCTGCAATCAATAATTCAAATTGCGATTCATGAATGTTTACCAAAACAGTTACAATTAACATAATTAATTATATAATACTGAACTGAGCTGTGCAAAAATAGTATGATTAACGAACTCATTAATTCAAAATACACTCTGACAGTTTAATCCAATAAGTAAGAATTTTGACACGAAGGTCTAAGTGTACTGAAGGTTTACAGTTTGTACCGGTAATCTAAAATCGACGTTATCATGTGCCAGATGAAGTAAATATTGTCTGCAGCACAGCCGACCAGCGTGGAGCGCCATGTTGGTGTGCAACATTCAACATCATCCGATGGGTATATTATGCCCGTAACAAACGTTCCTATGTGGCATCCCCGTGGCCCGTACGTAAATCGCCTGCGCGAAAATCTCCTAAAAGGATTAGATAGTTGCATTTTTCAATGCCTGTTTTAACCAAGTCATACCCATGAGTAAAATTAGGTAAATTGCCTATTTGCTCGACAGAACGGTCTCTTTATGAAAGCCGACTCATTTTCACCTGTTATTTTGGTTATAGTCTTTTTAGAAAATGGAAACGATTTAGTGTCACCTGATAATATCTTTTAATCTTATTTACACACTCATTAACTTCTTAAGGGGCTGAAATCTTCCCTGTCATTGGTTCATCATCTCTTACAGTGACATGATTGTCATGCTCTCATTGGTTAGTTTACAACGTCAATCACTCTCACAAGCGGTCAGAAAAGTATCCACTGCACAACTTGTATGCTTGTAATGTATCCACTTCCATCGCTGTTACAGCATGACAACCATTCACAAGAAGCCAAACAAGGGCGGTAAGGTGTAATAGCAGCCTACACTTAACGTTTGATGTATATATTTCGATGTCAAATAAATTTGTAAAAGGTTAAATTGTTAAACTAAGCTGTCATTAATCTTTACTGTGATGTAGATTCGTATTGTTGTATATGTGCATTGTATATTGTGCCGTTTTATGCAGGGCTGTGCGACCTTTAGAACAGAACTGAGAAAAAAATATCTCTAATGTCTATATTCCAGAATTATGAGAATTCTTATTTAAAAGAAAATCAGTTTCTCGATTTAAATAGAATTCGAACTGAGGTTGCAGAATTGTCTAAATATGAGGAAGTAGGCCTATTATTAAAATGTTTAATTAAAATTAAAATTATTCTTTTTTTTTCAGTATGAACATGAGATATTTCCATAAACAGTTCAAATGAATTGATGAACATATACTAATAATCAATCTTTGAAATGTCACGTATAAAAAATGTGAATTTAATATATTTATCATGTTATGTATCATTTGTCTTTTTTTCATCATTTATATTCATTATATATTATTTAGGTTTCATTAATTTCTATTTCAGTTTTAGTTTTTATTAATTAGTTGCTTCTTGTTTCAGTTAGTTGCAACATTTCTAATTTTCGTTTAGTTGATTTCAGCCCTATGTCAATGAACAAAAATGTTTTTAATATTTTTACGTTTGTACGTTTGAATGTTTTTACGTTTAATTAATGATATAACCTTGCCCTGGACATTTTTTCTTAAATTCCATAATGACAGTGCACACACTTGTGTGGTTCTACCTCAAATTTTGAGATCAGTATTTATTTTATAGTCTAAAACTATATTGATCGATCTTTACAGTATAGCTGAGTTTAAGTGCACAGACTAGTATTGATTACATTGGGTCAGTCTTACTTGTACTTCATGAGGCTTTAAGTTATTTAAGGCCTGTACGACATGCAATCTTCTCACTCACAGCCTTTGTTGTGCCAACAGTGAAGCATGCTGAATACTAGAGCCGTCCTGTGAGCCAAAGGTCACCATGGAGACGACGGACGAAGCACCTGCGCAGCGTAATGACGACAGGGCCGAGACCTGCACCGTGTCTGTCAAAGGTCTGACAGAGAACTGGCAGAAATGGTCCAACGACCACTGCGAGTATCAGAAACACAATCCCTTCAGCAACGGCAAGGTGATTCCCCCGCAGATCCAGCGAGGACAGGAGGGTTACGGCAGGCCTTTAGAGGGCTCTAAAACAGAGCAGAGGGGGAAAGACGCCCACTCCCACATCAGCAGAGAGGTCACTGAGCTCTGCCAGGTCATTCAGGAGATCGCAGAGAGCAGAGACGACGGCAGGCCGGCTGTGCGGTTCGGGACGCTGTTTGAGAGATACGTCACCATCTCTGATAAACTGGTGGGAGTTCTTCTGCGGGCACGCAAGCAAGCACTGGTGCACTTTGAAGGGGAGATGCTGTGGCAGGGGAGAGATGATGATGTTGTCATCACCTTGTTACAGTGATTTTACAGAAGTGATGGACACCACGTGCCTGCCTAAAAGTCAATATTACGGTCCAAAATTGCACTACAGGCATCCGTTTTACTTGAACAGGGGTTAGTTTTTGGCCAAAGAAACTATTGCTAATGAGATTGTTCACTTGAGTGTAATTCATTTAAATCTAGCAAACTGGTATATTCTGTTACCATTTCATGCTTTCAAAGTGGGTCATTTCTGAATTAGAAAAACACTGGTCTGTCATTGGTCAACCAAACAAGTAGCCCCGCCCCCATCTCATACCATTGCTTACACTTTTCAGTTCCTTGTCCAAAAAAAAACACCAACAAAAAAAAAAGTTGCCCATCAGCCCGGTTGAGTACTCTCCAGATAGAGGTCTAGTTAGGGGACCAACTTAGATTGGTTTAACAGGGAAACCTATAAATGACTTATTCTGGATATCTCTGCACACTAAAATGTGAAAGGATAGATTGTATTTTTTTAAATGCACTCTTTCACCTTTAAAGGGATAGTTCACCCAAAAAAGTTAATTTTGTCATTTATGCACCCTTAAGTTGTTCCAAACTTAAATGAATTTTTTTGTTCTGCTGAACACACACAAAAAAAAGAATGTCGGTAGCCAAACAATTGATGGCCCCCATTGAATTCCATTGAATTTTTTCTCTGTACTATTGCAGTCAATGGGGTCCATCAATTGTTTGTGTTCAGCAGGAGAAATAAATTCACACAGGTTTGAAACAACCTGAGAGTGAGAATTTTTGGGTGAACTATCCCTTTAAATGAACACCTCCAATAACATGCAACATTGTAGTGTTGAGAAGCCATAACACTCAAACCATAATCATATTTTTGCCATCACTTTGATGAACAGTGTTAAGGTACACAATGGTGTACTATTGAAAAAAAAGTTTTCTTTTTGTATGTTATTTTCTAATATGATGAATCACTTGCAAGGATACTACAAGTATTGTCTAGAAAATACATGTCTACTTTTGTGTATGGAGTTGCTTTGAATTTTGAAGCACAAAAAATATTAAAAAGCATAAAACAATTATGCAGGTTATTATTTATTTTATTTACATGCTTTCACACATAATACAGTGCGAATACAACTTTACATCACTTAATTAAATACATCTGAGGCATACATGTCTTCTGTCAAAATCTGTCATGGCATAAACAGGTAAATCATGCAGTACAGAATGACAAAACACTGCCGTATTCTGATGCTGAAATCATTCAGCAGTGGATTTGGGCAAAGCTAAATCCAATTATTAAGCGTAATTGACATTTTCAGCTCGTTCATATTTTAAAAAGTCTGTATCCTTAAAAAATCATTTTATTTGAGTAAGAAAGAAAGTCAAATCATTCACCGTAAAAGATTAATGATTCTATCAAGTTTATCAATGTCATTACTATTCAGCATGCTTTTTTTTTCTTTTTTGAAATCAATTCAAACATAGCTACAATTCTGTAGCTGCAAATTTGATTAGCCCGTATGGTAGACATAACCAACACTGAAAGTAGCATTAATGAGTATTATAACCCCGAGGCACTCGTCTGTGGCCTTTTGTAATCACAAACAGATTGACTTGGACTGTTGTTATGTGTAATATGGCTCTGGGCATCTCAAACATCAATTGTATTTTGAGTTCCTCTCACTTCCTTAGCTCATAGAGTTCAGATTTTGGAGTAACTGGTCTGCCTGCAATGTGAAAACAGACAAGAGTTAGCTATACATTTGGTTCAGTAACATGACGTGCATATTTTTGTGTCCAAGTGCAGTATTTCCTTTTAAAATATTTGACATGCATCACTTCGTTCTGTAAAACCTATTTGGTTCGAATTCATTTTCAGTACATTCAAATAATAAATATTATTTTATATTTTGGTATCTTAAACACCCAAAATGTCAGGTGGCTCAACCATCCCCACAAATAAACAGACTATAAGAAAACTATTTAAAATGGTGTTTTTTAATAATAGGAAATTCTAAATAGAAAATAACACATAATATTAAACATTTTGTTATGAATTGAGGTAATAACCATAAGCATGATAATGCATCATTACTTTGTTGTTATTCATCTCAAAACTGATTCGTGTATTTAACCAATGTCTGTAGAACTGGTAAGGCAGTCATTTCTCCACACAGATCCGTTCAGCCACATCTACTAGTGCTGGCAAAAACAAAAAAGGGATTCATCCCCTGCCATTGTAGCTTGTCCATTCTAATTTAATACAGTTTGCTTGTTCCAATTACAAGACAAAAGGTCTCATTCAAGAGGCGTAATAAATTGCTACGCTCAGAAAACATTTAGTCAGTTAATGCATCAATAACCTGCTCCAAGTGAATGTGATTATTATTTTTAGTGGATGTAATTTACTTGTGCACTTGGAGGATAGGGGGAATTTGATTGCTTACCGTGATGAACCAATATGAGTTTAGCCTGTAGACCAAGCGTGACATGAAGCCCATCTGACTGACGGGTGCGAGAACATGGAGATGCAGATGTGTGACAGTGGAGAAAGGAGGCCAGTGGAAGCCAAACCTTGGAAATATGATTGACATGTTGGCATAAATTGGCTTGTTACATGAACAAGGACTTGATTTTAGTATATGTGGCAAAGTATCAGATGTTTTATCCATTACCTAACATCATTTAAATCAGTTACATTGTTCTTCTGAAGAATCTCTTTCCCGATATCCACCATCTTCTCCACTAAAAAACACAAAAATCGATTATACACAGATGATTAGACTGCTTATTCAAATATGCACGTTGCAATATGTGTTACTAAATTGGGAATTGTGACTACTTGTAAATGGTAAAACTGACTCATTACTTCTGAATGTTTCTACAGAAAGGCTCTAGATTAGATCCTGTCACATATGTCTAAACATTTACACCAGTCTCTGATAAATTACAGCGTGTTTACCTAATGGCATATGCTCCTTTCTGAGAGATTTACAATTGCCCACATGTTTATTCGGCACAACCAGATAGTGATGAGGAGCTCCGGGGCGTATATCTCTGAAGCAGGATACAGTCTCATCCTGAAAATAGAAAGGTTTTACTTCAAATAATTAAATAAATAACAGTAATAGGGTCTTGTTTAATGTCTTTTTTGAGCACTTTTGCAACTTCTAATGTTTTAAAATGTGCAAAGTGAAATAAACGACAAAACATGTCTTGATTTATTGTAAAACCCCATCAAATTCATTTCAACATGCAGAATTTCTTTATTAGTAGTATCAATAAATAAATTGATGATGGCTGTGCAAATTAATCATTGCTATTTCAGGAGTAAAATTACTCTTTAGTAACTATGGAACTGTAGTAACCTTGATACATTTTTGTTGATGTTGTTGGTGACAAAGTTATAATGCAAGTAATCCTTTTATGAATTAAAGAGATGTCGGTGAATTTCTTCACGATTTCATGAAACATTTTGCATTGTGATCTTTAGCCTCATGATGAGGCTATAGAGGATCACAATAGAGGCCCTCATTGTCTGTCACACTTTACTATCTTTACTGTCACTTATTTGTTATCTTAGATAAAACACTGACAGCACACTTACATTGTGCAGGATCTCAGTTCCCATCTCCCTCTTCACGATTTTACAGAAAATACATTTTTGGTCATATCCACCTTCATCAGTCTTCCCTGTACCGCTCTCAGGTGTCGGTGTGTTTACGGCGGCTGCCATCTTCAAAGAACGTGAAGGCGGACTTAATTACATCACGAGCACGAGCATCACGTCATTTCAACCTGATTTCAACATACAAGTCCTCTGAGTTAGTTTTTTTAAAGTCAAGAAACCCTATACTGATCCCTTTGTCTAAAACGATTACATTAATGGGACAAATTGCTGTTTTCGAAATTAAATGATTGGGTGTTTTGTAAAATACATGATATTACATGGAAATATAATAGTTTGTGTTAAGTTAAAAGTTAAAAGCTTTTTTGTATCCATTATTAGAAAATAAGATACATATTTTAATTCAGATAGTGTCATCCAACAATGAGCAAATGACAAAGGTGAGGGAAAAAAATACACAATAACTGCCCAGTTTGTCAGAAAGGAAATCTTTATAAATACAGCAATATTTGTTAAAAGAATAAAAATAAAATCTTCAAATTTTCCACTGAGTTCTTCATTACCTGATGTGAATGTCAAAATCACCCAGCAGTGAATACAAAAGAAACACTGCGCATAGATTTAATCATATTTATGTTCATGCTTCATTTATAAGGATTGTAATCAAATTTATTCAGTTCATAGTCACTGTGAATTTATATTCTGATCAAATCAGAAGAATATCCACACTTCTTGAAATATAATTTCTGAGTTTAGGAAATTCTATTCAGCTCTGTGTATATGTTTCAAGCAATTTAGAATATTTTATTCGCGTGATATTGTCAGAACCTATATTTATTCAATAGCTTTGGTTTCACCATTATTTCTTTTTAATGGTTAAAAAATCCTCATTTTTCCTCTTGTTCTTTTGTTTATGACCACAAAACACTTAAGACTGTCTCACCAAAAAGGGATCATTTAGACAGATTTACAGCTTTTTGTATAGATACTCACAATATTTTCCATTCAGCTCTCTGCAGTATTACAAATTTCTAAGCTTCTAGCTATTTAGAATATTTTTTCATATATTGTCTGGATGAGTTTATAGCTTTGTTTCACTTTGTTTCACTCTCTTTCCTTGTTTTTGTTTTTAAAAAGTATAACCACAACTTAAAACCTAAAATACTATAGTCTCAGCCAATTAACAAAGTGCTGTTACAAAAATGTAAGTTGAACTTGTTTTAACCAACAGCATGTCACCAATGTTTTAGGTTGGCTTTTAAGTTGTATTGAAGCTGAACATTTATTTTAATTTATACAACTGTATTTAATTAGTTGGGCATCTCAAACAGCAATTCGGCAGAGACACAGCTGTGGTATTCTTTATTTATGTTTAAAAAAATTCTATTACACTGTCATCTAGCAGCCAGCGCAGCAGTTTTGGAGAAAAATCTCCCTGCAGAACAACTCAGACGAAGCTCCCGACCGGTTAAAAGTTACTAATCAAGAGAGGCGGAAAGGATAAGTGAGTGACAACACACTATGTTAAACTGCTCTGTTTAGCGGGTCAGCCGAGCAATTAATCCTGAGCACTCCAATATGCCAGGATGCCACATTTACCCCCTTAATGTATGCAAATGATGTCATTAAAATGCATGTTCATGTTTAGTCTCTAAATTAAGAGCTCATTTGCACTTCCAACAATCCAGAGATTCATTATTACAAATTACAAAAATAATAATGACTCAAGACATCAAATTTACTCTCCTTGTACACCCTCCCCTATTTACATTTTGAATGTGAAAATAATTTATGTGACAATCAACAATTTGCAGCCACTGTATTGGAGGTTGTCAGCTGGCCAAAGCTATTATGCTATCTCTTGTTATGCGGCTCTATATGATAAATAATGTGCCAGTAGATGACTGTACGCAATTACAGTCAGCTATGGTATTGTAGGAATGCAAAGGATTGCAAAAAATATATATAAATAAATAAATAAATAAATAAATAAATAAATAAATAAATAAATAAAAAACAGAATTGCTGATAACTGAGAGGACTGGCAAATGTGGGACATAGAAGATGATCGTGATGTGAATGGAAAATACAAACGCCTCAGAAATAACCGGGAAAATATGAAGTTAAGCACTGGCAACAAACAACGGATCTCTAAATGATTCATGACCAAAATATCAACTCCAGCATTGAGGAAGTCAATGTTTTGTCCTGAAGAGGTTGTAGAATTATTCATGAGGCACCGGCTTTGTAAATAGATCCTGTTGATTAAAATGGAGGAAGTTGGGGGGTGGTGACAACTACAACTCATGTATCTCTGAGAGAGAGAGAGAGAGAGAGAGAGAGAGAGAGAGAGAGAGAGAGAGAGAGAGAGAGAGAGAGAGAGAGAGAGAGAGAGAGAGAGAGAAAGAGAGAGAGAGAGAGAGAGAGAGAGAGAGAGAGAGAGAGAGAGAGAGAAAGAGAGAGAGAGAGAGAGAGAGAGAGAGAGAGAGAGATACATGAAGGGAAAATATTCAGTTTCTTTAATCATGTACTGCCCTACTTCCAACTTCCTCTTTCATTCTGTATACGTCCCGCTGAGATGACTGCCATTGCTACTGGTCACCGTCACGCTTGGCTTTATAAATGTGAAATCAGCCTTTGTATTTTTATGAAATTAAATGTCTACGCCTTAACAAATAACATGCTAGAGAGGTTAAGAGGCACTTTTATGAGAAATATACTCTGCTTTCTTTGACTTTTCACCTCTGCTTGTTTCTGTATTTGCTGCCCGCAATCCAAATTCCGTAATGTGACATATTGCAAATGCAAACAAAAAGTTTGCTAAAGCAATGCCTAAATAGCTATTTGGATATTGGTTTACATGATCTGACAGCCTGTGTATGCGGCCTAATATATATTCTGTATATACCCGAGTGAAAAGAAGGAAAAAATTTTACACCCTAAAAATGCTGGGTTGTTTTAACCCAACTTTGGGTCAAATATGGACAAACCCAAACGTTGGGTTAAAAATCTAAAAATTTTGACCCAATGGCTGGGTTTGTCCATATTTGACGCAAAGTTTGGTTAAAACAACCCAGCATTTTTAGAGTGTAGCATTAATGCACTTTAGTTATCGGGAAATAGTGCTGAGGTCCAACTATGATACAATTATGTATATTTGATTGGGCTAAAATGGTACAATTGCAAATATAAAATCTCTTGCATTTAAAGACTGATATTATACAGAGATCATAGGCCTACTCTCCTACTAATAGTGATATTAAAACACATTTTAGGCTTAATATTAAGAAATGTGCATTGTGCAATAAAGAAGTACTCTAAATAAAGTTGAATTGTAATATTTATAAGTCTCAAGCGATAAGTTAGATTTGTTGAGCTCCAAATCAGCATATTAAAAAGATTTCTGAAGGATCATGTGACACTGGAGACTGGAGTAATGATGCTGAAAATTGCTCACCAATATATAGGCCTGTCTATTAAAAATAATTGGTTTCAAAGTAATTAATAATTAATGTAATTAATATATAATGACTTATTTTGAAACCGTGCACTGATGAATGCAGCTAACGACATGGAGTCTGATAACACCAACAAATGACCTGCTTCCAGAACAACACACACTCCAACACAAACAACACATAAATATAAAAATGCTGAAACTCGTCAGGCCAAATGTGAATCGGATCGACGAAAACACGGATCAACACCGGCAGAGCGTTTGAATTATGGAGACTTCCGCTATTTTTATTGTGATACATTACTAATAAATTCTTGATTTCTGTGCATTTGCTTCTGAGCTTTTGTGGTGGAGAAGGACCTGCAAGGAAAGATGATGGCAGCATTTGTTGGGAAAAAAGGTTTTAGGGATTTTACTCAAATATTAAGGTCATTTTTGTTATTTTTAATATATAAATCAAATGACATTGTGCTGTTAAAATGACTGCTTTTGTATGTTTGTGCATTTTTGTAGGACCTGAATCTGCAGACTGGTGTGAGCACTGAGGATGAGGAACCCAGAGCTGAATCCTGGAAGTGGTGCCATGGATGAGACCCTTCATCTCTTCATCTGCCCTTACGAGACCCTCATATCGCTCCATCTGCCCTTATTGCAGATTGTAAAGCGCAGCACAGCAACAAGCTCTGGCACAAAGGCACAGTAAAAATCAGAATAAATCCACAGAATGGGAACCGCTGTGTTGAGATGGCAGTAGGATGTCGGGTTCAGCGCATGCATACATGCTTGTATATAGTTTAAATAAAGCTTTGTTTCATGTGTTCTTGACTTGTATATGCATTTGTTTATTGTGATGGTTACTTTTATTTGTTCTTTTACTAATTTATTCATGTTTCTTATTGTTGTCAATATATAAAATATAATTATTTAATTAATGTATACAGTAATTCATTGCTTGACTGACAATGGAGATGTTTCAATGGAGATGTTTTTAAGCATTTAATATTATTATTTTGTTTAAGTTTTGGGGTGGGCTAACAATGCAATTCATTTTGAGGTATTATTATTATTTTTTTTTTTCGAATATAAAATCAGTTTTCTCTAAATGTGAGATCTTCGAGCAGCTGACAATCTCCTTTGTGCAGACATTACAAAGGGAAAACTGCTCTGCTGTCGAGTTACTGGGTTATGAAGTGTGTAAGTGCACCTGTTGCTCATATAATTAAACTTATAAACTTATACAAGATCATGGAAAGATACCATATATCTAACACAATCATAATGACAAAACAGAAAACAAAGTTCATTGGTTTACATCATAATATGATATTTATACATAGAAAAAAAAGAACAATAAAACGCTAAAGTTCTTCATAATACATTAAAAAATGTTGTTATAAGTCTAA
The DNA here is from genome assembly GCF_016745375.1 of Pimephales promelas. The sequence continues at coordinate 2,712,645 of NW_024121610.1, forward strand.
GGGGTTAAATGAGAGGTAAATTGGAAAAAGGAAAATTTAACTTAAAACTTTTTGGGTATAAAATTAAGAAATTAACAAAATATTCAAGAGATAACGATTTGGAGGTTTCTTAATACAAAATTATATTGTTATAGGATAAAACTGTGGGTCACATTAGTAGGGTTTATCACGCTTGTGATAACGCGTAGTAGGTCAAATGATAATGTCAACATGGCAGATTTTTGGCGTATAAATACCACGATAAATGCTAGCCTAGATACGCATCTTCATGAGACTGTGTTGGATGTCCGGATCATAATACTCAACGGCTAGAGCACCTAACATTACTCTTTTAACGCCCGTTTAAGTACCCAACGAAATTAAAGTACCCAACGTTACTCATTGAGTATGCGGTTTGGAACGCAGCCATGGCCTCAAAACAACTTTTATTAAGCAAAGATGGCAGAATAACTTACTTCCATGTGAATCAGCTGAGCAAATGCTAACAGCTAGCTTATCCAAGCATTTCTGATAGAAGCAAACAGTGTTTTTAATCAAAACACCAAATGGCTCACTTATGGTGGTCTCTGCATAACATGGAATAGCAAAGTATTTTTAATAAAAAAATTAGCCACAACAGTTAGCCCAGTAACGGTATTGCCACATTCTTCCAGCAGGAGGCAGTGTTATGACATCCTTCAGCACAACCTCTGAAGTGTGAGTGAACAGCTTCTCACTCCCAGCTGCTTCATCATCATGTTTGTTCTTTTCAAACATCTGCACAGCTAATTCTTTCCGTCAAGTATGCATGTCAGATAAACCATGGAAGATGTACTAGACCCACATTTCAGGTCACGACGTGTTTTTTTAAGCAGAAGTAGCGCTATCAACACATACATTCCATTAACAAATGCGCTGTTGATGGTTATTTCTTGCAAGTAGCTTCATCAGTGTCTGTTTTTACCCAGACAGATATATCATGGAAATGTTAGCGTAACTAAAGAGAGCAGGTACCATGAAACACTCTGTTTACCCAGCTGTCTGTCACTCTTTCAGGCGTTCTCTCCTTCTTTTCGTTTCTCCTGCACAGTCCATTTACTGTGGGTTTGCAGAGGCACCTGGTGTTCATTTCTCTCTCTTCTTTCCTTCAGGTCCAACAGACACCGTGTTTTCCCCTGAATTAAGCATTACTTTCTTTCTTTTGATTGGTTGATTACAGCTTATATTTGCCCAGTAATGCTGATTGACAGTAGCTGATGGTGCCATAATAGGATGCAGTCTGTCTGTAAAGTCAGGGTCATGAATGTGCTTTTCTGTCACATATTATAGATATACCAGTAAGTCTGTTTGCCTGGAAGTTTTATAATACCTGGAGAAAGTGAGTCAGTTTAGCATTCCCCACTCATCTTAACTACTGGCGTATGAAATTAATCTGGTTTGAATGAAACACTTTTGATCTAATAGTTTTAAAACAGATGTATTTTGTCTGCAGAATGATGTATCCGGCTAACATAGGATAAAATAATGTTTTCTTAATGCTACCATTAAGTTATGAAATGTTCTCTGAACATTCAAAATTCATTTTTTTTATATAATTAAAAATGTAATTTTTCTTGGTTATGCAAACCTTAAGGGAAAATTCCATTTTATCAATCTTCAAATATTATGGGAATGTTACTTTTGAATGTTCTCTGAATATTCTGAAATAAGTAGTAGCTATCATTTAAAAAATGTAAGATAAATGTCCAACTAAAACATTTCAGGAAAAACAGCACTGTGCAAACAGCATTCGATAGAAATAGAAAACATTCTAATAATGTTACTGGATGAACTTTGCCAGAATATTAGCTAAAATTCAGAGAATTTTTAAGCCATTTTGAATTTTCCGCAAACCTACTTCTTTTTTTAACTCCTTCTAGGCCGTTGCTCTGATTTTCATGAAAATTGAACCAGATCATCTTCGACAAATTTTTACGAAGTCAAGTTGATTCGTCAAACTGTTCGCGAATAACACGCGAACAAATTCAACGAAGAGCACGCCAAAATTTTGTTCTGACCAAACGGGCTATATGCATGCATAAGTTCCGCATTTGACGTAAGGATGCTCGTCCATTTCCGGTTGTGTAGATTAAAGCGGAGGAAAACCGGAGAAAACGGGATTATGGCAGAGTCTTCAATATTTACTGTCCTCCCGTCTTTGAAACGAAAACGTACATACGTTTAGATGTAATTTTATATATAGTTATGTTTATTTAATATAATTTTAAAAAGAAGCATAAACACAACGAGGGGTGTCTGTTTTATCTGTTTTTGTGACTAACGTTTCATTAGTATAACCATGGAGTATAAAATTCAATATAAATTCTCGGTATTGCATTGGACTCTATGATCGGCGGAAATTATCGAGCATCCTTAATCCTTCACCGGAAATAACGCCGTGCATAGAGCCCACTTGGTGTGTGTTATAACAACCATGACCTATGGGTACAGATACAGTTTTGCCACAGTGCCACCTAGTGGCCAGGAGATACAGAAAATGTACATTTTTGCTTATAATTATTGAATGGTTTGGCAAAAAGTCATGGTATCTTTAGATATTTAGATTCAGAGCAGCATGCAGAGTCAAAACGTTCCCTGTTAGGTACCAGCAGTGGCTAAACCTTTGTTTGCCTCATAGTTCTGAAATACAGTCGTTTATGTGGTATAGATTTCAGTCACATGGCCAGATCAGCAATGCTTAACATGCATGACAGTATTTTCATTCGCAAAGGGCAATCTATCATAGAACGACATGAGATTGACAGAATACAACTTTTCTGCGCTGACAGCCCCAGTTGAGTTCCCAGCACAGAGAAGAGAGTGAAACCAAACCCTTTAAAATTAAAATACTTACAACTGTATCTTGAATGTTAAAATGTGATTTCATTATACCACCAAACAGAAAATTAATGCATAATATTGACCTGGAGTAATTCCAACACTGTTGAGATGAGAGGTAAGCCTCTTATCTAGAATTGTAATTAAAAAAACGGTTACTCTTTCCCAGTTTTATTGGGACTTGTTCATGAAATACAAGCATGACAGAAGCAATTTCTGCGTTCATTGTACGTAAAACCATTCTTACCTAAATTCAATGGGACAATTTACATACGAATGTTTTAATTAATGATTTACACAATAGTTCTGCGAAGACATTTCAGCGCAGTACAATTGAAAATGCTTTAGATGCCTCAGAATTACACCCTGCATTGATGAGTTTAGTGTTTCGACTTCTTTGAATTTAATTACAGATGTAGAAAACTGTGAAACTGAGCAGAAATGGAAATATTTTTCTGCGTAATATCCAGGATGAGCATAATGTGTCTCACAAAGATAACCTTAAATGAAAATAAATTGAACACATGCACACTTGCCATGTCTGCTGTATGAAGACCGATGAGCATGTTTATATGCAAAGCAGTTTGTTCAATAACTTTTGGTTTTGTTGCAGGATTGCACCAATAGTTTACCAAGTTCACGGGCTGTGGAACAGCACCATGTAGGACATTCAGTGTTGCTTCTCTTTACACTGTTCAAGGTTATTACAGATCACAGTGAAATTCTCACATTCTCAATCAAAGTGAATCCCCTTGAAATAGACCTGGACCGTTCTATGCCAAGCTAACGGTGCCAGACCTGGATCACTCTCACAAGACATCTGCTACCACTTAGAGGGGTAGTACTACTAGAACTTGACAGGGAACCAGAGAACAGAACATTCAGAAATAAAAAGCAAACCATTTTAATTGCATTACGTGTCATATTTCTGAGTGAAACGGGGTATTTAATATATACTGTGTATATATAAATCAGAGTGGGGCTTGATTTTAACCCATTGAGAATTGATTGGATGCTGAAAGGTGGGCACTAAATATTAGAATGGAGCCATATCGAATTCGAGTTTGCTAAAATAATGATTAAGTGGTGATTCATTCCCCTGGTTTTACAGAGAAGGCTTAAGCCTTGTCCCAGACTAAATTAGATTATTGAGGTGTTTTAACCAACTTGACATATTACAGTACCATTATTTTTTTCTCAAGATGCACACTAGTAATGTGTTTTTTTAAGGTGTGTTCATAAAAGCTACTTAAATGTTCTAATTGATCTATAAGGCCTAATCCTGGCTTAATCTAAGCCCTGTCTGTGAAACCAGGCCCTAATTTACACCTTATGTGTAAAATGTTGCAATTTTAAAATATTTAAATTGCAGTTTTTATTTTTTTTTAAATTAGTCAGATGGTTTTCATCTAATTAATATAATAATCTATAAAATATATAATATCTCTAAATAATACACCATATCGTTCAAAGTTTTGGAGTTGGTAAATTTTTTCTAATGCTCGCCAAGGTAAAATATTATTAATATTAATTATTAAAATATTATTAATTATTAATTACAAAATACAGTAAAAACAACAGTAATACTGTGAAATAGTATTACAATTTCTATTTGAATATATTTTAAAATATAATGTATTCCTGTGATCGAAGCTGAATTTTCAGCATCATGCATTTACGCTCTAGTACTAGGCCTTCATTTCTTCAATTTTCAGATTTATGCCAGATTTTTTTTTGATACATGAAGATAATATATTTAGTTTTTTCACATTTCCCATTCATTTCAATGTGGGGTCATATTGACCCCGAAGACCAGAAGTGTAAACATTTTTTTACATACCTTCAGAACAACCGAATCAAGCCCAGTTTTTTGTGTATGTATAGATAGATAATCTATGAAAAGTCACAAAAGTCACTTTTTTTTAATTAAGCAAAAGTCGATTGGGGTCGTATAGAACCCATGACCCGATTGAAGGCTACGAGAAGTGACATGAAGGCCAAGTATTAGTTATCCAGTTTGAATTTGTCCTCTGCATATAATCCATCCATGTAAGAGCACACACATTAGGAGAAGTAAATAGTGAACACACACACACACTGCAAACCGTGGACATGAGCAGTGGGCAGCCATTCAGTGCTGCGCCTGGGGAGTGATTGGGGGTTAGGTGTCATGCTCAAGGACACATCAGTCATTTCCTGTCGGTACTGAGTCTAAAACCTGCGACCTTCGGGTTACAAGTCTGACTCTCTAACCTTTAGGCCACAACTGCCCCCTGTCACTTTTGACCATGCTGAATTAAATAATTATTACAAATCTTACGGACTCCAAACGTTATATATACAGTAATAATGTTGCTGTTCTTGACTATGAGTATACACGTGTTGGAAGTTTCATACTTTACTCCATTCTTCTCTCTGTTTTTCAACTGTAAAACCTGTAATGGCTCTAGCAGTTGTGTCTGCACAGGATGGCTGTGAAAACACCTTAATTGTTACAATAACAAGAAACCTGAGGACAGTGGGGAAATCCACCATGTTGAAAACCAAGCTCAGTTCAGCCGCTCGAGGTCTGTTTGAAGACTATTCATGCTATTTTGTATTACAGCTTCACCACGAATGATTAAAAAAAAAAAAAAAAACCTGACAAGTTGCGTCGTAACAAGCAGAGCTGGAGGAAGTTGTATGTCTGGACTGCTAATTGCTTCAGAGGGCTGTCAGTGAGATCTGTATGATTGTTATTGGTGCTCTGGGCGCAAAGGCTGTGTACTGCTCCTGTGGGCCAGGCATTCCATCCTCTTGCTTTGTTTTTGCTGAGCCAATTAGTGAGCGTGATAACATCTGGTGTAAGAGGACAATGCGACTCCGTTCACATCCCCTTAGTGAGTGTCTCTCCCTGAAGCGCAGAGGGCTTGAGCAGGCATGCTGGGAAACTGGAGAAGGAATAGCATATGGCCCCAGCTCCTCGGATACAGCTGAATGACTTTCTCTTTTGCTCACACACTCTCACTTGCTCTCCGATTCTCTCACTCGCACCTCCTTCTATCTCTGAACGCGCACACACACTTCACAGAAACGCACAGTCTGACTAAACAGGATTACTGGGAGATTTGAGAGTGGCATAAGATGATGGGGGATAGCAAAGATCAGATTGAAATGCTATTTAATCTAACGAATGCGAGAGGACATGGAGTTTTAACGGAACCAAATGCTTGGTGCGGTATTTAACAGAGCTCTTAGAAACATGCTTCTGTCACGGTGCTGTGTGAAAAGGCGGAATTGCTATGAGAAATGCAAACACTATAGAAAGTGTGATCAGAGTGCATTAAATGTCATTGATTGACAGTTTCTAATTTAGGATGGATCATGTTCATACACCTATTTCACAGAAAAAATGTAACAGGCTTTGAAAGCACCATTAGAGACATTGTGACAGTGTGTGTCATTTAATAGTAAAATCTTTTTTTGTATATCATTAATGAAAAAGAAATGCATGGTATAGAGTAGGCCTATGTAGCATTGACTGCAATACCACACTTTAATTTGCATTCAGCGGCTGTACTGAAATAAAACGAGCGAGCGTGAATTTGAAATATGAGTGACTCTGCTCGGTTATTTGTGTAATTATAGCACAGAGAGGCTTTGCCCTGATTAGACCTCAGACTCTCTTCCATATAACCTCGCTGTCTGTCTTTACTCTGTTATCAATTTGTCGGAGCAGAGTGGCGTTAAACATGCGCAGCTATCTGGGTAATTTGATCAGATCGGTAATTTAGGAATCAATCACAAATTGGATGAAAAAGGTAAACCGTTACCCATGTGACGTGTGTGCTGTCGATGTGCTGATTCAGTCACTCACGGCTGAGTGAACAAATCGTTCTTTAAACGACACCGCATTAGCTCCAAACTGTTAAAGAGTATCCGATGGGATTCTTCTGGATCTATGCACTGCTTCTACACTAAATCAAATTTATGTTTCTCATAATGTTAAAGGCTTATGCTTAAGTGTTTAAAATGTGTTTTATTTACACATTGGTTTGTTTAATTATTAATAAATCATTAAGGAGTAGTTCACTTTAAAAAAAAAAAAGTTTGCTGATAATTTACTCACCCCCATGTCATCCAAGATGTCCATGTCTTTCTTTCTTCAGTCGAAAAGAAATTAAGGTTTTTGATGAAAACATTCCAGGATTTTCTCCATATAATGGACTTCAATGGGAACCAAACGGTTCAAGGTCGAAACGAGAGTTTCAGTGCAGCTTCAAAGGGCTTTAAACGACACCAGACGATGAATAGGGGTCTTATCTAGGACCCTTCGAGTCACGACTCGAAAAAAGATTTGTTCATTTGATGGACGAGTTCGAACAGGAGAGTCACAAACGCTCATCACAGAACAGAGCAAGGCGAGCATTTGTGCTTATAAAACTTAAACTTTTTTATTAATTTTTTAAATAACCAATCGTTTCGCTAGATAACACCCTTATTCATTGTCTGGTGTCGTTTAAAGCCCTTTGAAGCTGCACTGAAACTCTCATTTGGACCTTGAACCGTTTGGTTCCCATTGAAGTCCATTATATGGAGAAAATCCTGGAATGTCCAAATCCAAAAAGCATCCAAAATCACATACTTCCCTACTGTATAGTAGGTGAAAAACATGTGTGGCAAGAGCAGTATGTCTGAATTCACTGTACTCATAAAAGAGTAGGCAAAAAGTACCAGGATGACCTACTTCTTATGGGTGAGACTGAAGTGTGCATGCGATGGATGCTTTACTATATTTCCATGAGGCCACGGAAGAGGATTTCTGAATGACAGTGAAACAACACAACGTGACGCTGGTAGGTCACATGATAATGACAGCATGGCGAATGTATGACGTCCGGATTACATTCACACATATAGAACATACTTTTAATGGTCAACAAGTAAGTATACTTATTTACTTACTGTATCTACTTGTGAGTATGCGATTTTGGATGCAGCAATTTTGTAAATAACCAATACGCTTTAGTTACATTACAGCCATGAACAATGTCTTACCATTTTGTAATCAGTTGCGAGTTGCAGATAGAAAGTCATGTAACAAGAGTCATCAGTATTTTTGATTCTGAGACTGATTTCTTAGACAAGAAAGACTGTAAATTTAAAAATGTATATATTTTAGGAACATTAGCATATAGATGGCTTCAGAGCCAATAGGCATGGATTAAAATCCACAAAACTTAAAATGTCCAGCTGTAATCTTAAATAGATAGTCATGAATTATTTTACATTTTTGGTTCATTACATACTTCCCATTCTCACATTTGTGTTATATTATCATTTTGACGACTCCAATATTATTCCTAAACAATATGCAAAATAGTAAGATAAATATAGAATAAAGATTGAGTATGTATGTCCAAATATTTGACTGGTGTAAGTTCTGAAGCACAGGGGCAGTAAAATCATGCATTTTAGATTCATATATCATCTCCCAGACGCTCATATTCTGAAGTTTTGCCATGCATCTCCATAGCTCACTAATGCCTCATGGGATTGTCAGCCATTTGTTATCTCCTAGATTTCATACTGACTACTGGGCTTTCACAGGGGATGATCCAGCAGTGCAACAAAACACTGAAACACTAATTAGGCTGCATAACGTTTGCTAATTTGCAGGTAATCTAAAATAAAGGCCATGACCTTCTTGAACTGTATATGTAAAAAAAATGCAGAATCTCCGCAAGGTGAATGAAGGTCACATCGTATCCCTGCTGTTCACGAACCCACTGTGTGCGATCGCTTCTTTACCTCTGCTAAATGCTAAAAGAAAATTGTGCGCTTGATTTCGGCAGGCTGTTTGACCATATGGCCGCATTCATCATGTATCAGCGCTCATTAAAAGAGCCGTCATTAGGCACCGGTGCTCGGCTGGGTGCAGAAGCCCACACCTGACAACACCCCTGATTCTCTCACCTGAAATCTGCTGCATAACCAGTCTGCTGTTCAGTCAGCCCGCACTGTGCCTACTGCATAACCAACCATACAGACACACACATTCACCCTGAACTGAGTTCAGTTGCTTCTCTGAGTGCTCGCGTAACAGTTTCACACACATTGGATCAGCGTGAAACGTGAGATCATAATGGGGTGGTGTGATGTAATGGTCAATGACCTGAGGTGGTAACTGAAAGGTTGGGGGATCAAACCTTAAAGGGTTTGATGCAGGAATGATCACCATTGTGCCCTTGAGGAGGACACTTAACTGTAGGTTGTTCCTATAACATGTTTACTGTAAGATGAGTTTGGACAACAGTAATGCTTTTTAACTAATGCTCTGATCACAAGTGGCTAGTATTTGTAGAGCAAAAGCAGGTTGTTAGGCATTCTGGGTCGTTTCTAGGTAGTCGCTATATTATCGGTCACTGTTAAGTTATTCTGTTTGGTAACTAGGGCATTGCTATGGTTGCTGTTCTGGGTGGTAGATTATTAATAGGTGTTCTGGTTGGTTGCTAGGGTGTTTCTAGGTGGCTGTTACAACGCATTCTCATCCTTTAGCGTCATATAGAACGCTATATGACAAAACGGCGCTATAGTACGCACATGGCACCCGTTAGCGTTAATATAACACGTGCTGTGATGGGTAGGTTTAGGTGTGGGGTAGGGTAGGGTAGTCTCATATTACAGTAAAGGATTTATGACGCCTTGGGTTCGCGTGTTATATTAACGATAAAGGACGCCATGTGCGTAGTATAGCGCCGTTTTGTCATATAGCGTTCTATGTGACGCTAAAGGATGAGAACGGGCTGGCTGTTGTGGTGTTGCTAGGTATTCTGGGTTATTGCTAAGGTATTCTGTGTCATTGTATTCTGGTTGGTAACTAGGGCATTGCTAGATGGTTGCTATTGTATTAAGGGTGGTTGCTTGGGTGTTGCTAGGGAGTTGCTATATGTATTCTGAGTCGATATGTATTGCTAGAGTGTTGCTATGTGGTTAAGTATTTACATTGCTTGTTAAGTTGTTGCTAGGTATTCTGGTGGTTGCTATTCTAGCTGGTTGCTAGGATAGTTATATGTGGTTGTTAGGTATTTTGACTGGTTGTTTGGGCATTTCTAGGTTGTTACTAGGTATTTGGGGGGGTTGCTAAGAAATTTTAGGTTCTAGAGATTCTGGTGATTACTAGGGCATTTCAAGGTTGTTTCTAGGTATTCTGTGTGGTTGCTAAAGCTTTCTAAGTATTCTGTGAGGTTTGCTAGGGCATTGCTAGGTGTTTGCTAGGTATTTTGATTGGTTTTTAAGACATTTCTAGGTTGTTGTTAGGTATTTTGGGTGGTTGCTACAATATTCTAGGTCGTTGCTAGGGATTGTGGTCATTTCTATGTTTTCTGGTTGGTTGCTAGGGCATTGCTAGGTGTCTACTAGGTGGATGTTTACTAGCCCAGGGCTATAGAGTCTAAGAACAGATGTTCCTGACTAAAATTGCACATGGAGGATTTTCGCTCCAGTGTCTCATCAAAATGCATGGGTAACATACATTATACCGTAGGAAATAGTAAGCCATGTATTGTGATTCACTACAGACAGGGGCTTTAGGCAAGTTGCTTCTTGAAACGTATTTTACCTGATGCGGTCCCAGAGAGAGATACAACATAGGGGCCAAACCTAAAGCTAATCTCAAGAATGTATCACATGTCAGAGCTCTGCTTGTTTAGTCTCGTCCATCTCCAGCCCGCAGTGTTTAACTTGTGCAGTTCTCCGCATCTCACACACAGCACAAGAGCCTCAGTCGGAGAGCTATACGGCACGTTAAATGTCTTCAGCACCAGAGCCTTGTCCCAGATGGCTGCTGGAGTATTGTTTGATTTTCCTTGTCATCAGAATGTTAACACGCATCAGTCTCACCCGACTCTTGGCATCGAATGAAGCTTGAAAGTGGATTTTCCCATCCATATACCAAACCATTATAACAGACTGACAGTGTGCTGTGTTTACAGTTGTACATTCTCACCTGTTCCTTGAATCTTCTGGTTTTATTCATGTTTTTGAAATTCTCTTATGCTCACTAACTAAGGCTACATTTGGTTGACAAAAGATACAGTAAAACAGTAATATTGTAAAATATGATTACAATTTAAAGAACTATTTTCTATTGTAATATATTTAAAAATGTAATTTATTTATATGATGGTAAAGCTGAATTTTCAGCATCATTACTGCAGTCCTCAGTGTCACATTATCCTTCAGAAATCACTACAATATGCTGATTTGCTCAAGAAACATTTCATATTATTATCAATGTTGAAAGCAGTTGTGCTGCTTAATATTTTTGCGAATAAAGCAATAATTTATGTTTTTTAAGCAAACAAAGCACTCGCGTCGCTTCATAACATTGAGGTTAAACCACTGGAGTCACATGGATTACTTTCATGATGTCCTTACGACCTTTCTGTCATGATTCAAGCGTTTAGAAAAAACATTTATGAGAGAGTTGTTGTCATATTTCATTGGTAAAATTTAATGGAAAGCTTGGTGAACAGTTTTGGAGAATTTGATGTTTCCCCATTCAAAGAGATATGAGCTGCACTTGCATTCCCCAGAGGCATTTCAAAGATGGCCGCCGATTGAAATGACTTGTTTTATAGGGACTTTGATTATGATTATCATAACTACAGCGAGTTGCCATAACAACAAAGTGGTGCAAAATGCAAATGTTGTGATCGAAGAGAGTCCAGTTATCCCATAAATATTTCCATAAATTACCAGGAACGCATCAGCACCATTAAGTAAGTTCATTAATCAAGGGCTCACTAATCAGCCGCACGAAGTAATGAGGTAAATTAAGCAAAACAAGCAGAGCGGCTGGGATTTTCTTCAAAGAAGCTTACGAATCAGAGCTAAAACACTGAAGAGCTTATTATTAAAAAAACTTCAGAATCTTCCCCATCCCGAGCCTCTCAGACTACAATGATGTGGTGTGTTATTTTACGACATGAGCTAATTGTCTCAGGGACTTGTCTTGGCAGTACCTTCAGGTTTGTGATTGAGTTGCTATTGAGGGAAACGGTAGCGGCTGTCTGCCAGGAGGAGAAGGTAGATTTTGGGCTGGAGCCTGAGGCCAAGGCTGGTCCGTGTCTGCCCGTAGTGTGCCGTTTTCTGGCAGCATCCGTGCAACAGAACTCCAGACATGTGTTGTTATCTGTCGAGGAGAAATATTTAATGAAGAGCTGTACAATAATGTGTTCTGATCAAATCTCAGCTGCAGTCCATCTGAGCAGTATCTGCAGAAAATAAAAAATAAGACTTACGGGCTGTTTTTGCAAATGTAAAATCAATGTAGATCTAAAGTAAAGTAGTCTAAAGTTCATGTGCAAAGTTCATCATAAGGAGACGGACTCATGCAGGATAATAAATCAATAAGAATACAGAATGGTTATATACGACCCAGATAGAAGTTGTAGCCTATAGTAGCTGTTAAAAAAGGGGGAGAATACAAAACATTTGGAAAATTAAAAATTTTTAATGTATTATTCTAGAAGAAAAAAAAAACAAATTTTCAACTAAAAAGCTCTAAACATTCCAATCAAGAACAGACAGAACACTCAAGTTGCCTGAAACTGCACACATGAAAACCCGCTGTTACCATTACTGTGATGTTTACAATAGTTGCCTATAAATAGCATTTTATGATTTTTGGAAATGATGGGTGTCTGCTGAAGGTAATACAGATCGTTCAGTTTGTGTTTGTAACATTCACATCTCCTCACAAAGCTGTCATGACTTAACCCAGATGTGTGCAAATGATTGTAGAACCTGAAAGGCTTAAATTCTCAAGCACACATTCACACACAAACACAGACATTGACAGGTACGCAGAAGGAGCATTCTCGAAAAGTACATCACCATACAATATCTTTGAGAAATGAAACCCAGACAAAACTCTTTCCTTTATAATACATCACTTTATGCTGAATGACACCCCACATCCTTTTAAAATGGAACCCATGAATGCATGGAGCAGTTTAAATGAAACCTGGGAATAACTCATCACCTCTGAAATGCATGGCTGATTTATATAATACATTTATTCAAAGGATTTGGGGCTCTTTGGGGATATTAAAACGCTTGGCAAGTCATCGACAAAACAATTAACGAGCAGCCAGAAACGTACTATTTTTTAAATATTGAATTAACGTAATGGTTGGTCTAAGGTAGTTATGAGGATATGTGTCAATATTACACACACACACACGAACATTGTTTAAAGGCATTACGGGAGACTCTTCGTTTTTTGCGTGTGAGTGCTGTGGTCTGTAATTAAGACTTCAAAGACAAATGTGGGGAAGACATAGACCACATGGTGGCAAATCAGACAGGAATTGTAGTGAAGCATTTTTTTAGTGGGGAGTGATCCGTCAAGTGGCAGTATGATCGGAGAGAAAGTAGAGAGATAAATGGAAGGGGACTCCCAAGACCAAAGCTGTGATTGGGACAAATTAGTTTGGATTCTGAGGACCAGCTGCAGGGGTCTTTTTCACTCTCTTTCTCTCTCACACACACATTTTTCACACACAGACACATATGGAACAAAATTGCTGAGAGCTGCTGCTGAAAAGGCAAGTGGAGCAGGAAGCGGGTCTATGAGGCGAGAGATTGTGTATTATTCAGGTTTTGATTGTGACATCTGCGGCGATGGTGACATAATCTTTGCTGCTCTTCGCTTCAAAAACGCTGGTTGCTCAACGACTTTTCAAAGTTGGCGTTAGATCTCATCTGAAGAGAAAAATGTGGCAGCTGTTAACCTCCCCTTTCTTTTCCCATGGAGAGTCTGTTGCATGATGGAGCGAAGCAGAGGTAAGAAGGAGAGATGGAGAGTCAATTTAATTAACTCACTCCTGATCGCTCATTGTGTTACACTTAGGGGAGACGTCTGCTTCACATTTGCGAAGTATGTTTTGTCTTCAAACCCGCTGCAAATTTTCATCCCCGTGCTTCCCTGTGGCCTGACTTTTCACTGTCGCGAACCTCTCTCTTTTAGTCTTTTTCTCCGTGGCCTTCTGGTTCTTGCGTAAGTGTGAGAAAATCAACCTTAATGAGAATTTCATTTTGTGCTCCTTGACGATTGTGCATTAATTACGGGGCATTTTCTAAAACAGCAACGTCGCCCACCTTTGGGAAAATCGAACTTATTCATTCTGCTGCGCCATTACATTATTTTCTGTTCTGTTCCTCTTATGAAAAAGGATGTGCAGGGGCCAACAAGTTAGAGCTCCGCCATCCTCAATGAAATTATTAATTACTGCTGCTCATGGGCATGGAATCCAATTTACATTTTCACATAACTTATGTCATTAAGTTTTCTTCACTGCTTGCAGTCATGTCATTGCACATATATCTATTATGAAAGAGCTGTTGTGCAAATTAATGTAGAAAATGAGGAAACCTGGAGGACACAGTGGTTTTCCCTATAGGACACTGTGCGGGAGGTGCTCAGAGTACTATTTAAAACGTTATCTCTAAGACAAAATGTAAAGGAAGCAATACACACAGTGTTGCTATGCACATCACCAAATTTGAGGAAATAGCCTGACTTCTAAATGAGCCATATATATATATACATGTTTACACACTCACCTAAAGGATTATTAGGAACACCATACTAATACTGTGTTTGACCCCCTTTCGCCTTCAGAACTGCCTTAATTCAACAAGGTGCTGAAAGCATTCTTTAGAAATGTTGGCCCATACTTATAGGATAGCATCTTGCAGTTGATGGAGATTTGTGGGATGCACATCCAGGGCATGAAGCTCCCGTTCCACCACATCCCAGAGATGCTCTATTGGGTTGAGATCTGGTGACTGTGGGGGCCATTTTAGTGCAATGAACTCATTCTCATGTTCAAGAAACCAATTTGAAATGATTCGAGCTTTGTGACATGGTGCTGGAAGTAGCCATCAGAGGATGGGTACATGGTGGCCATAGTCAGAAACAATGTTCAGGTAGGCCGTGGCATTTAAACAATTCCCAATTGGCACCAAGGGGCCTAAAGTGTGCCAAGAAAACATCCCCCACACCATTACACCACCACCACCAGCCTGCACAGGGGTAACAAGGCATGATGGATCTATGTTCTCATTCTGTTTACGCCAAATTTGGACTCTACCATCTGAATGTCTCAACAGAAATCGAGACTCATCAGACCAGGCAACATTTTTCCAGTCTTCAACTGTCCAATTTTGGTGAGCTCTTGCAAATTGTATCCTCTTTTTCCTATTTGTAGTGGATATAAGTGGTATCCGGTGGGGTCTTCCGCTGTTGTAGCCCATCCGCCTCAAGGTTGTGCATGTTGTGGCTTCACAAATGCTTTGCTGCATACCTCGGTTGTAACGAGTGGTTATTTCAGTCAAAGTTGCTCTTCTATCGGCTTGAATCAGTCGGCCCATTCTCCTCTGACCTCTAGCATCAACAAGGCATTTTTGCCCACAGGACTGCTGCATACTGGATGTTTTTCCCTTTTTCACACAATTCTTTGTAAACCCTAGAAATGGTTGTGCATGAAAATACTCAGATCGACCCGTCTGGCACCAACAACCATGCCACATTGCTAAGCTCAACAGCTTAAATCACCTTACTTTCCCATTTGCATTAATGAGAAATTGAACAGGTGTTCCTAAAAATCCTTTAGTTGAGTGTGTGTGTGTGTATATACATATAATCAATTTCTCTAGAAAATTGAGAGAAACTCAATGGGATATATAAAAACAAAAATGTCATGGCTAAGTGGTCACTTTCTTTTTTCAAATCTAATTGCGCTAGGCTAAGTTTTTTACCAGTCATTTTTAAACAGTTTTTAAAAGGGCATCTCATGAAATCCTTGGCCACCTACTTTGATAATTGCCTGCTACACAATATATCTACTTTATTGGAAATCGCTTTGGTCCAACATTGTCAGAGCAGAGCTTGTCTCTTTGTGAGCATTTGAAGAACCATCAGATACTTTGCCCTTCCTCCGGTGAAGGACTTTACTGTTTAAGCACTCCATCCCAAGGACTTCATGAAGATAATATACTGTTGATTGTGTTTATTGTCACTTCAAAAGTGGGCGAAAGCTCAGTTGAAAAAGCCTCAGGCATTCTTTCAAAGCACACTAAACAATAAATAAACTCTCTTTATGTCTTTGACAGTGCTATTGTGTCGTATGCCAAAGCTGCGTTAAACTGAAAGATGTCAGAAGTGGAAAACAAGACAAAACAAGGAATGAAAATGTTCCCTGTTGATTGTCAGCTCTGGTCTAGAAGAGAGAGGTGTCTTAGCCATTTCTAATTGAGAAAAATTGCAGAGCGGCAGCCTTTTCAAAATCACTTAGACATTGGATATAATGGTATAGTTCATTCTTTCACAAGTTTCTCCGGTTCTGCGCACATAAATACAATGGTGCGTGCCAGGATGTACTTTGAAACCCTGATTGCAATTAACATTGATAAGTTGCTGGGGGAGGAGAAGAATCAAGTCCCCTTTTTTATCTCCTTTTGCTAAGAGGCTGTGGGCGGGTTGATGGGGTTGCCTTATCACGTGAGATGTTTCTGAAGGGTTCTGCATTTAAAACAGTGCATATGATTTGAAAACATGAATACAATCAGAATTTTTCAGCAGCTATCAGTGTCACATGATCCTTCAGACATCTTTCTAATATGCTGATCAGGTGCTCAAGAAAATTTCAATTTCTGCTTCACAATATTTTTGATGACCAAAAAGTACATGTATGTGAACCAGCCTGGGCTTGCTGTGTCAAACAATCTGGACTATTAGATGTGGATATATTTCACTCTTCTCAGAAAAAATGCACCTGTGGTTTTCAGCATTTGGCAGGAGTAGAGCCAGATGCTGTGAATGTGAATTTATGATGTAGGACCAGTCACATGGCCCACTTAGAAAAGCTCCATCTGTGTCTTTAAAAGCGTGAGAAAGCCATGCCAGTTTTGTTATTCTGTCACCGCAAAAGCTTTCTATCGGACTCTGCAGTTCACAAGTTCAGCAGTTATATTTAGGGACTGATTTCAGCTGTGCTCTATCTGCTTATGGCTCTCAAACCCAGAGTTTTGTTCCTTTAATCGTCACCATATTTCCATGAAGAAGTTTTGATTGGTCGCAGGCTTATACACATTGGCGGTAAAACAAGCTCCACACATTTCACTTGTTAATAAGAGACAGCGTATGAAGTGGAAAATGTGAACACTGTCTAACTGTGGTGGCGTCCAGCCCTGACGACTGCGCTCCGGCTCTTTGGCTGTCGCAGAGAAAATTAACTTTAATGGATTCAGAAATCAAATGTGCTGATCCCATGTAATCAATTTTTTTTGTTTTACTTTTAGTATGAATATGTTAGACTTATTGTTATCTATAAGCTAGTGTGCTCCAAACAATGACAAATGACAGGTATAAGTACCGCTATCAGCGGCAGTCATCCAGGCGCATCCAGTCATCTGCTCTCCAGAGCAAATACCGAGCGGTGACTCTCTCGATGATTGCTCGGTCGACACAAAAAAATGTCCGCCAACGGATTTCGATTCTGACGCGTGTGATGCACGTAAATTTCGCTTCAAACTTTTGATTTTACGCGCGTCAGTTTCACTCTTGACGCAAATGGTCAAGCATCAAACTAGACACGATAGACGCGAATTTGACATGCTATTCGCGTCCGGTGTGAACACACAGTAAGATATTAGGAGGAAACTGCGGCTTTACCGAGCTCAACAGCTCTGGCCGAGCTGTGATATAAACAAAATGCTATTGGCTATTTTAAAAAGGGGTGGAGGTGTTTGATATGTCTTCCCCTGAATCAGTGTAAGACAAAAACACATTTTGGAAGATTGATTATGAATTGACTCATTATTTAAACATTTTTCATTTTTAACAAACAAAGTAACATAGTATACCTTTAAGTAAATGTCCTTCATGAAAATGAGGCTTGGATATATTGGCCTCCTCCTCTCACATCCTTAATCACTGCGCGTGTTCGTCTCAGATGTTACTTCTGATCCAGCTGGCTGATAGAAAGGTGCGAGTCAAACGTCTTCAGTATTCCTTTGCGCTCCCATCTCTCCTCCCTCTCCTCTGGGTTCATGTCATGGTGATGGATTTAACCCAAATAAACTCATTTATCTTTCAATTAGTGCCAGGCCTATAATATGCTGTGGATTATGAAGTAATCCAGACACTGAGCTCTGTGAGGAGGAGTGGGACCGCACCTATTTAAACACTGTCGTGGAAATCGCTCGCTGTCGTCAACACAGCCAAACACGTACGTCATCGTTGGTGCTTTCACGGACCGTTTCCTCCGGCTGATTTGAATTTTGACTATTATCATTATTCTGATTTATTTTTTTGGCTGTGGATGAGTAATGCGGTCAGGAGGTGGCAGGGTGTGCGTTTCAACTCCAAATGTAGAAGGTACATGGGCCCCTGTGCCTGGCTATCAATCATAGTCATCTGTGTGGAAAAAAAGGAGAAATATCACATGTGTGTGGTCTTTCTGAGCCATATTTTCTAGTTTATAAAAGTTCAGAATAAATGTAAATGTGTTCAAAACATTATTTGAAGGCACTCTACCAAAGTTCCTGGAAAGAGCCATCCATTAGCGTTTCCATTCATCTTCATGGCACTTGTTCAGCTGGTGCAGGAGCCCCCGAAAGTATGTGATTAGTGTTGTATTGCTTTTATACAACGGATCAATGAACAAGAAGTCAATATTAAGAAACATACATTTTAAAAACAATATTGCCCAACACAGGCTTGGAAAAATGACCCAGAAAATGAAGTAAAGAAATTGAGGATAACCAGTCAGAAGAGCAACGGCTTCGCAGCAGTGTTCGCTAGTTTTTTTTTTTTCACCATTTCATAATGTAATGAAAGAAAAAACACTACTTTCATAACCTTATTCTTTAACAAATGAATAATAAAATACATACACCAATTATTAACCTAATTTGTTCTGTCACTCAAACTTAGTGTCCAGAATGCTGAAGGAGCACGTGAACTTGTCATGGACCCGCACTTTAATGGGGGAATTACATTGGGCACCTCGCAAAAGCCTCTAATGAATTTGAATGAGGACTCTATTTGTTTTCCATGTTTTATTTATTTTCATGCTTTTCCCAGTAAATTAAATCGACCTCACCAATGCCTTTATTAATCCTGAGTAATACATCGGCCTGCCATTCTGATTATGTTCTTGTTGCGGAGCTGTTCGTTATTGATTTCCCCCTCCCTTTTTTCTCTCTCCATCTTTTTACGTCTCCCCTCTCTCCCTTGTTTAAGACTTTAAAAGCAGTAGTTCACCCAAAATATAAATTCCTATGCATGCACTCACCCTTAGGTACTACCAAACCCATACTTCCCCCATTGACATAGACTCCAAACTCTTACTGTATGTTATACGATAGCATTGTGAGAAGAACAGATTATCTGTTCAAGTGGTTTTTGCTCTATTTCTTCATGAGAGGTAGCGATATCTGATTAATTAATGAATCGTTCATTTTGAAATAAATCATATGCTCTCATAAAATCGGACTAATTTGGTACTCTAGTAGTGAACTGACTAGAGCTGTTTGCAGATGTTTACAACTATCAAATGTACATTTAAATGTCAGTATGCTTCATAATTGTGCATTTTTATATTAAGTTGCTTTACATTATATTTACATGATTATCTTTATGGCACTTTTGCATGATTTTTGACTTTTAGCAGTGAGAGAAGAGATAAGCAAAATTCATAAATTCTCCTCGACTGTGGGTGTGGATTGGAACAACAGCGTAAATAAATTTGGATGGAAAGATGGAATTTAATTTTTGAGGTGAACTTTCGCTTTAAGGCGTCTGTTATTTTGTGCTCTTAGCTCAAATCCTATTAAAGAATTCTGGTGGGTGGCGCACAGGTCTTTAAGAGAGACTGACAAGAGCTGCAATACAGGGTGACTGTGACCTTTTAGACTGTGCCCTCCTCCTCTGCCGGTCGCACAGCCTCAACATTTAATAGTCTCCACTTTCCTCTGACCTGTGGCTTTACTTTGACGTTTTTCATATTGGTTCATTACACCGAGTCTGTAGAAGTGTTATTTTGCCTTTACCCTGCATAGCTCAAATACCTGACTCTCATCCGAGTGGGTTGGAGATCCTTGTGGCAAAGATAGTGCACTTTGTTCGGCAGATTGAACTCAAAATATACCAGTCTCCTGCCATTTTTTTCTCTCTAGATAGTGAGATTACAGTATCTCTAAGACATGGCCTTTCAGCTGTGGTAAAAAAAAAAGCCTCCACCCTCTGTCAACATGATGGGAGTGAATGTGATATCTAGACAAATGTTGGCAATGCTTTTAAGTGGATCAAATTAATTTTAAAAGTCTGTGCGAAAGTTACAGAGAAGGTGTGGAAAGATTCGACTGCAGCGCCGTTCAGATTTTGTTCCAGAACCTTCTTTGAAACACTGTATGTAAGTGCTTTTTTATTTTTAGTAGGGATGTAAATGTATTAGGTTATAGTACTCGTCCATTCCAAATAAATGAATGGGACTTTCGGGAAAGACTGGAATTTTCTGGGCATCTATTCTATAAAATGAAAAAAAAAGGCTATAACATGCGAGTCTGAATCACATTTGACCAAAAAAACCCCCCAAAAAAACGTTGCACCACGTTGTCCTAAAGAGCGCGTATGATTCACCGCTAGTGTTTTTTTGGCCATCACTCTCACCTTGTGACTGATTTTTCCCTATGACAAGGCAGAAAAATATGTGAGCTAGGACAGTCTTAAAAAATCTGAATTTGAATGACACAATCTAGTGCTTTTTAAGTTGAACATATAGAGAGAAGACAGGATTTTATGGGTTTACTTACTATTGTAGCAGTTTGGTCAGACCTTGAAGAGCTTGCATTTAGATAGATCAAAGCAGAGAAAGAAAGAGCGGAAGGACGTAAACTGTGAAGGGCAACGCAATGTGAAGAGAATAAAGACTTTGCCAGTAAAATCCATCCTCAAGGATGGCGTTGGTGCAGAGACCCATGGCACAGATAGATGTGCTGGTAGAGAGTCCTTCTTTGTACCATGAAGCACCTTGTTAAATGTCCTGCAGATAACAAGAAATATTACAGTTTAATAATAGTCTAGTCTCATCACTAGCATTAATAGCAACACAAAATTCGGCCAATAAAATTTGTGCTATGAGGATAAATTATATTTGTTCTATTACTTTCCTAAGCAATTTAACCATTTTTGCCTGTCAGACAATAAGACAGGTATACAATCCTATAGGGAACAAAACCGAATACTGTTAAAGGAGTTGTTCACTTTAAAAAAAAAAAACTGATAATTTACTCACCCCCAATGTCATCCAAGATGTCCATGTCTTTCTTTCTTCAGTTGAAAAGAAATGAAGGTTTTTGATGAAAACATTCCACAATTTTCTCCATATAATGGACTTCATTGGGAACCAAATGGTCCAAGTGAGAGTTTCAGTGCAGCTTCAAAAGGCTTTAAACAACACCAGATGATGAATAAGGGTCTTATCAAGCGAAACAATCGGTAATTTCAAAAATAAATAAAAAAGTTTAAGTTTTATAAGCACAAATGCTCACCTTGCTCTGTTCTTTGATGAGCGTTCGTGAGTGACTCTCCTGTTCAAACTCGTTCATCAAAATGAACAAATCTTTTTTCGAGTCAAGACACAAAGGGTCCTAGATAAGACCCTTATTCACCGTCTGGTGTCGTGTGGTTTTATCTTTATTTTGGTAGATGTCAGTATATGTTAATATTACAAAACAGATTTAAGTAGCGACATGGCCTTGCTAATTCAGCAGAAAAGGGCTGTTTGATTTACCAGTTAATTTTGATTGTATTAATAGTTTTAAACTGTTAAATTTACAGGGTGTTCTGTAAATGTGTTTACATTTTACTGTATTTTTAATAAATTATTCTGCCAACCACATCTGCCAGTATTTTCCTATAGAAATGACTTTTTTTTACAGTGTATGTTGTTTTTAAACATTTTATTTTGAGCTAAAGTTTATTTTCTTTCAAGTAACAAAATCATTTTTTATGGTTTTCATTTTAGTTCACTAAAAACCCAGCTCTCAATTGCATCAAGGCGTGAGCATGTGCACAGCGCTTCATGGGAAATTAGCACTGGAGTTCGGTCATTTCATGCTGAATGCTCTTCAGGAAGTGAGTAAGGTATCTAACATTCATGCTTTCATGGAGAGCCAAAAAAGCCATTTTCGGGAAGACAATACGACTCACCCTCAGGAATTTAGAGTAAGCACAATACTGACCAAAATACAGAGATGGGGAAAGTGAGGGAGAGAGAGAGAAACAAGTGAAAAAGATGAAAGGATAAATTAAATCTACAGTATCACACAATAGTCATTTTAACCAATCCATATCTCACAGATAATACCTCTGGAGGCTAGTGCAGGGCAAGATTGTGACCTTTGTAACTGGTTCACATACAGCCCTGACATCACATCCTTCATTTTACAGCCAGCATGCCAGATCTGTAACTAACCTCCTTTAGTCCCCTGTGGGTGTACATGTACATGACAGCAATTTTCTCCAGAGTCAATAAATCAATATGTGCTCTATGCACGATTCATGCGACTCTTACAAGTAATGATTTTCATTGTTCAGCTCACATGTATGGGCTGTGTCTGAATTCCATTCATAACATGTATTAAATTGGATTGGATTGGCTTTTACATTCTTTAGGTATACGGGAGTAATACCAGTCTCAGATATGCTACATCCAGCATTGACTTTCAACAAGTCAACAATTAGTATACAATTGAGCAAGAAGCAGCTCTCGATACCAAAAAAAAGAGCTGCCTGACTCAGACTACTCTATCTTTTTTCAATGTCAAAACATCGATTTTATTTTTATTTTTGCTACAGCGGGGGGAGTTTTTCAGTGACCCCACCACAAAAGAATGATACATTTTAATTTTTACCAATGTATTTTTATATTTGTCCTACATGTTACATGTACTTATCATAGTAAAGAGTAAGTTATGCATAATTACATGCAACTAACCCCCAACCAAATCCCAATCCTACCCAACCCTATAGTAAGTACATGTAGTTGCTTAATATTACCCAGTAATTAAATATCTAATTACACTGTAACAATGACCCCTGAAAATAAAGTTTAAAGGCCATTGCACACCGAGTCCGAAATTCGCATCCGAAATTTTTGCACGTTAAAAAAAAAAATTTATGTCAGTCACGCTTGCACACCGCCTCCGAAACTTTCGTCCGTCATAAAATTAATCGGATCGGGTTCGATTTTCTGCGTTTTTCGCATCCAGAGCCAGCATTTTGAGAGGTCTTTTGACAATTCAGGGCCAGGGGGAGCTCGTCCTCAAATCATTGCACATATGCGCCGTGCTTTCAGTTTCGGTTTTCAATTCGATCAAGTGTTTATGTTCTCGTCTCTATATTGGATTATGAAATTAATAAACCTCCCCTTTCAATCAGATTGAAATTTAGGATCGAATAAGGTGTGATTGAGCAGCCTATCCGATAACTAATGTATTATTTGGGCACAATATACACAATAACAGCCTATCTGTTCTGTCTTCCAACGGGCCGCGCGCGGGTGTGTGTTTGTCCGTGTGTGTGTGTCCATACCTGGTCCATTTCAGACACACTGCAAGTCTCGGTTCAGAATCGGTTCACGGAAATTGGTGGTCTTGTTTTTAATATGTGGCTCCAGAATCGCTAGCAAAGCATCAAACTGTCCCACTGACATTCTGAGGTAAATTTTGAATCGCTCAGGATAAAGTCGCAACTCCTTGTTAACTCTCCTTCCTCTCGGCGCAATTTCAGGATTGGATGGATGTAATATTTTCTCTTTCTTCCCTTTTCAATAAGAGATAGGGCAAAAATCATCCTCACTGCTTGACGAATCCATTTGGTATTTTTGCGTTTTTTCCCCGCAAAGGTTTAAGAAATACGCAACGGACTCGGTGTGCAAGGTTTCTATGCGTGACGAATTTTTAAGCTGACGAACACGAAAATACGCATACGAATATTTCGTGCTCAGTGTGCAATGGCCTTAACCCTAATATTTACACTACTGTGACACTTTGTGACACAGATCTTTGTGACAAATCAGCAGAATTTACCACAATGTAGAATGATTTTCACTGGCAACACAGCACTAGCCCGAATTTACAAGTGACAATTCTGTTCTGTAAAATATAATGTCAACAACTGGAAAACGAACAACATATGAATTAGCTCAGACCTTTTTGTTCAGTCCAAGTTCATTTTGGCTCTCTATAATAATGTCTGACATTTACGACCCACTCCCAAAACATTTTGTGGAAACGTGCTGCCCTCTGAGGCGTAAAAGTGCATCTCGCTTTCCTTTACAGATAAAACTTCCTGTCTGGCTTGATACAGAAGCCGCTGTGGATGGCTCTGTAAATAACTTCATCCAATGGCTTTACCGACATTTAGTAGTGAGAGAACTGTATGAAGCTCTGCCAACATTAACAGAGAATAATCGAGGTCCAAATACAGTTACCGGAAATTGGCCAGCCCAACAGGAAGCAGGGGAAGAGGAGTTGCCTTACCCTGCGGAAGCTCTGTTGACTCTTCTGGCGGCAGGACCGTGTCTACTAAAAACACTGCAGGTCATGGAAGAGCATTTCTTACTGCATGATGATATATAGGGAGTTATTCTGAAACTGAAGCTTCCTACAGCAGACAGTCTACAGTCCAGTCAATAAATTGGCTATACAATAGTTTACCAAAAAAAAAAAAGCTATAACAATCAGCTGGTAACACTTTATTTTGATGGTCCCTTTTGAACATTCTACTAACTATTAGTAATTTTGCGTTAGAGTATTAGTAGACTGTGCAGAGATGGTCCTCCAATAAACATTCTACTGACCATAAGTAACTTTGCTACTATATCAACTTATTCTAACCATAATCCTACAAGTCTACTAATATTTTACTAATACTCTAATGAGAGTTACAGTAGTAGGTGCAACATTACTTATAGTCAACAGAATGTGTTAAATAGACCATCAAAATAAAGTGAAACCCAATTTTGTTAACATTTTAGCTAACAATATTGCTAATAAGCTATTTGCTCCAACACTTGTAATAAACAAGTATGGAAATGTATTTTTAAGACAGATTTATAATGTTTTCCATGACAAAATACATATTATTTTCTGGAAAAAGCAGTACTTTGTAAAAAACAAACAAACAACAACAAAAAAACAATAAGGATCAATTTCCAACATTAGGAATCGGGGCAATATCACTGATTTCAATACCATTACCTCTAATAAATGGAACATTTTTGCAATTTCTGAGAATATATCCGTTTAGCTTTTAGTATTCTGGTATTCTTTTTTTCTGTTTTCGTGCAGAACATGATCTATCATGATGCACATGGCAGGTGCTTTTATCTAAGTGTCTTACATTGCATTTGGGTAATAAATAGTATCAGTTAAAGGAGTGGTTCACTTTTAAAAAAAACTTTTGCTGATAATTACTCACCCCCATGTCATCCAAGATGTCCATGTCTTTCTTTCTTCAGTCGAAAAGAAATTAAGGTTTTTGATGAAAACATTCCATGATTTTCTCCATATAATGGACTTCAATGGGAACCAAACGGTTCAGGGTCCAAATGAGAGTTTCAGTGCAGCTTCAAAGGGCTTTAAACGACACCAGACGATGAATAAGGGTCTTATCTAGCAAAACGATCGGTCATTTAAAAAATAAATAAAAAAGTTTACGTTTTATAAGCACAAATGCTCATCTTGCTCTGTTCTGTGATGAGCGTTCGTGACTCTCCTGTTCAAACTCGTTCATCAAAACGAACAAATCTTTTTTCGAGTCATGACTTGAAGAGTCCTTATTCGCCGTCTGGTGTCGTTTAAAGCCCTTTGAAGCTGCACTGAAACTCTCATTTGGACCTTGAACCGTTTGGTTCCCAATGAGGTTCCTGTTACAACTTATAAGTATCTTGGTATTGTTATTGATGATTGCCTATCATTTATGCCTCATGTTCGCTGTCTATTGAGAAAGTTGAGGCTAAAATTGGGTTTTTACTTTCGAAATAAGTTGTGCTTTTCTTTTAATGTTAAAAAACGTTTAGTGGCATCCACTTTTTTATCTGTGTTGGATTATGGTGATATATTATATATGCATTCATCTGCTCAATGCCTTCACATGATTGACGCAGCCTATCATGCATCGTTGAGATTTATTACTAATTGTGAAGCTCGCACCCACCACTGTGAGTTGTATTCTCGTGTAGGGTGGTCTGGTCTGACAACACGGATGCTTTGTCATTGGTATACATTTATATATAAGGCTATTCTTGGTGTGCTACCATCTTATTTATGTTTACTTCTTATGAAAAAAAGTGTTGGTAATTACTCTCTCCGTTCTCAAGATGTTGTCTTGTTTTCTGTCCCACATGTCAGTACTGTGCTGGGTAAAAAGGCCTTTGTTTATTCTGCTCCCTCTACATGGAATTTGCTGCAGAACAACTTAAAACTTAGTAAATTGATTCCTTTAAGTGTTTTTTTTTTTTTTTGAACTTTTCTTTTATTTCCTATTATCAAGTGCAGTCATACAGTATGTTACGAGTAAACATTTGATGATACAATAATGATGATACAGTAAAGTGTCATGGACAAGTCTACAAATAGAGCATCAGACCATAGATATCTTCCATCCTAACAAGAATATAAGTGAGGGGAAAGATCCTTATCTCTGCAGTACCACATATACATTTTGGTAAATAGTACAGATTTTTTTTTTTTTTTCCCTTTCCTTCCTTTACAATACATATGACCATTGGGAGAAAAAAAAAATGAAATAAAACCAAGAAAAATATAGTCTACATAATAGTCATATCAAATGAAAATGTTGGACAATTGAAGACCATTTATTTAAGAAACCTCTACTTTCAGTTGTAATAATGCCGTTGTATACTCCATGT
The DNA here is from genome assembly GCF_016745375.1 of Pimephales promelas. The sequence goes on from NW_024121610.1 coordinate 2,739,491, forward strand.
TATAAACATCCTGTATTCTATCCCTCCATTGTGCAACCGTTGGAGGGTGTGGCTTCAGCCACGAGGCTGTGATTGCTTTGTTTGCTATTAAAAGAAGGAGTCTCAGCAAACATTTTTGGTTATTCTCTTCAAGGTCAGCTGGCAGTATCCCTAGCACAAAGTATGATGGTTCAAGAGGTAGATCTATACAAAGACATTTTTTTATTTCTTTTTGTATATTTTGCCAATATTCTAATATCCTTGGACAGTCCCAAAATATATGGGTGTGATCTCCCACCAAGCCACAACCTCTCCAACAGCTATCTGAATTATTGCTCCATTTTGATGTTATGAATGGAGTTCTAAAATATCTCATTTTAATTTTCCATCCAAATTCCTTCCAATTAGGGCTACTGGTTACCCTGTGTCCTTGACTGAATGAAGTCTCCCACTGCTCGTCTGTAATTATTGTGTTCATTTCTAATTCCCATTTTTCTTTAATATCTAAATTATTTCCTTTAAATTCTTCTTGCAATATTTTGTAAATATGTGAAATGAATTTTGAGTTTACTTTTCCTTCTATTATTGATATGAAGAAACGCTCTATTTTTGTTGGTTGGGAGCAGAGCCTTTCCCATTCTAGATGATTTTGGAGGTAATGTCTAATTTGTAAATACCTAAAGAAATCTTGGTTCGGTAAATCATAATTCTCTTTGAGTTGTTCAAATGATTTCAAGGCTGCTCCGTCAAACAGTTGATCCAAAACCACTAGACCCCTTTCTGTCCATTTCAGGAAACTCTTGTCCAGCCTAGCTGGGGAAAACTCACAATTATTTGCTATCCTTATAGCTCTGGAAATAGTCATGGGAAGTTGTAATTTCTTTCTCACAATTGACCATATTTTTAAGGTGTTTCTACTCCATACATTAGTGATCTTCTTTTTACCCCATATGTCTTGGTTTAGGAATGGAATTGAGTCTAATGGGAAATCTGGACATTCACTCTGCTCCATTCCGACCCAGACAGTGTCAATCTCTTGAGACATCCACGCAACCATTGCTCTGAGTTGGGCTGACCAATAATATGTTTTAAGGCTAGTCAAGTCCAGGCCTCCATTTTTCTTTGGGCAAAGTAGTCTTTTAAATTTTAGTCTGGGTCGCTTTCCTTGCCAAATAAATTTGGATAGCCATTTATCTAGTATAGTAAAGGTGGAGGCAGGAACGTATATAGGTAGTGATTGGAAGAGAAAGAGCAACCTAGGTAAAATGTTCATTCTTATAGTTTCTATTCTTCCTATCAAGGAGAGTGGAAGAATTTCCCATCTAGTAAGGTTCCTTTTTTATGCTACCCAGTAATTTCCCGTAATTGGCTTTAAAAAGTTTAGATAAGTCTGTCGTTATGATAATCCCCAAATATCTAAATCCTTGCGACCAATGGAAATCAAGCCTTTCTGACAGTTGGATTGGCCAATGTCCAACTAACATCATCCTTTAAGTGTTTTTAAGTTGAGAATGAGAAGTTTTGAGTTGGACTCCCTCACATGTCAATGTTTTCGTTGAGATTTCATTGTAAGTGCATGATCGGCTTTTATTTGTGTGTCTTTGTACGTATGTAATGATGTGATGTAATTTTGCTGCCTATCTTGGCCAGGTCTCCCTTGCAAAAGAGATTTTTAATCTCAATGGGTTTTTACCTGGTTAAATAAAGGATAAATAAAATAAAATGAAGTCCATTATATGGAGAAAATCCTGGAATGTTTTCATCAAAAACCTTAATGTCTTTTCGACTGAAGAAAGAAAGACGTGGACATCTTGGATGACATGGGGGTGAGTAAATTATCAGCAAAAGTTTTTTTTTTTAAAGTGAACTACTCCTTTAATATATAAACTTACATAATAAACTTATTTAAACGTATTTTTTACTTTTAAAAACGTATTTTACTTACTTTTACCTTACATAAAAGTATAAGCTTAAACCTACCGTTCATCTAGACAGCACTAAACATGAACAAATACATATGCATAACATATTTTTTTCTAGTCAAAGTCTAGTGATACAGCAGGACCTAACTGAAAATTGCAATACCAACAACAATGCCTTGGCAGCGATGCACTGAATCAGTGAAGCAGTTTTTGAACAAAACGATTCAGTAGCCTGAAATGACCACTAAATAAAGTTGCTATTTCACTAACTCTCCAACACTGTCTTTGTGTTCAAAAGCCTTCATTTCAAACCGTGGAGGACAACTCCGCAAGTTCACTGACAACGGATAGAGCATGTGGGTCTGTCCATTTGACTGCTCATACTTCAAAGTAATGATCATGTTTATGTCTCAATGTGCTCGGAGCTCGTTCCATTTATAAAGCCCAAATTAGTCAGAGAGAATGGGGAGTGGCGGGAAAGTGCTGACTAATGCGGCAGGCAGGCCGTCCAAACTCTCTGAGTGACTGAACGACCTTGTGTCGGTCAGGAAGAGACCCCTCCAGCGCACCGGCAGACAGGTGATCTGTCAGCTTGATGCCGGTACAGCAGAGCACGAGGAGAGACGCAGCAGACACCGGAGGACACGCTCTCACACGTGTGCTCCTCGCTGCAGTTTAATCTATCACACAAGGACAGTGGTCCTCTAATTCATCATGTGTTTTATTTTGCACGCCGCTTAAATCTCTCCAGTTCGTGGCGGGAAGGAAGAGGAGAAGCCGAACTGCTTAACGAGTGAAAAATGGGCTCGATGCGCGTTCATCCTGCGGCGGGCCTCGGGTTTTAATCTGAGCGTGCTGGAAGCAGCTCAAGTTTGACTTCAGGTTGAACTTTCAGATTAATCCACAAAGCCGTTTATTATTCAAATGTGTGAAAGGGATTTTAGGGGGACCGAAAGTGAAACATTACTCTTAATGATGTCCCGAAATGCGGTTACATTATTTATCCCTGCAGTGGAGCTGTCGGTTCAAATTTATCCTAAAACTTCAACAAAGGCGGTGGGGGGAAATCTGCAGTCTCTTTTAGGAGCTTGATCTGTGTATTCGGAGCATGGTGGACAAGAAGACGCAGAATGTCTGTTACTCAGGATTGCATCAGAAGCTTTGATGCTGATGTCATCTGTTTTCATATCAATTTCTAGCGCAATACAAAAGAGAACATTACCTCCATTTACAAGCACTGTTTAGATTAGGAGACTAATATGTTGCTTTCAGGTTTGCCTGAAAGGTTTGCATAGTGATTTGGATCATTTCCTCCATAGCCTACAGTGAGAAGCTAAAATGATATTGCTGTTTCTTTGGTCTCATCATTCCTTTTGTATCAGTAACAGATACCAGGGCTCAAAAATGTGTATTTTACATAAAAATACACCATCCAATCTAAACTTTTACACTCCAATACGACCGCACTTATGCATGCCACTCAGAAAACGTGATGTCATTTATTTCAAGAGAAATGTGAATGTTATTGGCACTTTTCCATTTTTTTCTTGGATCTAAACTCGAAAAATGAAAACTGTGTCTTCATTTACTCGCCTTCATGTCATTTGATCATGCGAATCAAAAAAGAAGACATTTTTAGGAATGTATTGTTAGTTTTATAAAGTACAATAAATGGACATTAAACACCATAAAAGCATCACACTTTACCCAGCATGCCTTGCAACAGGATTTTCACATAAATAAAGTCTTTGGTTATATCAACTGGTGCTTGATTTTTCAGTATTGGTCCACAAAAGTCGGCCTATAGTTTTAAGTCGTGAAAGCTTTGTTAAGATATCCAAAATTTAAGTTGTGATTCACAGATAATTTTCCTTCCAGTGAGCTGTTCAAGTTAGTGAGATCGTTGAGACTTGTGGATTAATCAAGTTTACAGATTTACAGAAAGATTCATTGTTTTTCAATGAATTTTTGTTGTGACCAAAATTATAGCTTGTTTTCATATGATGTCACGCCACTGTGTTGGCATGGCGCGAAATACAAATGGAGGGCAGGATGTGATTTGCTGCATTTAGAAAACACTATAACAAACTTAAAGTGCCCGTGTTTTGCGTCGTTTATGGTTACTTGAATCGAACAAACCACAAGGAGTTTTTATCGTGTACCAAAAGTTGTTGTTCATTAGGGGAGAAAATGCAAGAAATTGACCGAAAAACTCTGAAAAAAAAGAAGAAAAAAAAAACGGTTTCCAAACCTACGTGTGACGTCGTGCGGAGAAACAGAGCTGAGGCTGGGCCCAAACGCAGTGTAGCTTTACTAAACAAACTTAAAACAAGACACTAGAAACAAGACTCGAGAGACGTGAAAGCACCAACGTAGCACACATAAATACAATAACCAACCAAGACAGGGCAGAAACACAGGGCTTAAATAATCAATGACAAACGAGCTAGACAAGATAACAAGGGGGCGTGAGAAATGAGAAACACCTGGGATAAATAATAGACGGGCAATAACTAATAACGAAAACACACAAAATCACTTCGTGACATAGCCTCCCCCCTATGGGCGGCTCCCGACGCCCATACAAAAAACAAACAGTTCAGGAGGGCGGTGAAGCGGAGACAGTCTTGGGGGAGGGACGGAGGGCCAGGCCCGTGCAGGGGAACAGGACCAGGAGGTAGCCAAGGCGGGCCTGGGCCGCAGAGCATGGGCATACCAGACTGGGCTGGAGACCAAGGCGGAGCAGGACGAGGCGGAGGCCAGGGCGGAGCAGGACGAGGCAGAGGCCAGGGCGGAGCAGGACGAGGCAGAGGCCAGGGCGGAGCAGGACGAGGCAGAGGCCAGGGCGGAGCAGGACGTGAAGGCGGCCAGGGCGGAGCAGGACGTGAAGGCGGCCAGGGCGGAGCAGGCTCAGGCAGAGACGAGGGCGAATCAGACTCAGGTGCGGTCCATGTCAGTGCCGCCTCCATGGCCCCCACAGAGTACCTACTGCCCCCCCCCAAAAAAATACTTGGGGAAATTCACGGGAGGAACCTCTGGGTGGTGAACGGGTACAGGAAAGGCCTCCCGGAGCTTGAAGGGTGCAGGCAGAGCGAGGCACAGGCGGGGCCGGCAGAGCGAGGCGCAGAGGCGGGGCCGACAGGGCGAGGCGCAGAGGCGGGGCCGGCAGGGCGAGGCGCAGAGGCGGGGCCGGCAGAGCGAGGAGTCTGGGCACGCTCACCGGGGCCTGGCGAACCAAACGAGTCCTCCTTCTCCTCCTCCTGCGGCGGCGCGTCACAGGGCTAGACACACTCGCTGGGCTGGACAACTCACTCACTTGAACTGGAGATGCAGCGCTCACTTGAAGAGGAGATTCAGCGCTCACTTGAAGAGGAGATTCAGCGCTCACTTGAAGAGGAGATTCAGCGCTCGCTTGAAGAGGAGATTCAGCGCTCACTTGAAGAGGAGATTCAGCGCTCACTTGAAGAGGAGATTCAGCGCTCACTTGAACTGAAGATTCACTCACTTGAACAGGAGACTCGCTCACTTGAACTGAAGATTCGGCACTCACTTGAACTGAAGACTCAGCCCTCACTTGAACTGGAGATTTATCCACTTGAACAGGAGATTCATCCACTTGAACAGGATCACTCACTTGAACTGAAGATTCACTCACTTGAACCGGAGACTCATCCACTTGAACTGGAGATTCATCCACTTGAACAGGAGATTCATCCACTTGAACAGGATCACTCACTTGAACTGAAGATTCACTCACTTGAACCGGAGACTCATCCACTTGAACTGGAGATTCATCCACTTGAACAGGAGATTCATCCACTTGAACCGGAGATTCATCCACTTGAACCGGAGATTCATCCACTTGAACCGGAGATTCATCCACTTGAACCGGAGATTCATCCACTTGAACCGGAGATTCATCCACTTGAACAGGATCACTCACTTGAATTGAAGATTCACTCACTTGAACCGGAGACTCATCCACTTGAACCGGAGACTCATCCACTTGAACTGGAGATTCATCCACTTGAACTGAAGATTCATCCACTTGAACAGGAGATTCCCTCGCGGGGCTCACGTGAATCGCGAGTTCGGCTGGGCTGACGTGAAGCGCGGGCTCGGCTGGGCTGACGTGAGTCGCGGACTCGGCTGGGCTGACGTGAGTCGCGGGCTCGTCAATGCGCACGTGAAGCGCGGGCTCGTCGTGACTGACGTGAACCAGCGGTGAAGACGACGAGGGCTTCGCGGGTAAAGTACACTCGGCAGGTGTCGAGTAGAATAAGCGCGCAGTAGTGAAGAGGTCCAGCAAGGAACAAGCCCGAGCGACATACCTGCAAGAGTCCAGTTGGCAAGGTCCCGCGGCATCCATCGAGCGATCTCATAATCCAGCCCATTCAGAAACAGGCCCATGAGCTGGATATCATCTAGTGCTCCCACACTGCTAATGGACAGGAACTCCTTCGCGTACCTTTGGACAGACCGGCCCTCTTGCAAGACTGACGACAGGTATTCTGTCATAGCCCGGTTGCTGACGACTGCTGGACCCATTTTGAGGTTGGTTGTTCTGTGACGTCGTGCGGAGAAACAGAGCTGAGGCTGGGTCCAAACGCAGTGTAGCTTTATTAAACAAACTTAAAACAAGACACTAGAAACAAGACTCGAGAGACGTGAAAGCACCAACGTAGCACACATAAATACAATAACCAACCAAGACAGGGCAGAAACACAGGGCTTAAATAATCAATGACAAACGAGCTAGACAAGATAACAAGGGGGCGTGAGAAATGAGAAACACCTGGGATAAATAATAGACGGGCAATAACTAATAACGAAAACACACAAAATCACTTCGTGACTGTCGTGTATTTTCTTCCTTGACCAGCAATAATGACCACTGACGACTTGAATTGAATAAACTGAACTGTTTACTGAAGTTCCTGAACTTGAATCATTAGATACAGCGCTCCAAATGAAAACAATCTCTTTCTCTTTTTTTCCTCACATACACTGATGCATTATTGGTAGAATTCTCTTAAAGCTGAACACCCCCATTAATGTCAAACTGTTTCCGTTATTACTAAAGATAACAAATTCACATTTCTATTCTGATTAATTCACAACATCCTCCCCCCCATGAACAAATGTTCATCAACTTAAATCTCTAATGCATAAAGCAATTGAACGGGTCTCTTCAACACAGTCCCTGTGGATGTACGCAAAGCACAGGATCTAACTTTGCCATCTCTGCCTGGAAACAGCTCTTCAATCTTTCCCAATTTCCAGGTTTGTCTCGGCATATTGACATCTCCTATGAGCACAACGTCACCCATTTTCAACTGAGTAGGTTTCTGCGTGTTGCAGGAATGAGCAGATTTCAGATCCAGTAGATAATCCCTCCTCCAACGATTCCACAGGTTGGTCATGAGTCGGTTTCTGTATCTCCACCTTCTTGTCATATCACCCTTACTCACAGTGGGATGATCATAGTCGGCTGGAAATGGTTTTGGAGGTAGTGAAGTGAGTCGTTCACCAACTAAGAAATGTGCTGGCGTTAGTGGCTGCGGCTCATCAAGCTCATTGTGAACAAAAGTGAGAGGTCTGGAATTCAGTATGGCTTCTACTTCTGCAAGAAGCGTAGACATTTCTTCAAATGTGAGCGATGCCTTTCCTAGCACCTTCCTCATGCTCATTTTCACAGACCTTACAAGTCTTTCCCAAAATCCACCCCACCAGGCAGCTCGTTCTACAATGAAACGCCAAGTTATTCCTTTTCCTGAGAAGTATTCCAGGATTTGTGGATCTTTGATGGCTTTCCACAGCTCACTAAGGTCTTGGTTTGCTCTTTTAAAGGTTTTGGCGTTGTCCGAATAGATGACTTTACACAACCCTCTTCTGGAAATAAATCGCTTGAGTGCTAACAAGAAACTCTCTGTCGACTGACTTGAAACCAGTTCTAAATGCACCGCTCTCGTGACAGCACATGTAAACAGAGCAACATAAGCCTTGCATAATGCACGATCACCCTTCACATACAGCGGTCCTGCAAAGTCTATGCCAGTCACTTCAAATGGTGGTTTCTCAGATACTCTGTCCCTTGGCAATGGAGCCGTGTCCTGCTGTGCGGGCTTGACTTTGAATCTCTTACACACAGTACATTTTGACAAAACACCTTTAACGATTTGTCTGGCTCTCAAAATCCAGTATCTACTTCTTGTTTGCACTAGTGTGTCTCTTAAACCAGAATGCATGATGAATTCATGGTTGTACTGGACCAGCAACTCACAATATCTGTCTTTGTTGGGCAAAATCCATGGATGTTTCTCTCTGTAGCTGAAGTCTGACTGTTGGAGTCTGCCTCCAACACAGAGCAATTCGTCCTCGTCCAGAAAAGGTCTTAAATCTCTGATTTTTGAGTCTGCGTTCAGTGTCTTTCCAGCTTTCAGCGAACTGATTTCAGGACTGAAGCTTCTTTCTTGTGTCAACTTTATCCAATACTTTTCAGCTTCAAACATTTCATCTGCAGTCAACTCACCACGCATCTTGGAGCTTGAACTGGCATTATGCACAAACCGCTTAATCCAAGCAGTAACTCGCAGAACTCGCTTTAGCTTACTGTACTTCATTAAGTCCACAACAGGTTCCTTTTCTCGTTTTTCACCGCTGCTGAGTTGCACCACAATCTGCTGATCTTGTGTTAACTCACTAACCACAATTTCGTCACTTGTCTCTTCTTCACTTTCTTCCAACGGATTCAGTGTAGTCAGAAATGAAGGTCCGTTCCACCAAATCTCACTTTCCTTCAGGTTAGCTACAGTCAGACCTCTGGTGGGAAGGTCTGCAGGATTGAACTTGCTCCTACAGTGAGACCACATTTCAGGATTGGTTAAAAGCTGAATTTCTGACACTCTGTTTGCCACAAACTGTTTCCATTTGTGAGCTGGACTGCGAATCCACTGCAGCACAATCATCGAATCCGTCCACATATGAACTTGATGAAGCTCCATATTCAGAGGCTTTAACAGACTGTTTCCGAGTCTCGCTCCAATTACTGCTCCCATCAGCTCAAGACGGGGCAGTGAGATCTTCTTCAATGGGGCTACCCTGGACTTTGAAGCAACGAGGCATGTTGTTTTTGTTCCATCATCAGCTACTCGAAGCAGGTAAGCAACAGTGCTATAAGCTTTCTCGCTTGCGTCACAGAACACATGGAGTTGATGTGCGTTGTGTCTATGCATGCATTTTGATCCATACCAACGAGGAATGTGTATGTGATGGATCTGTGGTAGCTCTGCACACCATCCTTGCCATTCTTGTGCAAGATCCGAGGGCAGCTCCTCATCCCAGCCAAGTCCTCGTATCCACAGCTCTTGGAAAAGACATTTTACTCGCACAGTAAATGGAGTCAGAAACCCTATTGGGTCGAATATGCGAGCAGATAGCTTTAGAACACTTCTTTTAGTATTCTCTCTCTTCGCTACAGCGTCCAACAGTGCAGTCAGGTCAAAAACAAATTCATCTGTTTGAGTTCTCCATACCAAGCCTAGTACCTTCAGCACTGATCCATGCGTTTCTGTCTCCTCAGCAGGTTCACTCATTGTCTCCTTCCATTTTTCCTTCAATGCAGCACAGTTGGTTGTCCATTTGCAAAGATTCATTCCAGCTGCAGACATAATCTCTTTTGCACCAGTAGTTATGTGGAAAGCATTCTCAACATCACTTGCACTCGAGATTAAGTCGTCAACATAAAGTGATTCTCTGATGATCCTTACTACTTCAGGAAATTGGTGTTCATATTCCTTCAGATGCCTTCTTACTGTAGCCGCTAGGAGGAATGGGCTCGGGGACACTCCAAACACCACTCTTGTCATCCGCAGTACACGTAGCCTTTCACCTGCGTCTTCATGAGGCAGTGCAGTGAACCATAGGAATCTCACTGCATCTCTATCCGTCTCAGCAAGAGAAATCTGCAAGAAAGCCTTTTCAATGTCTGCAGTAAAAGCAATCTCATTCAGTCTGAATTTGATCAGTATGCCAAGCAGATCTGGATTCAGGTTAGGACCAGTAAGTAGACAGTCATTTAATGATGGAACCCCAACTTCATGTGATGAAGCATCAAATACTACTCTGAGCTTTGTGGTTACCTTGTCCTCTCGAAGAACAGCATGATGAGGCATGTAATACTTTACAGCGTTTGAAGATGATCCATTCTCCACAACATCTTCGACAATGCCCTGCTGAAGGTAATCATTCACCACTTCATTATATCTGTGATACATTACCACATCTGACCGCAACCTCCTTTTCAGTCCTTCAAATCTTTTCTTTGCGATTCTGTAGTTATCTGGGAGCTCTGGTTTGTCAGGTCGCCATGGCAGCTCAACTTCATATCGCCCGTTCTTATACTGAGTAGTTTTTTCAAACATGCGAAGAGCATCCTCTTCTTCAGGGCTGTTGGACTGCTGCATGGTAATGCCAAGGGATTCGGTCTCCCAGAAGGCCTTCAAGCGTTCTGAAACCAGTGTGTCTTCATCGATATGGATGTGCATGCATGCTGCGTCGGAAACACTGGACATTGTGACTGGTCCCTGCACTGACCATCCAAAAATACTCTCAACGGCCACCAGTGCATCTGTGATTCTTTCCACTTGGCCTGACACCACATGCCAATAATAATCTGCACCAATCAGGAGAGACAACTCTGTATCACAAGTGCCTGGGTCTTGATAGTCTGCCAGCTGCAAGCCTTTTCGTTTCATTTCTGCTTGGATGTGCTCACCTGGAATCTTCATCACAGCAGTGCACACTTGTGGAGTTTCGAGAGCTTCCACTTCCACTTTCTGATCTTTGTTCCAGATGCTTTGCAGAGTTACCTTTACTGTGTTGCGCCTGGATGTTGCTGGTGCTGTGGATCCGAAGGTATGAAGAGTGAACGTTTCTTGCTTCATCACAGGTAATTTTAAAGCTCTCACTGTGTTCTCGCTGATGAAACTTCTCTGGCTGCCACCGTCCAGTAAGCAGCGAATGCTTTTACGTCCACCAGGTCCTTCTGCCCACGCTCTTACAGTCTGAAGGAGCACCGTGTTCTGCTTATCGGACTGCATTTTAACAGAATGGGAAGCAAATGAAGAAACTACATCATCTTTATCGTCGATGTCTGAAGTGGTTGTTTCTCCTTTCTCACACACAGTGCTATGATGCCTGCCACCACACACAGTACAGGACACTTTGGCTTTGCAGAATCTTGCTATATGCTTCTGTCCAAGACAAACAAAGCATCGTCCCAGTTTCATCAATTTTGCTTTTCGTGCAGCAATTTCAGTTACTGTACACAGTTCTGTTTTGTGCGCTGCGCTATCACAGAAAAGACAGTTTGGTATTTTTTGACTAGAGGTTTGCAGCACTGCAGCTGATGGCATGTTATGTTTTTTCTGCTTCATTTCAATTAATGTCTCTGGTCTTTTAAATGGTTTGTGATAGCACTGGCTGTCTTTGGAATTACCTGACTTAATCAGTTGCATTGTTCTTTCTCTGCTCAAAATCTCGTTCTGCAGAAATTCCATAACTTCTGAGACTTTCCATTCATCACTGGATCCTCTTTGTCGACTGTACTGAAGTGCAATGTCTTCCGGAATCATTTGTAGCAGAACAGGGCATAACAAGCTGCCATATGCTTCTGATGCAATACCCAGCGATTCTAAGCTACGAATCTGTACTTCACATTCATCATAAAGTTGTCTCAAAGCACTCACGTCGTAGGATTTCTTCACTGGGCAGAGATTCAACAACTTGGTCATGTGCGCATTAATGAGCAGATCTTTTCTTCCGAACCGGTTCTGAAGCAGATCGATCGCGTGATCGTAATTGCTGTCTGTCAACATCAGTCCCGCTATAGCCTTTGAAGCAGCGCCGGCTACATATGTCTTTAAGTAATTAAACTTCTCTGTTTTGCTTAGCGTGTCATTTCTGTGAATGGCCGTTTCAAACTGATTCCAAAAGTCCTGCCACAAGCTAATGTCACCGCTGAACTTGTTGATGATTAACTTGGGTAACTTAACTGTTTGTCCGCGCTGCGCTGGTACTGCATCACGCGGCCTGCTATCAGTGTTTTCCCGAACTCTCTGCATCACGCGCCGCACGCGGGCTTTCGCGCTGATGACTCGCTGGCCATACTCCTCAGCGTCGACAACTTCATTTTCAAGATCCTCCACATCTGTATGCTCCTCTATTTCGTGATCTAACTCCAGCAGCGTTTCCTCTTTTGCAGATAACATGGCCAACAGTTCACATAATCTGTCAACGACTGGATCTTCCTTGCTAACCTCCGTTTCAATGTCTTGCAAAAGTCTCGTCGTGGAACCGCGCACAGCTCTCCGTTTTCTGTGTAGTCTTTCAAGTCGCTCCGCCATTTCGGATGTTGCTTGCAAGTTATCCCGGGTTTTCGGCACCAAATTGTCGTGTATTTTCTTCCTTGACCAGCAATAATGACCACTGACGACTTGAATTGAATAAACTGAACTGTTTACTGAAGTTCCTGAACTTGAATCATTAGATACAGCGCTCGCACATGAAAACAATCTCTTTCTCTTTTTTTCCTCACATACACTGATGCATTATTGGTAGAATTCTCTTAAAGCTGAACACCCCCATTAATGTCAAACTGTTTCCGTTATTATTAAAGATAACAAATTCACATTTCTATTCTGATTAATTCACAACAGTGACACTACGTCTGCTGTCGGGAGGAGCCGAATGGGAAAATGCCCGTGTGTGTAACATTAGTGATCACTTCGTCAAAGGTGAGTTAATACAACTTAAGTGGCTATGTTTGTTTAACGTGTAACATTTACGAACTTTGTAAAGTCAAATGTCTGTAAGACGAGTTAGTTGCTGATATCTACCGCCTCGATGGCAGGAAAATCTTTCAATTCAGTTGAAAAATCGCTCCTCTTCATAACGTAAGGGTTTATATCTTTCTCTAATAGCGTGTAAAGTAGTACAGTACGGACTTTCCTCCATCTCGTCCATTGCGCTCTTCACTCCCTGCCCTCCATCTGAATTCCACGCGTCATCATAATCAAGTGACTGAAACCCAGCTATTGATTGAAAATGGTTACTTCTCTCATTACTAAAGGAAAACTAGGATGGATGTCCAGAAATGCATTGAATCAGGACAGTGAAAATTGGCCCCAGTTCTGATTTTCAGTGTAAATTCACATTTTGGGAAAGCCAGACATACAGATATGGAACTACACGAGAGTGAATAAATGATGAGAGAATTTGCATTTTTTGGATGAACGATTTCTTTAATTGACTATAAAAGGTCTTTGAACAAAAGTTAAAGTACTTAGTGAGTAAAGCTATGAGTCACTAACAAGTCTCTAATGCCACGATAAACAGATCCAACTGCCCAAGATCAGCATGGCTGAGGTGGCAGGTGTGGGCCATCAAACAACTTTAGGCTGAGAAGATTGCGCAGTGCCAGGATCACACATCCAACACACAGCGGGGGCTTTGAGAGGAGCCCAGCAAGATTCACTGCTTCTACGCTCGACTCTCTCACATTCAGACTGTTCTGGGTAGTTTAATTAACACCTTCTCCAGCTAAAACGCGCCCAGGCCAAAGTGTTCCCCAACATAGGAGAGAAGGACAGGCCGGCTGGGCCTCCGGTTGAGGCCACCCTCTCTGCGTTTGATGAATGAGCTGTTTGACAGCAGGACTTTTTTTGGGCCCCTCTTCAGTCTGGCTGCCAGCATCCTCCCCCAGCCCCCTTCCTTTGAATTCTGATTTATACAGCTGGTCCACTTCTTCCTGTGTGAGCAAACCAGACCAGAGGAACCGCAGACTTACAGTACTGTATCAGCCTCAATTGCGATGCAAAACCCAGGACCCTGCTTAACTCAACCGTCCCTCATGTAATGGATCCTGACAGGGCTCCATTCTCATGTTCATCATGGTATGATTGAATTGGCAGAGCTAAACTAGCATGTAAATGGCGACTACGGTTTCCTGCGCCATGATGGAGCAATTGTGGAGTGACTCTGAGGGACAGCAGAGACTCCCATGACATTTATCGTGCTTGACATTCCTGACGTGCACCTAAATCTCTTTCTATTTCCTTTTATCTCTTCATCCTTCTCCTGTCAGTACATCTTTCCATCCGTTCATCACTCTTTTCACATTTCTCAGAAACCAGCTCTTCTGCTTTCAGGATGGGTGTGAGCTAGTCGAGTTTAATAGTGCTTTAGCTGTTAAAAATCTTCCTACCTAATTTTTCCCTATAGGAAATAATAAGACTTCAACACACATCTTTGTTCTGTTTTTTTACATCTACTATTTAGTCCATTTAGTCAAGTTTAGATGTTGAGCTTTAAAGTGGTTATTTTTTATCCTCTCTGTAAAAGTTTAAAGCCAGAAAACAGCTATTGGATGGCTCACAAAATGACACAATGAATCCTACCTTGGTACTGCATTGATGAGGGCTGCAAATTATAAGACTGACTAAGGATAAACGTACAGTACACATTAGATGAGATGTACTCTGAGTCACTTCAGAAATATGCTTTGTTGACATTGTTTTTTTTTTAGCAACTGGGAAGTACTGTGCGTAAAAGAGTGCCTCATTACCTACTGCATGGCAAGTCATTTGCTTTGTTCTAAAACTAGTGAGCTGCCTACGTAGGCAGCATTCTAAAGCATCAGAGGCGTGTTGAAAATGCTGCCTCCTAAAATAGTTTTGCCCAAAATCTAAAGCATAATTAGATGCATCAATGTACATTAGTGCTTGTTAGAATATATTAGCTTATCATCATCACACTAATGTAAAACTCTACTGAAATCAATTGCGAGATGTACAAAGCTCTATTTGTATGATGTATAGAGTTGCTGCATATCTTCTCCAATTTGAGGTTCCATGATGGTTAGGTTGCTGTATTAGAAAGGGTGACAGCTTACTAGGTTTTGGAACAAAGCTATTCGAGTTGTATTGCTATCAATTTTACTTAAAATACAGCTTAAACCAGCCTAAACTTGTTTGCTGCTCTTAGCTATTGTTTAAATTGGTATACAAGCCTGGCCAAGCTCATGTTAAGCTGCTTAACTGGCCATCCAGCTAGTTTCTCAGTCCCAAACCTGACAACAGACTATATATATATATATATATATATATATATATATATATATATATATAGTATCTCTACACATACACAATTAATATATTATGTTTATGGGTTAGGGTAAGTTATGTGTGATTTAAATATATATACATGTGTACTGTACACAGTGCATCGTGGGTGTTTTCTGATGAATGGTTTAGTCTATGATTAGGTAAGGATGAAGGGGTACATTAGCCATACTGAAATTAATCCTGTTAACAGTTATGGATTGTATATTAAAAACATACAGTACATGTTATGGATCGTAGCCTAGGAACATTGTTAATTCACTCATTAATTATCTCTCCAGTTTCATGTTATGAAGTTAAAATTTTACTGAACTTTGCAGCAAATATTGTCGTTGCTGTAAATGAATCCTACGTTATGGGAACAGTCCATTTCCCTCCACAATTAAACACAAAAACGTATTAATGCTGTGTTTCTGTCACTCCCCAGAAAAAAATGTTATTATGTATTTAAAGTAAGCGTCAACATAATAATTAATGTACATTATGAACAATATTTACCGATAGTTGCATATATATAGCTGCTGCTGTCTGTCCCGCTTAAAATCATTCAAACTGGTTGACTTTTTTTTTACATAAGCAAATTCAACAAATAAAAAAAAAATGTTGGACCAACTACAAAAGTCTGGTGTTACTTATTTACTTAAAAGTGCATTGTTTATATTTTTGTTATGTGGCATGGCTATAATTAGAGTGTTTTGGAGCTGATGTAAGCCTGCTGGCACTGGCATTTACAAAGCTCACAAAAGCTATATTTTTACAAGGGCACAAAACAAGAGTCATAACATGTATAAGGAAAATAAATTATATGACAATGGTTCACCTCAAAATTATGCCAATATAATCAATAATTATTTCAACACACCACGGTTGAAGATTTTAAAAACGAGAGCTGCGAGGCATTTACCCCCCACCTCCCTGTCACTTCAAAGCAAATGAGACCTGCTGGTGATGTAAAAAACATTTGGGGCACAAAATAGAGAAGTAAACAGATCAGTGCATATCTGCAAAAAAAAAAGCCATCAGCCTAACCTTCTTTACACACTTCTGCGTGCTTCTCATCACAGATCCAGAAGAAAATGAGAATCCTCGGGCTTGGAACATGAAAGACATCAGTGCTGTGTTTTTTTCCCCAGAGGTTTGGTCACACCAGTGTTTTGAGATGGAAATGAGGCCGGAAGCAGCTCTGATTGTGTACATCAATGCTGCTAGTGTCTTCATCAAAAGGAAAACTGTTTAGTGAAAGCAAAAATGGATAAGTTAGGAATAGTTCAGCTGAAAAATGAAAATTCTGGCATCATTTACTCACCCTCATTTTGTTCCAAACACTTATGTGGAATACAAAAGGAGATGTCATTTAGGATCTGTCAAGCACTAAAAAGGACAAAAATTAACATAAAAATAATATTAACATACAATGAAAGTCTGCTGACATTGCATCTTTATACTAGAAACAGACATTTAAGACATTACAGAAATCTTTTCCTTGGTCATTGGCATTTACTCTTGGTGCAGAGACACAGGAGAACATTTTAATGGAGCAAATGATGATAGAAATTATGACAAAATTTAAATTTTTTGGCCAAATATTCCTTTACCCAAACAGTTTGGAAAGTTAGGATATTGGTCTATATAAAGATTGGAGAGGAACAGGAAAGAGAGAGTGTGTGGTACAGAGGCGTATTGCATTCACAAAAAAATCTACTCTGTTTTTCTGAATTAACGAGTTAATTTTTCATGAGAAAATTTTTTTTTGCTCTGTTTTTCTGAATTAACGAGTTAATTTTTCATGAGAATTTTTTTTTTTGCTGTTTTTCTGAATGAATGAGTTAATTTTTAATGGATTTTTTTTGCTCTGTTTTTCTGAATTAATGAGTTAATTCAGAAAAACAGCAAAAATAAATTTTCTCATGAAAAATTAACTCATTAATTCAGAAAAACAGAGCAAAAACTTTTTTCTCAAGAAAAACTAACTCATTAATTCAGAAAAAAAGAGCACATTTTTTTTCTCATGAAAAATTAACTCATTAATTCAGAAAAACAGAGCAAAAACTTTTTTTCTCATGAAAAATTAACTCATTAATTCAGAAAAACAGAGCAAAAACTTTTTTTCTCATGAAAAATTAACTCATTAATTCAGAAAAACAGAGCAAAAAAAAATTTCTCATGAAAAATTAACTCGTTAATTCAGAAAACAGAGCAAAATAAATTTTTCTCATGAAAAATTAACTCATTAATTCAGAAAAACAGAGCAAATTTTTTTTTTCTCATGAAAAATTAACTCGTTAATTCAGAAAAAACAGAGTAGATTTTTTTTCTTCAAGTGAATGCAATACGCCTCCGTAGTGTGGGAACATGATGTTACATATTGTAAAGCAAAATGAAACTTGAGCTGAATAAGTACTTTCCATCCATCTCCATCTCAACTTGAAACTCTGTTCTATCACTTTTTGAGAACTGGGTTCTCCTCAAATCCAAAGCGGATTCTGTGGACTTGCACTCTTAGACAACACTCAGCCAGTAACCGCTCACACTGACGCTCCAATTCCCAGAGCTCTCACTGTAAAAAACAAAAAAACAAAAGCTCATAATCTTTACAGAAAAAGGAAGTACGGTATTTATTAACCAGTGAAAACATTTTCAATTGTTAACTTTAAGATAGTTTACCATATATGGTCAAATATCACATGATAATATATTTACATATCAATTTATAACAATTGATGATAATAATAATGATCATCATCATGTAAATTATAAAAAATGCGTTAGTTTGGGGGAATTTTATTACAGTAAATTCACAGCTGCCTTTTTTAAAAACAAATTTAACAGGGTTGTTTTTATAGTTTTTATAGTGTTTAGTGTAAAACTTTACCGCCAGATTGTGGCTTTAATAAAAGGTAATTGAAAGTGCAGGTGAGTTTTGTTCCAAGTTCAATTTTCATCGGTGGACCGGCCCAGCCGCAATGTGCGACACATGTTTAATGAGGAAGATAAGGATTAAGACATTGATGAAATAGATACTGCCATTCTCCGCCCTGCAGTGCAAACATGAAGGGAAGTGGGTGAATTACGACACACAATGTCTGCCTGCAGTGCTTTTGTAATTACAGTGGAAGTCACCATATTTCTTACCATTAATATGGCATGAAAGTCCCTAGGGGAGCTGTCACATTCCCAAAAAACAAAGCATCATGGGTAGGTGGCGCTGATGATAATCTTAAACCTCTCTTCCTGGAAAATATATTCTGAAAGATCCAAAAAAATAAAACAGCAACACTGCAACATCTTCCTAAAAGCAAGCTACTAACTTACAAATGAGGCGAGGTACATTGGTTATTTGAATCTATAAAATAATGTTGACGTGCCCTTTAAGGGATCAGCATCAGCATATTATTTACATGTAAATTGACAATAAGATTGTTTTCAGGATGGGTGCTATTTCACACACCTCCGCAACCATGCTGAGTCAGAGAACAGAGAGTGCTCGAACAGGAGCTGTGGATTATGTAAACCAGACAATTTAATGTTATTGCAGGACAAGGATGTTTAAGTTCATGGCATCCTTTACGGGAGCAGCTCTTTCCCTTGTTCCCTGATCTGCTGCACTCCGGAGACTCTCCTGTCATTAAACTTGCCAAGTGGAAAAACAGAAACTATCACGGCAAAGAGCTTTTTCCAGCTGCTACCAGGGAGACAATCCTCCAAACGGCCATCTTCCTAATATAACACCTGATAGAACAACTGTGCGAAGGAAGACAACATTAGGAAATGCAATTGATAACGGATTCCCAGTTACATTCTAATAATTTTAGGTTTTCTAGAGCAGCCAACTTACTTAAAGCATTTAATTTAATTTCACAACATGCTAATTAAAGCTGCAGTCTGTAGTTTTTCCTCCTTGTCGCCATCTCTGTTCGAAAACTGCAATTGCAATTATTCGCGGAATTATCAACTTTATGTGGGTTGTGCCACGGCACCGCACAGCGCTGATGAATCCAATGTTTTCAGGATAGTGTGTGGCTGTGGTGTGGATACTGTCATTCGGAATCACAGATTCTACTTTATGGAAGTATGACCAATTTTCACCGGAAAATGTCATCTGAACAAGTAACATTCACTTTTGTTCTGACAACTAAGGGAAAAAAACATTGCAGTAAATCACGCTGATTAAATTTAATGATTGATTATCATATCACGTCAAACCGTGCAAACTATCCTTTGTTCTCACATTTTAATGTTAACAACATCAGCATTGCGTGAACTACATTTAATGCCCTTCCAAAATGTATCCTTGATTTTCACATGGGTCCGGTTGCAGTCTCCTTTTTTTATTGAAGCCAATCCGAAGTCTGAAGTTTTTTGCATTTTACAACAGGAAAAGGCTATAAATCTCCACCTCCAACATCCTCACACGCAATATAGCCTCCTAGCCGAGACTTCTTCTTTAGACGTGACGCAAAAACAGAATTTTCAGCGAAAATCCACCAGTACCACTAGAATTAAAAACATTATTACAAACTTACCATTTGAATCCAGCTAAGGCCAGCAGATCGTTTTGAACACTGGCTGGTTATGTACTTGCTCAAAAATTTATTTTGTAATTTTTAATTTCTATACCGAAAAATATAATTTCTAACCTAAAAATATAATTTCGAACCTAAAAAAAATTACGGAATGCAGCTTTGCATGCATACAAATGAATATAATGTATGATATTACAAAAAGTGAACATATAGTTTGTTTTAAAGCCAAAACTTTTATCTGTGTAGCACATTTTCATAATCAAATGCATTAAATCAGCACTTATTATACTTAATGTATGCAAAAAATAATGTATAGTTAACATAATGTATTTCAAGTGATTTTACACGCTAGTATGTACACTATTTTTATTTTTATATATTTCAAGATTTCTTATATTTTCAGTTTAATTTAATTTTAATATTATAATATTTATTTTGAAAGAAGACTAAAATTAAACTCAGTCCCAAACTATTTAAATAAATAAAGAAATAAATATATAAATAGTTAAATACATAGATAAAGAATCTGAATGATGAAAGCGTGTGTACTTGTTAATGCAGCAACAAAAAAAGAGAGAGAATCCATTAGCCTTTACTCCAGCTCTCTAAGATAGACTGAACAGTATATGCTTGAATCAAAGGGCCATTTTCTTTCAGAGGTTCGTTTTTGGAAAGAAAGACATTTTTTTTATCCTCCTTCCATATTCTCACAATCCTTTGTTTGGTTAATGCAGATAAGTAATGGGGTGGTTTAAGCTCTCAAGCTCTATATGTTCTGATTCCCTTTTCACACTGGTAGTAAGCTGTTTTACAGTGTTTATCTCAATTTGTCTCAGTGACCAGATCATTTCCAGTGGTGCGCAGGCCGTGTGCACTCCGCTGCTCTATAATCAGCAGTGAAAACACATTTTACAGGCCTGATTACCCAGGGCGTCTGCACAACTACAGAGGCAGGACCTGGAGTCTGCCTAACACACTCCCACTTAAAACAAACTGATGTGTGAGCCCTTCATCAAAGCTCTCTCACTCTCCTGCAGGGGTGAGAGGGCTGAGAAAAAGGCTTTGGACCTCTATGGTTCAGGGTGACATGGTGGTGGTGATGGCTTTGGAAAATTCTCTCTGTGTCTATCGCCTGCTGTTCGACAGACCCGGTTGAAGTCTTTTAAGTTAATCTTAAGCAACCAAAAACTATATTTGTCAGAGAAATACAATTTGGGATCCGGAAAATGGCAACGGGTACTCGTTGGAATCTACAGTCTATCTTGTTTTCATTTCCGAGGCCTTATGTGCCACTTTTCTCAGTATCGCAGTCTGAAAATTGCACCTCCATTTTGTAATTATTTCTGCATGGGCCCGGCGTGAGGAATGACATTAGAGGAGATGATTACGACCTAGTGGATGTGGAGCTCAGAGGAGGAAACATTAATTTCAGGGCACAAGCACACGTTTCAACACACATTCTTTGATATTCCACACATCTTTTCAAAAGCTCTTTGTTCCAAATGTGACTGCTTAGACAAAACTGTTTTTTTTTTTAATTAAATATATTTTTTTAGTAGTTTGCCATTTGCACAGTTTTAGTTAAAGTCTGATATTAAAATGCTATTTAATCTAAATTAATTATAATTACTAAAATCAATCATTTTAAATGCTGCAAGTGAATGTTAGTATCAAAACACTATAATGTGAAGTATGGATATTCCTTAATAAATCAGTGTTTTTGAAAAAGCTGGTCAATGAGTCATTACCATTTTTTATGCCAGAATGAATCAGTAAACAACAGGTACAAAAAAAGTGCAAAAACAGCCATTATGAGAGAGTCCTTGAATCATTTGTTCAAAAACAAGAACTCATTCATAAAGACAGCCACTTGTTTCATGCATAAATAATTGTGTCATATTACTGACGTAACTGTCACGATGTGGTTGAGGCAAGGGGGAAGCAGGATCCACATGCAGCACACTTTATTCAATAAACTGAAATCTTCACAAAGACTCACTCAGACTAGGAACAGGGGGCAGCTCCAATATCGACAAGAACTAACAGGGACTGGACTAAGGCCATGTGTCCACCAAATTGTTTTTCCACGTGCCTGAAGTACATTTTCAATTGTTTTCAAAAGGAGCGCCGCGTTTTTTAAGCGCCAGTAGCGTAACAAGGCGCTGAGCGGTTTTTTCATGCTGAAGCGCTGAGCGCCTAGCGTTTTTTACTGGTCGCCGAGAGTTGAAAAATGTTCAACTTTGGATAAAACGCAACGCTCATCACTGTCACTTTTTACCCACCCGTCCAATCACAGTGGAGGAGGGGTGGGAACTGTCAACGACATCAACCAACAGAGCTAACCGAACAAAATGGATGAAAAATAATTTTAGTATGAAACAAATTTTCTGCGAAATCAGTTACAAGTAAACTGTGCTGCGGATATTCTGTATCATAGCAACGAAAAGTCTCAACGGAAAAATGTTGCGCTGCCAAAACGCTCAAAGCACGGCGTCTTCAGCAGAGCGTCTGGCGCTTTCAGCTGGCTAAAAACGCTTTGGTGGACACGTGGCCTAAAACACAGGGCTTAAATACAAGGCCAAACAAGCTAAACAAGGTAACAAGGGGGTGTGGTATACATGAACACAAACGAGGAGCGGGAACACTGTGAACAGGAATGAACCAAAAGCACAAAGACAGGGGGAACACAGACAGACATTACAACAGTAACGATGTAATTTGTAGAAATAATCCTGGTAAAATTCCCACAAATACACATACTGACAATCTGCGTGGATCATGCATTTGTTGGACTATTATTGCAGCACAATGAGGCTCACTCTGCCAATCAGATTTCACGGCCAAAAAAGTAGTAAAATTAATTACATAAATTAAATCTTTAAATTTCAAAAAAATATTGCCTCCTTCAATAGCTTCAATTAGCCAGTTTTTTAGTAGCTAGTGTGGCTAACTTTATTTTCAAAAGTCTAGCTTGACTTTAAATTATGAGTAGCCTGCAGTTTGACAAGCTACACTTTCAAAGTAGCTTCCCAGTGGTGTCACCCCACCGAGTAACTGGTGAAACAGAATCAGAAAAACATTCCCTGAAATTCAATATATGCATTACATATGCACAGAATGATTTCTTGACTGTCCCAGAGTGCTTTGGGGGAAGTTAATCATTTATATGATATGTTTCCTGCACGTCTGTGCAATGTGCAAACATTGGAGAGTAGAGTAATGGCAGACCAGGGCTTGCATTCCACTTGTCTGCTATAAAAAGTCACAAAAGAAACTCACAAATGTCACTTTCCACACACGGGTTGTACCACTGCGCGACTATCGCGGGGTAGGCAAGATTCACAGGATGATTTATAACGTTTGTGTGACAGCTATCATGTGATGAGAGCTTATTTCAAACTGCAAGTGCGAGTCTCTATTCACATCACATGGTCAGCGGTTTGCGCTAATTCCTCTCTCTCTCTTTCTCTCGCTGTCTCTGTTCCACTCGTCTCTGTCAGCTCCCCTCAATAGGGTTGGTTAAATCGTCCATAACACATAAAGGCTCGTTTATAAAAGCTGACAGACATGGCAGTCGTTTACAGAAATTAATTACCTTCCACTAGAGCTTCATGCGTCAGTCACGCTAGACCAGTCTCAACTACGTCCATTAGAGACACCTCCACCTGCTGAGAGACAGGCAGAGAGAGGGAGACCCATAAAACACATCTTTTCTTGCCAATAATTTCACTCATGACGGAATTCCAAACAGAAAGCCAAATTGTTTTGCTCTTTTTTTGTTTTGTTTTTGGAAAAGGCAGCGACTTTCATTAATTTGTGGTTGGTTAATGGAGCCAATCTGTTGAATGTTCATACGACGCCGCCATGACTCTCTAATTACGGACACAGATCAATTGAGCTTGGTTAGCTTTTAGCTTAATGAATGCAACATGGCAGAAAGTGCAACACGTCGGCTCTATTAACAGAATAATAATTTATCCGTTGCTGCTTTTGGAGAGATTAAAATGAACGGGTATTTTTAGTGTCATTCCTCCAGCTCTATATGGCAGTGAGAAGCGGCGTATTAATGTAAACTTGTCAGGCATAATCTCTGCTTGGTGTGATTTTCTGAGAAAAGTCTCTCCATCATTTGTTTATCAGGGTATACGCCAAATGGAAAAACAGGAACTGGTTTAATATCCCCCGTTTCAACATGAAACGGCATTTGCAATCCATTTTACTTTGGCAATTTGATGTATTTCTGAGCGAAACAGGATGGTTCAACAAGATAAAATTGTAGAGCGGGAAATTATGAAGACAAATAGACTATATATTTCTTTGGAATAGCATGCACAATAAGAGTAAGACCAAGAACGTGTTTTAAAGGTATAGTTCACACGAAATTTGACATTTTGAAAAAAGAAAGTAATAGGTTAGTTCACCCGGTCCCACTTTATATTAAGTGGTTTTACGTACTATGAACTTACATTGAACAGTAAGTACAATGTATTATTGTGTTCCTGTTGTATTGTAAAACACTTTTGCTGCTATTGAGGTGTGATACGGGTAAGGTTAGGGACAGGTGTGGTGGTATGGGTCGGTTTAAAGGTGTGAGGGGAGGGTCAACTGTGTAATTACATGCTGGTATTTTTAAAATATAAGTACAATGTAAAAACATGTATGTACACAATAAGTCCATTGTATCAAATTATTAATTTCAATGTAAGTATATAGTAAAAACTTTGAAATAAAGTCGTTATTTTTGTTGTTTTTTTGCGCACAAAAGTGTTCTCGTCGTTTGATAAACTTAAGATTGAGCCCCTGTAGTCACTTGGACTATTTTAACGATGTCTTTAATGACTTTTCGCGGACAGCAAGAGCCAGTCCCTCAAGAAGCCTACGGACTGTATGCAGGAGCGATCTTAATATCTTAAATATCTTAATTTGTGTTCCGAAGATGAACGAAGGTCTTACGGGGTTGGAACAACATGAGGGTGAGTAAATACTGACAGAATTTTCATTTTTGGGTGAACTAACCCTTTAACACATCAGTTGGTAAACGGAAGCTCAAGCATGTTTGCTTAATATGTGAGAACTAATGAGGTTTATTTGAGCTTCTGTTTGGTTGAGCTCCTGTTTATGTTTGCTGATCAATCTGTTTTTGATCAATTCAATCTGTTTTTCATAAAAAGCGATCATGTCTCTTTAGAAAATTTGTACTAAACTGGATTAGTTTTACGATCTCTTTATGAACTTTTTGAAGCATTAAAGTGGTAGTTGCGTAACTGTCAAAGGAGGGAAAGAAAGCTCTCAGATTTCATGAAAAAAAAATCTTTATTTGTGTTCCGATGATGAACGAAAGTTTTACGGGTTTGGAACTAAATGAGGGGGAGTAATTACTTAAATAATACATTTTTGGTTGAATCGCTTTTCAAGGGTTTAAATGTTGTTTTGAAACAATGGCAGAAATGGTTGAAACATCTTTTGCGTTCCACCAAAGAAAGTCATCCAGGTTTGGAACAGTAAATGGAAAAGTAAATTGGGTTCATTTTGAGCCTCTCCCCACCCAGCTCTTTTTCAGTTTTCTCTTACACAAACCAGTCTTCTAAAGCCTCTATACCCGAACTCATCCTCACACACTCAATATTCACACACATACACAAATGCCCATTCCGCCCTTCTCTTCAGGCCAGCTAACTCTAGTACCGGCAGTTACTCAAATGACACACTTAAAGAAACGTAGGATGAAATCAGTCATTTGAAGAGCAGAAGATTGTGCTTCTTGCTGCGCTACATGTCTGGTGTGAATCTGTGGCCGCTCTTTGCCGGCAGAGGATCTAATAAGTGCGCCGCTGTGCTGTGGGTCGCCCTGTGTGAGATTAGAGGAACTCTATTAAACTTTATGGCTTCGCGTCGAAGCGCGGGGAACAAAGCTGTGTGAAATGAACCTCAACTACCCCGGGACTTAACAAGGCGCTCATGAGTGATAAAACACACTGGGACGTTTTCTTGGAGATGGGTGGGTTGGTTTCGAGCCCACCTACTTCCCTGATATTGCAAAACATATGGTGTTGTCTCACCTGTTTGAATACTGCTTTGGGAGGAAGTTGAAATATTTCTGGTGTTATTTATCCATCGTTTTAAACATTTTAAAGAGTGTCTTTTAACCCTTCTGTGCTACAACAGGTTATGTTTCGAAATAATGCATACTACTCATATTATTGCTGCAGTATACAATATGTATCCTCTGCACTGTATGCAAATTACCTACCTAAATACCTGAATGACCTACTGCATTTGTAAAAATGAGTATCCCACAATGCATGTGTTCAATTTGACCTTTCATTTCCAGTGTGATGGATGACCCGGAAGGTATATCAGTTGCGATTTTGAACATCTGCAGTGTGCAGAATTGCATACTAGCATACTATTTCTGCCATATCTATATACTATATTGCAGAAATAATTAGAGCAGTATGCCATTCTGAATATAGCTATCCATTTCTTATCTTATGATTTGATTGGACTGCCGAATTTTACTTTTACTACTTTTTATTTAAGCATGCATTGAACCAATAAATTCTAGTTTCTGCAATTAATAGTGAATTACTTTACCTGCCATGTGCATTTAGAGGAGGTTAAACCAGGTAAGCAGACAGTATGGCGTCCATCCAATAGGGCACGTGCAACCATTCTCGACCCATAAAAAAGCATGCTCCGCAGAGCCTGGAAAAGGCATCTAAGTGGGTAAATAATTTTATAGCTTTATAAATCTGAAAAGGGATGTCCAATTGAATGTGATTTTTAATGTGTTCCCATTAATCGCAGAGCATCAACATGTTAAAACTCCCAGCTCTAATTTTGATTAAAAAAAAATTAACTTAGAATACTAAATAACCATTTTCCCCCCAATATGATAAATGGACACTACTCACATTATAAGTAATTAGGTTATGTAGTAGCATATTACTGTTTGAAATGTTTAATAATGTAAA
Source organism: Pimephales promelas (assembly GCF_016745375.1). The sequence goes on from NW_024121610.1 coordinate 2,766,070, forward strand.
CAAATTAGTAGGCACTAGGCAGTAATATGACGCTTTTCCACTGCTGTTACGGCAAAGTACGGCCCGACTCGGCGCGGCATGGTTCGGCTCGCTTTGTTTTTCCACTGCGGGGTATGACTCGGCATGGCTAAGCTCGGTTTGCTTTTCCACTGCAGTTAGTACCGCTTCAAAGTGGGTAGGATTATAGTCTGACCGTTATAGTTTATCCGCTCCTCGGCAACCAACGAGAGGAACGACTGCACTTCGTCCACTGACCATGGCGATTCAACCATTTCTTTTTTGGAAGTTTTCTTTCTTTCTTTTTTCTTCAAGCAAGTCAATCAAGTAGTTTTTAAAACAGGTGCTACAGCAGTGGCTGTTACTGGCTATTTAAATCTAGCGGATTTGATGTCTCGCAAATACAATGACGCTGGTAGTGCCGATTCTGTCTGATCTGAGTATCGGTACGGTATGCTTGAAACCTCATCAGAGGTGGTACCATTTAAAGCGAGCCAATGCGAGTGGAAAAGCGCCACAAGTGAGCCGTACCGAGCCGAGCCGTACCATACCATACCATGCAGTGGAAAAGCGCCAATACAGTATATTTTCCGCTAGTTTTCTGTTCCAAACGTAATAACAGATCTTCTGCAATCTGCCATCTTTTTAGCCTGAAATGTGAACATAAGTATTATGAACATGGTAATGTAAAATTATTTTCATTCTCACTATGGGCCAGATTTACTAAACAGGGCAGATTAGCGTTAGAGCGCAATTTAAAAACAGCGCGGATGGAGGTGGAAAGTTCTGTGCGTGATCTACTGACGACACGCAAATTAAAGAACACAGATGCCGCTGGATAATTTCCATTCTGCAATGACCAACACAAGGGCAGCGCAAATTAGCGTCTGGCTTTTTGAGCCGTAAATAATGGTTGAAATACCAGTAAATTGACTCACGCAAACTTAATTAATCACCTTGCATAATTCTTTTAAATACATTCATCCCACAAATTTTGCATCTTAAAGGGAAACTCCTACAAATGCATATGCAATAAGATCAGCTGCAAAAAATAACTGTGTACACACCTTTTCTGCACAAATTTTTCACTGCATGTCTTTAGTAAATCCTGTCAGTAGTTTTTTATTGCAAAAAAGGGTTTGGGTTGGCACAAGCAGTTAGTAAATCTGGCTTTATGTCTCTCACACACAATCAATCATAATCAATCGAACTGTGTTTCTTGAGATGTGATTCGCCATGCAAGGTCAGTCTGACCCTGCAACAGCTGGATCTTTAAACGCTAACAGCAAAGAAGAGCCTGAAAGCCAAAGCTCAGGAATGCACTCCTATGTGCCTGGCACTACGAACAACCCATGCACTCCATGATCAGATTGTATATGGATTCCAAACTTTAGATTGTTTCCATTCCATTGATGGCGAACAATGATCCATAGATAAGAAATGAATATTAACATAGCCAAAGATTGCTGTGATAAATTGGGTCTGTGAGGTGTGATCGCAAATTGATTATGTATGCATGTTCGATGTGCTCTATTTTTTTTTTATCTGTTTCTTGTTCGTTTTCTCACATGCTCTGTCTCTTACACTCTCGTTCTCACCCTCCCTCCCCCACTTCATGATTGATGGCATTGCAGCTTTTATCTCAGGTAAGCCTGTGCTGTTACTTATCTAGCCCGACTGTCACTGGACAAGAAAGGTGTTTGCTTGCACCACTCAGACAGCAGATTGGCTGGTCCAGAGCCAGTTGGGATAAACCCCCAGGTGGCGGGACAGTGGCCAACGTAGCTGTGCTGAAGTGTGGATGGTACATGCAAAACTACATTTCCACATTGTATGAAGAAACTGAGTGGTGCAAAAAAACATGCCACCAAAATGCTGGAATGTTGTGGCTGGTTGCCAGGGTGTTGCTAAGTGGTTGCTTTAAAAGATTCCACCTCCAATCTATAAGTTATCTCACTATCTAAACAATCACACTGTATAACCACGTGTTAGCTAGAGACTGGCGTGATGGAAAAGCACATTAGTGGTAGATTTCACCAAATATGTTTACCTACTGGAAAAGAATATGTCTATCATTATATAGTGATATTCTCCATATCACAGTCTCTGGTGTTCATTACTGAATATTTAACCAAAACTTAACACTTTAAGCAAACAGTAGAGGCCTGGTTCTCCTTTTACGCATTAAACAGGCATTCGAATGACACTACAGCATTACAAACCCTCCTTCCATCCAAGGGACACAATTATCCCATGTTTTTTCTATCGACCCACAAATGAGAACAGCCGACTCTTATTTTCCCAGCTGTGCAGCAGTCCAGATGAGAGCATATTTTCTTCTTTGGCTTTTTGAGAATGGTACCCCTGAGTTGCAGGGAGCGTGTCCAGCTCCATTTGCAGAGTTCTTTGAAGACCGTAGCAAGAACAATTACAGAGTCATGGCACCAGCCTCAATCTGTGAGCGTGTACTCACGCTAACCCTGCACAATCACTCCAGAAAAGCCCCAAAACATTAGGCAAAGTAAGGAAATAAAAAGACTATTAATTTTCCTTTACCCTTCGAAAACCATCTACTACCAACTATGTGGGGCAATATGACAGTAAAACAGAACTTGGAATTTGATTTTTTGATTCTAAGACACACCATTTATTTGAAACATAATGTAAAGTTTGCAAAAAGCATGGTTGAAAATCAAATATTTTCCAGGTAGAAAATAGACAGTCATATTTCAAAATGAGTGACATGTATATAAAGGAACTAAAAAGAAAAATAGATATTTTTTTTACAATGTTTATATAACATAAATACAGAAAAATGTTATTAAATAGTATTTTTTTAAATATACGTCCATATTTGTATGGAATTGTAAATGTACAAAGATACAAATTATATTCAAAATACTATTACATAAATATATTTTACAATATATTTTCAAAGAAATAAGAAGTTTCAAAGTCATATGGTATCAAGCAATGAATCATAAGGAATCTAATTTGCCCTGTTCCTCTGAGATAAAAGAGTTTGATGTACTATGAAAACATACTGTAATTTCAGAACTCAAACCTCCTCAGACCACAGATGCTAGGCTGCAAAAAACAGCTTGTTCTGACTTTCTGACCTTTCAGTCTGAGCATTAAATTTCGCCATGTGAACCTGTCACAAAATGATGCATAATTAAAAAAAATATATATGAAGAGTTCAGATGCAAAAGCCTCTAAGTGCCATTTGAAATTTTCTTCTAAAATGATCATTTTTATCAAGCTTATATATTTAAGTTCAGTAATTTCACTTAAATGACAATGAAGATTACCTATGAATTGCCATTTAAGTGAAATTACTGAACTTAAATATACAAGCTTGATAAAAATGATCATTCTAGAAGAAAATTTAAAATGGCACTTAGAGGCTTTTGCATCTGAACTCTTCATATTTAGGATAGACAGTTAAAAACAATATTGGACGATATAAAACAGCGTTCACAAAGATTTTTAAAGGCAACAAAGTTCTACGGATCAGAGACAGGGTGGAAAATGGTCATAAATAACTATGTTCTGGCACACACACACACACACATATATATATATATATATAAATTATGAAATTAATTAATTTAATTTCTATTGCTGTTAACTGCTTTGACTTTTAGTGGCCATGTATTTGGTGTGCTGTGGAATTATTTAAACCCCTTCCACCGGCTTCTCATCTTTCTCTCTCTCTCTCTCTCTCTCTCTCTCTCTCTCTCTCTCTCTCTCTCTCTCTCTCTCTCTCTCTCTCTCTCTCTCTCTCTCTCTCCCTTCCTCCCTCTGTGCCTCAGCATTCCAATCATAGTGATGAGAGAGCTAGCCTCATACACCTCTCTCTCTCTCTTCCTCTCTCTCCCGCACTGCAGACTTCTATGAGACTTTGTCCAAATGAAAATGTATTGTTGCTTTCTCAATCGTGTTTTTGTTTATTATGTCTCACGTTCCTTTTACTTTACTGCAGTCTTTAGGTCTTTGCTATAGCTCTCATAATTACTGCCGTCACTCTGCAAACACTTAAAGCCAGCATTTTCTTTTAGCGCTAATTTGTCACGCCCTGAAACTGTCTCTTATGAACAGCCATATCTGCATGCGAACTTCTATTAAAAAAGCACCGTGAATACTGGTAAAAAATATGACAACGTCAAAACAATGATCAAAGTGCAAACTCGAACAAAGAAAGAGGGTATAGGAAGCCACAGATTTTTCATTTACTTTTTTCTACTTCAAATAATTGGCCACTGTAACAAATATTATTGCCGAGGTTGTGCGGAGGTTGTTTCCCAGCACAGCATTTCACTTCCTGAATCCAGCGCTTCTGGATTATGGAAGAATGCAACTTGAACACTGTGCCATTTCTGCACTGTACTTATTTACTAGTATTAATGTCAGTGTGTCAGTATGTCAGTGTGTCAGCCAATGCAAAGCTACCAGCATGTTTCAGACAAGAGCAAAGAAACATCTTACAGTCATTTATGTTTTATTTATTGAGAAAGTGAAGTTAAAAATACACTCTGAGGATAAAAAGAGAAGAAAAAAAAGCTTGTGGGAAAGGGAGATCAGATGAGGTGCAGTCTGTGGTTGACCAGAAGGGGGCCTCGGCTCCATGCTGTGTCGTCCACAGTCTCCTCCCCCAGAGTGTGGGTGTAAGAGCAAGTCTTCCCCTTCTACACTACTGAAGCCGTGCAGTGGGCGGCAGTTCTCCCATGAGGACAGACAGAGATAGGCTGGTTAAGACACTCCCCTGGCTGGGAGTGGTTGGTTGCAGCCAGCCCTTAGCCCAACCCACCAGGCTGTGGAGGAGGAGGAACACGGCAGTGCCCGAGCTGATCCCTTCAATCTTCCCCACAGTGTGGAGCAGCCGGCAGCGCGCACACACACTCACACACTCTCACACAGCCACACACACTCACACTCACTCTCGCACACACACTCTCGCGCGCGCAACAAAGCAGGCAGACGAGGGAGGCGTGTAATAAAGAAAAGAACATCACAGAGGACAAACAGTGTTGCTGCACTTGGAGTTTTTGGATACTGCAAGCCTGTCTGGAGTTTGTGCCGATTCCTGTGTGCCTCGTAACCTCACGGTTCTCACGTCTGGTCCTTTCCCGCGGAGGGTTTGAGTCCCGTCAGCTGTGCGCGCAGAGATCCGAATCCAGCGACTGTCTACATTGGCGCTTTGTGCATCCGCCAGACGGGAACAAAGTGTGCGACTGGGATATCTGACAAGCTCCTCTGGGAACCGACGCTGCACTGACTGTCAGAGAGAGAGAGTGTGAGTGAGATAGATAGAAAGAGGGCAGTCAAGGCATGAGCAGGAGACTAAAAGCCGGTTTTCCAGAGAAGTGATCGCCACAGTGCCCCCTCCTCTTCCCTCACCACCTCCTTTCCTTTTCTCCTCTCTCCTGTGCCGCTGCTCTCTTTCTACGCGCACACCTCCTCTGCTATCCCATCCTCGTACCTCCGCTGTCCTCCCATCACCTCCTCCTCCCCTGCTCCCGAAGACACGCGAAGAGGAGAAGCACGGGCGCATCATCTCATTCTCTCTCTTCATCCTTCCTCTGACTCCGTTGCTCACGCGGATCTAGCCTCTAGCTGCGGAACCACAAGCGGAGGCTTTTTGAGTGTTGGATCCCACACGCGAGTCTCTGTCTCCAGCCACAGCCAAAAGGATTCCAGCTACATGGGCAAACGTTTGGAACAGCAACCAATGTACCCCCAGTACACTTACTATTACCCTCACTACCTTCAGACTAAGGTAAGGCACCTTGGTTACCTGGTTTTGTGATGTTCTGATTTCATGCCTCACACACTTCCTTGCGTCCGCATCATTCTGACACACAAACCACATGACCGATACTTGACATGGGCGGCTCTCTTGAGGTGAAAGAGTGCCTATTTATCAAGAATGCATGCACACAAACTCTCGATCTACAGATTCTGTCCTCTCAGCTGCGTAGCCTGTGGTGGAGGGACTGGAATAATTGCATCCATCTCTCTAAGCCCCTACACCACCCGGACGTGGAGAATTGATTACCACAGGCTGATCGATAGCGCCGAGATGCTATCGGGGGCACTGGTGATCTTGGCCTCCCTCTGTGATTCATGAATGTTTTTATGCGCCGCGCCCCATAAGAGGCTGGCACTTGCGTTACATGTTTGAGTGAATGAAAGTGGAGAGAGAGAGAGAGGGCTATGATTGGATCAGAGTTTTAAAAAATGGCTGTTAGAACAAAGGGGACGTGAGGATGCATTTTCCTGATCAACTTGGGGTGAGTAAATTATGAAGTGCAAAAGGGAAGAAAATTTATGGAAAGTCAGTTGGAGGAGTTGCTGGCTCAACGTTGGCCAAATATGCAAGCGTTCCCAAAAGACACATGATAAACGGCAGTGGCCAAGTCGCTCCCCATCAGCAAGTGTTTATGACCTCTCTCTTTTCCTCCTTTTACTACTGTGTACACTCCAAAAATGTATTGGCCAATCTCAACCATCAAAATCTTAGAGGAGCTTGTAGAAAAACGACTTGATTGATGCCCTTCATCACTAGTCTATACATGACACTGGCAACAGGCACCGTATTACCCATCAATACACAAGCACACACACACACATTCTCCCCACTCCTTGTAGCTGCCTTCAAGGTCACGTCAAATTGGATCTTACCCACATCCGCTGTCTAATGAGTTTCTCAAGAGTGTCTCCAAGGGATGTGGGGGCTCGTCCGGAGCATCATGTCTCTGCCCTTCTCTCTTTTCACAACCAGAAGTCCTTCCAACAATAACTCACCTCGCTAAGTAGGGCCCGTCAAAGAGAACGCATGCATATTCAAAAGGTTTACAATTGCGCAAAGTATGTTGGTGATCCTTACCAAACTAGAGCACTATGGCATACACTGAAGCATCATGGGTAATGGTCTGGGAATAATTATTGATCTGTAGAATATTAAAGGAGATGGAGGAGGTTTTTTGGCACTGGGAGAGAGTTTCAGATTTCAGACATTCGGTCTCGCCTGTGAAGGATGGAGACCTCATGTGAGCACGGGTCAGTGTGAGCGTGATTGTGTGTGCGTGCGTGATTGGGGATGTAAATGGCCTGTTATTAATCTTGATTCTAGCGTGCTCTCTGAGTGGAGGCATTCCTCCGGGGGAAATCAATCATGAGGGGGAAGAGCGGCAACTGACACACAATCTAACCTCGCTCTCTCTCCCTCTCTGCCCCAATAACGCTCTGTGTGTGAAGAGAGGCAAATGTTAAGCAGGGGAAATTATGATGCTACAGTAAGCTGTTAATGTCGACGATCAGTAATTCGGTTCAATTATATAAAGACCCTGGTATCAATTACATGTAAATTGCTTACTTTCATTAAAGTAGGTTCAAAAGAAACATAAATATGGCTCCAAATTCATGTGGGTCATAGATATCACTGAACAAGAAATTTAGTGCAAACAAGATCACGCCTTTGGGCAAGATGTTGTAACACAAAGTAACAGGGAATGAATCTATCTATCTATCTATCTATCTATCTATCTATCTATCTATCTATCTATCTATCTATCTATCTATCTATCTATCTATCTATCTATCTATCTATCTATCTATCTATCTATCTATCTATCAATCTATCTATCTATCTATCTATCTATCTATCTATCTATCTATCTATCTATCTATCTATCTATCTATCTATCTATCTATCTATCTATCTATCTATCTATCTAAACATAAATGCTTTCTAAACTTACCTCAAAGGATTTGTCAAGCCAACATTTAAAGCTTTTTTAAAAAAAAAATTATTAGTCATGAGAATTTTATTAATTTGAATTCTACTTCCTAACAAATATTTATGGTCATAATTGAATGGAAATTATTCATTCCTCAATTCAAATAAAAAAAAAATAGCATGCAACCCAAATCAATGGATTCACAAATCTCACAATGTAACTCAATCTTAGAAGGAAAGGTTCTATATAGAACCTTAAAAGGCTCTAAAGCGCTATGTATTTGGAACCCCTAAAATGCAATGCATGATCCCAAAATTCAAGATATGTGGGTTAAAAAAATGTAATTACTGTAATCAATATCAGACGAAGAGTGCCATTTCAGTATTTATCCTCCAAAATCAGCATGATTAAAATGTGATATTAAGTTACTACAACAGTTTAATAAACAATAATTGAATTACACACTACAAAATGTTGCAGAATAATGTAATATATGAACGAATAATAGCCTTTGTGCCAAAAGGGTTCTTTCTTCTCATTATAGAACCATTTTTAGCATTAAATATCCTTTGGAGTGGAGTAAAGAACTCTGTGCTACATATATAGAACCCTTTTTTCTAAGAGTGTGTATTCCCCTAATGTGCATGTCAACAGTACCAACATCACACCACCCTTTCCCCTATCAGGTTTTAGGAGAACATGGGTGGGTGTATAAACGTGAGTAGTGTGTGGGCTGAGGTCTCCTTGACAGAAGCCATACACCAGTGGGATATAAAATAGAATTTAAGGGACGTAATTCCCTCCTGCATTGTGTCAACAGAGGCCAGTGGGGCCCCGTCTTCCATTCAATCAGCAGCTAGAAGTCAGAGCTTTATGGTGTGTGTGTGCGCGCATTGATGTTTCAAAAGAAGGGTAAGAGGAAGAGAGCCAGAGCGAGCACTCAAATCCAGAGCCATGAGATTGCATATGCGAGCAAGTGTGTGTGTGTGTGGTGTTCGGTTACACTCTGTGGGGTCAGCTTTATGTACAGCAGAAATAACATCCAGTCGGCCGTTTAAACCTCTCCTCTCAGTGGGAGTGCACACTAACTGGCCTGCAGTGAGGTGACATGTGGCTTGCCAGCAATGTTCCTGCTGCATTATGGGAAAGATGCATATATGTGGCTCATTATATTTCTGCTGCTCTCAATGTCATTTAGGATTATTACGTTGTGATATTTACTCCGCTTGTGGATAATTACCAGACCGATGCATCATTTTCCTCTAGCGGCACCAATTTTTTTTTTTTACCACAACGGTGAAAATGCTCTCATCTCCCCTCCTCCAAACAACCTTCATCTGAATAATTAAACTCGTTAATGGACAAGCAATTTACAGGTATCAACGACAATTTGATTTTCGGTATTCATTACCAACACTGTCATTAAACAGGTGAAAGGATAGATTAAAATCCATAAGCACACTCAGCCGTTTCACACGCAAATGACTCACTGCAACAAATTGAGTAATTTAGACCTAAAATATGCTTAACATTTCGAATAATTGTTTAAAATGCGGTTATTTGTTCCATCGGATATTGTTGGAAGACAAATCCTGACTCCAAATCACTTGCCCTGTCCTGTGTTCTCCCCTTGAGAGCACAGCAATAACATTACCTATAATAGCATTATGTGATGTTAGACTATAATACTGTTTCTAAAAATTCCACACACACACACAAAATATATATTGGGTTGTTTGTGCTGAATGTGCTCTAAAGTATTTTGGGTGTATGAGCTTTTCTTGTTGGAAGCAAGCCATAATGACATGCACGGAGACATTAACTTACAAGAGCACAGGCTTTGTATGCGTGTGTGAATTATACATGTAAACACTTCCGTCGGGAAAGAATGTTTGCTGTAAGTGTTTGCCTGTAACCATCGAGTTGAGGATTTCAGATCTGCGAGAGTGCTAAATTATGCTTGTCCATGTGTAATTTTTCTGTTAGCATCTGAATGCACATCCAAACCACAGATAGGGCCCTATGAAATCCATTTTATTTTCCCCCAATATGGTTTTTGTTTCCGCCTCCAAATTCTATTTTCATGGTTTAATTAAACTGTAATAATCAAAAAGGATGTCTAATCAATTGAATTCATAAAACATGAAAATTTATATTTAATAATTTATTGACATTTTAACAATAGTGCTTTATTTTATTTCTGAAATTTTTTACAGCAAACATTTCAAAAACGCAAACGTTTTTTTTTTTTTTTTTACTTTTTTGAAATACAAATTTATTATAAAAATTATAAAATTATAAAATGTATTGTGAACAGTGGATTCCTATTTAAAACATGCATGGACAAAAATTGTGTGATATTCCTTAAAATATAAAATCTATCCCATCCATCCATCCATCCAGATGATCATGAATATCTTTAGGAAAGCATGCATGCAGTAAATATATTTTTGGTCCATCAATGTCCTTCTCGTTTCCTCCTTTCTGTCCCCTTCCCTCCCTTTTCCTCTCTCTCCCTCTCCTACTGTGTCCTAGGCATTCTCTCCAGCCATCTGTTCAGAGGGGTGGGGTTCACTCTGAAAAGAGGAAGGAACATACTTGGCAAACATACCCATATAGGTGGATAAAATGTTATGCCCAAAACTGTCCTCGTTTCAGGGGTAAAACGCTCTACATTAGTCATGAACATGAAAGGAAAAGAATACAAAGCGCACGGAGGAGCTGTTTGTAGCAGTACTTCAATATTTTCTGGCCCGTTCTGAAAGTGAAATGTGTTCTAGATTTTCACATCTTGCATCAGAGAGTAATAACTCTGATGTGCATCCAGCCACACAAAAACAATATAAGAATGTGCAAGAAGAAACTTTTATTGTCACTCACACTGCTGAGTTAAAGTATTAGTACATTAGAATTGATAAAAACTAATAGTTCTGGCTGTAAAATCTGATCGGATGTGACATAAATATACTGCCCATATTTCGATTTCATTATATTTATCCACCAAACTATTCGAAAAAAGAAGCCTATTGCTTAAAGGTTGCTCTTTCATAGCTCCTTTAAACTTAAACTGAAAATTGAATGGTACTGATGATTTAAATTCATGTTAATTCAAGCAGATCACATTAAATTAGATTTTACTTCACCTGGGAAAAATCACTGATTGATCCAATTAATCTTAACTGCTTCAGAAAATAAAATCAATCTTCACAGGGCATGTTCACATAGCTTATTTTACTAAATTTAACACATGGGGGGAAAATAAAGTATTATTTCTCTATTTCTCATTGTGTGACAAAACACACACCACAGCCTTCACAACTTAAGCAACTTAAGCTCCACAACAGTAACCACAGAAACTCACATGACAAATACTTTTCTAAAATCACTTGATTTTATCATTTCTGATCCACTTTAATAATAAACATTATATAGTGCCTTTGAAAAGTAGCATCTCAAAGCTCTTCTCAAGAATAAGTTTAATGCAAAGCATGCTGGGAACTTAAAATCCACTTTCCAGTGGCAGTTAATGTCATCAATATAATATATAATTGAATATATGCTATATATATATATATAATTGAGGGAAGCATAAAAGTATCCAAATTAGTTTCAGATCATTTTAATTAAAGGCATAGTTCACTCAAAAAGGCAAAATTCTGTCATGTACTCATCAAAATTTTGAAATGGCTTCAAATGTTTTAGTCCATCCACTTGTGAGGTCAGTGAGGTCCAAAACAACATTGGTTCCCATTAACTTTCATTGTATGGACAAAAGATTTTGTCAAAAATTCCTTGAAAGACGATTACATTTTTAGGTGTAGAACCAATTTAAATAAATGATAAATTGATTTTTAAATAAATAAATAAATAGTTGTTGTTTTTTAAGTCCGTGGGATAGAAATTGACTTGTATACTACATTACGAGGTGCAATACTTTTATAAATATATAAAGTATTTTTTCTTGTGCATCTGGTCGTTGTCACCTTTAAGCATTTCCAGGAGTCATGCATGACCAGGACTCATGTGTGGTCCAGGCTGTAATGGGGCGACCTGAGCTATATAGTTGGTTTCTATTGGCTTGAGAGAACCAGAGGAGAAAGGCACCGGTCCTGAGGTAATGGCCATGCTGCATTTTTAATAGAGGACCACTTTGTAACAACCCGAGCCTGATGTATTCTCCCCTTTTAAGGGCCCTGCCATTTCTTTTTTACACACAGCTTGCTTTTAGGCCACTGGCATAAGTGCTCGACAAAGCCTGTGTTCAGGGATAAATGGCCAAGGAGGAACAAGCCATAGCCGTGGAAGGCTGCATCAACACAGGGACTCATTGACGTTTTACCGCCGGCTTCGTGTCTTTGCATCTCGGAGATAAACAAGGAACACGATTTTAGTTAGGGGTTGAGAGTTTAGCTGTAACTAACTATAGATCCGTGTGGATTTGTAAAGTGATAGTGTTTCATAGGAAGCAGGGATAATGGATAACGGATAGATGGATAAATCATCTAGATGTATGACGGCAACGTCAGCAGTCGCGCATGCGTGTGTGTGTGTGTACAAAACCGGTGGTTAATGAGCTTCAAGTTGTAATTAGCGGTTAGGAACACTGCTTTTGCTATGAATTCACATAGATAGCCAGAAGAAACAGCATGTGCAGCTTGACTTCAGTCACAAATGATCGCTAGTCGATTTCAAGAAACAGAGGAGGGATGTAGTGCCTTTCAACCACTCCTGTCATCCCCTCTTCGAACCCCTCCCGTGCGTTTTCATCTAGAGACTCATTGTAAAGCGTTTCCCCCTGAAAGCAACCAAGGACAGAGCAGGCGAAGTAAGGTGTCATAAATCCTTGAGAAGGTGCTCCTCATTCCACGGACCCCACCCCCAAGCACTCATCTCCCACTCCAACCTTCTCCGTGTCATGAAAAGTACATGTAAGGACTATGCACACACCTTTTGAGTGTAAAAAGAGCCTCCTATAATAGGATTCAGCTACAGCGATTCTAACCCACCATAACTGTATCCAATTCTCCACGGTCTGGCTTGAAATCAGGCCCCAAAAAGGTACATTAAAGACCGCTGTGGGGAAGGCCATTTGTTTTGGCCCCGATTTCAAACCACTGACGACCGTAAAGATGCCATCTGAAAGGACTCGTTCCTTCCTTCACTTCCCCAGTTGGATAAAGAGACTTTGGGGTCTCACAACTGCCCAGGGACCGGGTGATGATTCAATACAGATTCCCCCACGCCTGCGGAGGCTGCTCTGGGTTGGCATGGTGGCTAGCACGCTGTCTGGGATTAGCTTATGTAAACAGTGCTTTTGTTGGGTTTCGGTTGAATTAATTTGCTCGCCCCATGTGCTTTTATCAGGATAATTTGTGCGGCAGACACTCAAAGACTTGTCCAAACATATCCCCGGGCTCAAGGCTAAATACAGAGCTAGTAATGACACTCAAACGTGTGGCGTGCTCTTTCTCCAGACTTTCCATCATGCTAAATGTGGCCACTGAGGTCATATGTTTTCTATTGAATGTCAAGGTGAATCACAGCTTTAATGTATATCAGGGTTGTGCAAATTTCTGAATTTAAGAATCGGTGTCCTTTGAATGATGAATGTGAATTTGAATTGAATTGGCCATAACCCACAGGAAGTAAAACTGGAATTACCGGAAATAGAGTTTACTCAATTTTAAATTTATAGAAATTAAACGTTTTATTGCATTCTGGAATATGAAGTGCATAAATATATGAACAGTGTTGTGCAAGTTACTTCCAAACTGTAATACATTAGGTATTACTTGTTACTGTTATTTAAAAGTAATTCATTACCTTACAATATTACTGTCCCAGAATTGTAATGCGTTACATTACTCATGTATTACTTTTGAGTTACTTTCACCAAAATAACTAAGTAGAACTTAACTTTTGGGCTGTAACGATATGCAATATGAAACCGAAATCGCGATTCGCCACACGACTCAGATCCACGAACCTACAGAATCGAGACACACCTCTTCCAACTCCAGCGTTATTCTCCTTACCGTCCAGATCCAATGCTGCCTTATCTTTAAATTAGGCTATTAGTATTATTTGAAGTTAACATTATAAAATACGTAGACCTACACCACAAAACTAGTTGAGGATAAATTATTTAAAATTGGGGAACAGTCCAGCATTATGGACATGACATTTGCAGTCAAAACTTGAAATAAAAATTTTCAGAAAATACATGTATTGAAACGCATATAGGCTACTTCCTTAAAGGACTCCAGACATTAGAAAAATATCAGTCTATGTTTTATTTTTAATATTAGGAAAAAGACAGACATTCACGCGTGACAAAAAAATAGGAGGCAAAATATATTTTTTGTAATTCTGTTAATTACACTGCGCAAATCGGATGAGGAAGGGTTGGCTCTCCAGTCTCCATAGAACTTAAAATATTCATTTTATTTTTCGTGTTCGCATTTATGAGGAAAAAACAATGTTACAGACGCGACCGCTCTGAACTGGCACTAAAAGACTGCTTTAAAACTTTCACGTCTGTTGCGTTTAAGAAGTAAAAGCAGACAATACACTGTAATACAACTGTAATACAAGCCTCACTGAACATGTAACGAGTAAAATATTACTGAAAATTGATTAGTAATGCCTTACACTACTGCGTTACAGCAAAAAGTAATATGTTACTGTAATGTATTACTTTTGTAATGCGTTACTCCCAACACTGTATATGAAATATAAAGAAACACAGTATACAATGCAAAAAAGTTTTGTTTTAATATTTTGGAATTTTAAAAAACTGAATAAAAAAAAAAAACGGGTTAAATTTATATAAACTTTTGCATATTAAATAGGCCTATCTAAAGGGATAGTTCAGCCAAAAATGAAAACTCACCATTAAGTTGTTCCAAACTTATGTGAATTTCATTTTTCTGCTGAAAACAAAATATATTTTGAAGAATATGGGTAACCAAACAGTTGATGGGCCCCATTGACTTTCATAGTATTTATTTATTTATTTATTTATTTATTTTTTACATAGCCTACTATTGAAGTCAATGGGGCCTATCAACTGACATTCTTCAAAATATCTAGTAAAAGATGACAGAATTGTAATTTTTGGGTGAACTATCCGAAACACTTAAAGTGCAAAACAATCTGCCTATATTTAGTGAGATTTTTTTATTATTATTAAAAATGCATAATTTGAAAATTATTTTAATATCTTGGGCAGTGTTGTTCTCAAGTAAATGTGTTGTTTCAAGGATTTTAACTTGTTTTTATTAGAAAAATAGTAACTTTCAATGTATAAAAGTATGGCATTAAGAGATTCATACATCTGTTATAGGCTTATAAACCCTTTAAGCTTTCACACAAAGGCTTTGTTTGAATTTCAATATATTTTTTATTCAATTTAAATCCGAACTGGATTCTCAAATCAATTCTGAAAGGTGCACAACCCTGTTAAATTCAAAAATTAAAATGTCCACCTGAGGTGAAGTCCATTGTGAAAACGCTGATGATTACTCTATTTGTTTGTACATAACTAATATATCCTCAGCTGGTCTGTGGTGGGTTCAGTGAACAGCTGTGCTTGTTAGCCATGGTAAGCTTGAAGGCAGGAGCCTCTGCTTTGATGGTTCAGTTCACTTGAGTGCCTGGCTGCTAGAGGTGCTAGGTGGTGAAGAAACCAAGCCTGGACTTATTAGCCGAGTTATATGTCACACAACAGCACTCTTGATTGTAGCTTCTAACACTCCCTCAAACTTCTGTGTGAAACATAATAAGGGAAAGAAGGACAGAGAGGTCAGACCCATGGCTTAGGGGTTAGCGCACACACTCTGGGCAACTGAAGTTCGAGCCTTATATTATTTCCATACCATTCCAGACAAAAGTGTGGAAACACTTTATTTTGATGGCCAACTTAAGATATTCTGTCGACTATAAGTAATTTTGCAACCACATGTCAACTAACTCTCATTAGAGTATTAGAAAACTGTCTGCTTAATGTCTGCTAACACTTTATTTTTGTGTACCCCCAACATACATTCTATTAACTATGAGTAACTTTGCAAGTAGGGGCCTACAAATCAACTTATTTTAACCCTAATCCTAACCCTACCAGTCTACTAACACTCTACTGAGAGTTGCAACATTACTTATAGTCAACAGAATGTGTTAAATGGACCATCAAAATATAGGAAAGCCAAAAATATTAATACTTTTCAACAGCTCTCAGGTTCTCAGGTATGTCATAGAAGTATAAGCTGTGTCTCAGATGTTTCTCCTAAAATTCAGAGAAATAATAAACAAATGCGACAATTATCTATCCACTAAACCGTTCAAAGTTTGGGGACAGTTAGACTTTTGTGGTTTTGAGAGTCGATCTTTATTCGATCAAAGCACAGAATAAAGGTAATATTCTGAAATATTATTACTATTGAAATGAAACTGTTTTATATAATATTTTAATTTATGTGTAATTTATGTTGGCAAAGCTGAATTTTCAGCAGCATTACTCCAGTATCAAATGATCCTTGAGAAATTATCCTATTATTCAAACTCAAACTTATTTTGTGCAGTGATGCTTAATAATTCAGTGGAAACTGATCATTTTTTTCAGGATTTTCTGATAAATAGAATGTTCAAAAAACAGTATTTATTTGAAAGACAATTCTTTTGGAACATTTTAAATGCCTTCATGTGTCACTTTTGATCAATGGAATGCATACTTGCTGAATAAAAGTATTAATTTCTTTCAAGAAAAAAAAAATCTTACTGACACCAAACTCTTGAATGGTATTAAACGTCATTAGAACGTATTAAGAAATTATTGAGTTCATACAATGAATTCTCTGACATGTGATTGCACAATTCAGTATGCTTGAATCCAGTTTGAGACATTTCTGAGATCTTCCAAAAAAGTCTTTTTAACAGGGCAAAACATCTGTGAAGGAAGTCTCCATTTGATGTCTATTTAATCTCATTGCTAAAAAAACAACAACAGAGACGTTATAGAAATCTCATTTGTGATTGCTACTTCCTGTGGCTCAGTCCGTTGCCATTTCCTGTCTCCTCGCTCACAGTCCCTATTTGCCAAGCAGCAAAAAGGCAGAGAATGAACAAGACAAGAGCATAAAGAGATGCAGAAGACAGAAACGAGATGATGCAGTCGTGACAAGATCAGCCCTGGAGATGTTACAAACAATGTGACCTCATCCTTTCAGCCCCGGTGGTATAGCTACGCGCACACAATAGTTATGTGTCGTTGATTCGATGTGTCTTTTCTAAAGTTTAGGCAGCACCGGAGCACTTTGCTGTTCGCCGCATTCATGTGCTGCATATTTTATTAGCCTCTCCAGTTTTATGAATGATTAAGCTCCTTTGTGTGCGCCACTCGGCTACAGCCAGGTCTCACCCTTAACTAGAGCATGTGCGTGAACCGCTTTTTCTGCGCATGTGTATCTCTTCATAATGCTCTTTCGAAAACAATGGGCCCCTAAGGGCCTAAACTGCCCAGTGTCGCAGGGTTTTACCCTTCTCATCCTTTTGTGCTAGCGTGCCTTTGTTTGAAATGCTGGCCGAGACTTTCCCCTCTGCACTGAGATTGTATTTCCCAATGCTGGTCGTCGGGATGAGATGCATTTAGCTAAAGTGGTGCTAGGCACAAAAAAAAAACAAAAACAAGTCTTTTGTAGAAGCACAAGCGCTTTCATCTCGCACTGCGGTATCCAGAAAGCAGAAGGGCCTTTTGGGGGAGGATGTTAAACTTTAAAATGTCTTTTCAACTTTTTGACACCAGCATCTATATTCCACTACAGTCTGTCTGACATCCATCAGCTTCCTTTTCTGTCAAAAATAAAATAAATAAATCTTGCACTTCAAAAAAAATAAGGTTAGACACACGCTACTGTAGTTGCAGTCTGATTGGGGTGTCATTATTTCTGCAAGGAATGGTGGCCGGTTTGACAAATAGGTGTGAGAGGAGAGAGGACACGGGGCATGTCAGAGACGGCGTGCTAATGGCTGTGCGGACACATTCCATAAGAGGACGTGCGTATCGCTGCACCGCACAACAGCTTCACACTAATCATCTCACTCACGCCTTAATGACCAACATTTGTTTAAAGAAAACAGGGATGCCTGTACAAGCCAATTACAGTGCATATTGACATTCATGAAGGGATGTCTTTCTCCTTTGTTTGTGTGTCTCAATGACCGCGTGTTTGTGGGGTTTCGGATTGAACTAGCGGACGTCGGCAGGCAGGTCAGAATGAGAGGTCGGGAGAGTATTGGGTCACAGTCACTCTAACTGTCCAATGATAATTAGACTGCAAACGTGCACACAGACACACACACACACACGCACAAATCCAGTACATCCTAGCCTTACTAATGAGCCCATCACTGTCTAAGAGCCGCATCTCTCTCTCACACACACACACACACAGAGAGCCTAATGGGCCTGATCACTTTCTGGCCTCTTCTCCCTGATACACAACACTCTCAAACCATCAAGCACTGAAGATGGTCTGAAGAGGAAGTCACAGAAAAATACTGACTGCAGCTCAATTTTGCCATCATTACACAGAATGAACAGGTCTGATGGAGATTTGTGTGTGATAGATGGATAGATGGATAGAAACACAATCTCTTCTCTTTCCGAAAAGGAAGACCACAAGCTGTCTATCTCCCATTGCCAGCCCAGTTAAAGTCCTCACGCCTGAGCTGAAATGGGTTTGCATAATTCAGCAGGATGGGCAAATCCAGATTTACAGATTATCATGGTTAACAGCACAAAGGCACAAGAGAGTTAGAGTAGAGATGAAAAGATAAGCACACACACAGACATGCAAACGCACAGTATTGCCACGTCGGTATCTTCTGTATTGATTACGTCCTTTTATAGCCACCAGTCACACACCGTGCACACAAATCACAGCAATTAGGTGTGTACTGAGCCATGTACACTTCAGAATTCAAACAGCTTTCAGTCAGTTTTCAAACTTTTCAGACCGCACAGACACATTATTTGACTTGATTCTCTGACATCTTGTAAGCGCACACTGCCAATCCTTTTTTTAGCTTTCCAAGCTATTCAATTTTATCCCAGCTTTGCCAAAGAATCGTCTCACTATTTTTTTTTTCTCCGAGAATTTTATTAAAGGTCCTAATGGAAGGATGCGGTGCTGCTGTTGATTATAGAAAAGAACCTGTTACCTGAGGCATATCTAGTCTCCAGAGCTGGTTTTAGCGTAATAGGACAGAGAATGTTCAAAGCCGAGAGTTCTCACAGGCGGCAGCTCTGGTTTTTGAACAAAAGGAAAAGCTTCCTCTGGTCTCCACAGATGTTATCTGGTCAAATTGGCTCTGGACTTTGTCAAGAGTGTGTTCCTTTTTGAATATACGGTGGGTGTCTGTTGTAAACGCCTCACTGTTTCCATTGTGAAAATGGTTTGTGTAGAACATTAACTTAGGAATTAATCCAATGGGGAGAAGGTCAGATTGTGGACGGCAAGAGATTTCACATTTTGTGGGACTGCAGCTTTTTGTAACAGTCAAAATTTTAATGAGAATAATTAGCACATAAAATGTTCCAGTCTTAAAGGAACAGATCATCTCAAAATAAAAATGTACCCACCTCACGTCGTTCCAAAACTGTATGCGGTTGTCATGAAATGGAGAATGTTTGAAGAATCATCATGCTGTGACTAGTCCATAATTACCACATCTGTTAAGCCCCACAATCTCACAAAAAAAGACACAACAACAACAATAACACCATAGCCCATATGGCTTGTAATCTACATTCCAAGTCTTCTGAAGTCAAAGCGTTATGTGAGGAAGAAACGTTAAATGTATCTCCTTGCCTTATTCATTGATAATCATCTCTTCCAATGGATTGTTATCTCAAAAACATTTCACTGAAGACTTGGAATATATACACAAGTAACTGCATTGGTTTTCCAGTACGAATATCACTCTAAAACAATGCAAATTCTTATAAACATTATAAACAACACATTTGCTTGAGAAACAAGACTGGAAAGGATAGTAAGACTTGTTTTCATAGGGATCGAATACTACATGTCTTACTGAATTGGCAGATTCATTTTTCCACTTGTTTGTACCTTGCTTATAAAAATCCTGTCAGTGTAGCAAGACAAAAGATATGTTGCTGGAAAACAAGCTGTAACATCTTATGCATTATTGCCTCTCAAGTATTTGAACTGGAATTACTTTTATGCAGTGTTGTCACTAGGATCCACTGTTGTAAAGATCTAATTCATACAAGTTTGGAAATACATGAGAGTGAGTAAATAATGACAGCGTTTCCATTTACGACTAAATTATTCAATGAATAGGTTAAAAGATAATTCCGGTATTTAACACCTTCTTTTTTTACCTCGAGCTGTGTCTGCAGTCTGCGAGGAATTCAGTCAAAAGCTCTAGAAAGTACACATCGGACAGCTTTATAGTGTTGAACTTGAACCAGAGAGGCCACAACCCCACATGATTTGCTTTGATGACCACCGCAGCTGTATTTCATTTTAATAAAGGATAATTCCGGTATTTAACACCTTGAGTCTATTTTGTAGTTTGTTTTGAATGAAATAGAGTGGTCCCAGATAGCAAACTGACATTGAATCAACGTGGAAACGACGTCTCTCATGACATTGAAACAACGTTGATTTGCTCATCGAATTAACGTTGAACCAACGTCAGACGCGGCATTCTTCAAAGCTAAATGAAATCGAAAATTGGTTTGCTTTCATAACGTTGAAACAACGCGTTGATTTCAAGTTGATTTTCCGTTAGTTTTGAAAGAATGACGCATCTGACGTTGGTTCAACGTTAATTCGATGAGCAAAACAATGTCAGATCAACGTTGTTTCGATGTCATATTTCCACGTTGATTCAATGTCAGTCTGCTATCTGGGGTGGACTTAGAAATTTTGACAATGGGTCCTGTCTCGACTTTTTGACTATTTTAGAATCGCCTGTGACAGATTTAGACTGGTTGTCTATGGGCATGCACAAACCTGTCCTTAAAACAACCCTTAACGTTCATTTTCAAAACTGTGCAACTCACCGAGTGGTTGGTGGTGTTCGTTGATGATTAAAAACAAATATATCGGCGCAATGTATGCTTTCAATCCGTGTTGTTTGCCATTGTGGAACTATTTTTTCAGATACCTCACAACCGCGTATAAACTTCCGCTCGATATTTGAGTCTGAAGCGTTAGCACACTCCCGACCACTTGATGGCGACAGCCAGGATGCTGTACAGAACACAGGGAGCACAGTTGCTCTGCTCACGCTAGCCTTCTGAGAGACGGAGAACCGAGCGAAAAGACTGCAACCAAATGTAAACAGACCCCTTTCCGTTTTCCTACCTAGCGCAGTAATATCAACGATCACTGAGTCCTCCAGCAGACATCAATGCGATTTAAAAAAAAAAGACAAATAAAACGGTATTTCGCTGCGCTACTTGTTTCAGAACATCAACGAACCACTCGGTGAGTTACACAGTTTTGAAAATGAACGTCAAGGGTTGTTTTATGGACATGTTTGTGCATGCCCATAGACAGCCAGTCTAAAGCTGTCACAGGAGATTTTAAAAAAGTCAAAAAGTCGAGACAGGACCCATTGTCAAAATTTCTAAGTCCACCACTCTATTTTCATTCAAAACAAACTACAAAATAGACTCAAGGTGTTAAATACAGGAATTATCCTTTAATAAAATGAAATACAGCTGCGGTGGTCATCAAAGCAAATCACGTGGGGTTGTGGCCTCTCTGGTTCAAGTTCAACACTATGAAAGCTGTCTGATATGGAAAGGTGTGTACTTTCTAGAGCTTTAGACTGAATTCCTCGCAGACTGCAGACACAGCTCGAGTTGTGCCAGGTAGGTTTCAATTTCAAATGCTCTCTCTCTCTCTCTCGTGGAGCGCTGATCCCTCAACCTCACCCTCACGTTGAGTCTGCGTTACTGGAAACCAGCTGCAGAGAGATTCCCAGAGGTGCGTGTGTGCCAGGATCACCCCTAACCACCAATTAAATGGCACAGTCTTTTCAAAGAATCAATTATTAATAACAAGAGGTACTTCACAGAGTCCTGCCTCTCATGTACTCTCTCTCTCTCTCTTTCCTTTTTGGGTTTATCCCTCTTTCTTTCACTCTATCAGCGCTCCGAATCGTTTATGCATCCCTCCCTCTCTCCACCCTGCCTATACCCGCCGCACACAGGCTTTTCTCAGGTAACACTGCTGCATTCCAGAAGAGGACAGTGATACGACCGCATTGTGCTAGACACGCAGAGCTGTAGGAAAATCCCCACCCTTGCTTTAATGATGTTGCAAGGGAACAGCGTGCCATCTACTTCAGTAACTTGATCAGCGCAAGCATGCATGTGTGTATGTGTACTGCGAGCTGGTGCACTAGAGCAGCTCTTACGGACGGTTGCAGTGTTCGACTAAACAGCACTATCACGTTCAGCGCAACTCCTAATGGGTCTAGCGGAAAGAGGCCTGGCTCAAGCGGATGTCCGCTGCCTGGACCATAATTGGCGCTTAGACAGTAGGAGAGACAGCAAGGGCTGGGTTATGTGCTGGCAATCGCCCGCGAATACCGCACGATTGTTATTATGCACGAATAATTGGATTTTTGCTTTTTTGTGTCATTCTATTCCCTTCACCCCCACACTTTTCCATCAAATGCTTAAAGCAGAAGAGCCACACTGACATCACACCGAGACTCAACCCCGATCATTTGTGTGAATGATCACATTGTGTCCGGCAAACACAAATATCTCGAGAGATAATTACATTGAGTGGGAGGACAAACAACACAGAATTGAAAACAGAAAGAACACTGTCTGTCCTACATCAGAATGTGCTCATAGGTTGAAAAAAACACAAGCGGTAAAGGAAGAGGTCACTAAAAAAAACCTGTCATTATTTACTTACACAAAATAACTTTCCTGGCCACCATATTCAAAATATTGAAAGTAAACAGGGACTGCAGCTGTGAAGATGTCTCATAAAAGTGGTCTATACAACTTGTACACTGTATTCCAAGTCTTCTGAACAAATATTTTGTGTGACAAACCACAATTTAAGTCATGATCTCAGTGAATATTTTCCAGTTGGCTGTTGCAACCCGCTTTACTGAAAAAGAGAGTTGAACTAGTGGATGAATCATTAAGAATGGCTCTGTGAACTGGATCAGCTGATGCATTTAAAGATCGGACTGATAATTATTCCGTCTTGAAATGCACATCGCTACTTTTCATTCAGCAGACATTCAGAGAATAACAAATTACTATTCAGTTTGTTCCTCACACAAAGTTATTTTAAAAATATAGGACAAATACAAAGACTTCAGAAATACGGTGCTATTTTTCCATATGCAGAAAGAAAGAAAGTTTGGAATGACAATGATGGTTAGTAGTACTTTGAAATAAATGTAAATCATGACAGAATCTACATTTTAGGTGAATTAGACTCTAATCATGCATTATTTACAAAATCTTACAGATGTGTGCTGCCATAGAAATCCATTTATCTTGAGTTATGACAACGAATTAGACAAGGACAGGAAGGTGGAGGTAGAGCTAATTATTTGTATTTCCACAATCTAATAACCACCACGTACATAATATCTCCTGTTGGCTTTATATTATGCATCCGTTGCACATGTGTTTAACGCATGGACTCTACATAGGCTAAGAGATCATCTTAGCGTCCTACGCCTGGACCACAGCCACGTCCTTGAGTGCACGCTCTGACACAGCAGCACCCTTGTGGATCTCCTGAAAAGCATCTGCACACCCACGCAACACAACATGCGTCACACCACACAGCCGTAGGACATACACACGTATATGAGACTTGACTGTAATGCAGCCTTTTTTTAAGATCTGAAATCATTAATGTAATTATATACTTATATAAAAATAATGACTTGCTACTGGTCAACCCAATGTGTGTCAGGCTGGACGGGATGCTCAAACCAATGGGTCAAGGTTTGGCTGATTAGCAGAAAGCATCTTTCTTCAATGATTTGTATTCAAAATAAGCCATGTATACTGTAAGCAACATTAAAATACAAATTTGTACACCCACGCACACATGTAAACAATATTTAAAAAACATCTCATATACAATACTATAATATCTGAGGTTAAAATTAACAACAGAGCCCAAACTATTAAATTAAACTGCTATTTACTTTTAGATATAATAAAATAAAAACTGAAATGATTGACTATAACTCAGTTGCACATAGTTTTCATAAAGACTTACTGTATATTCATGGCAAATTTGCATAGAATTATGTCTGTCAATGCGTTATTGTCGCTTTCACTTCAACAGACTTAATTTAACACAAGAGACATTTTAAGTTTCTCAGAGACGGACAAGACATAATCAGCCATGATCATTAGCCAATAATCCCTGATATACTGGTCTAATATGATATACTGACATATGTATGTATATATAATTACCCATTAATCATAATTAATCATTAACCATTTCATACTGCATGTTTTTGGATTGTGGGGGAAACTGGAGCACCCAGACGAAACCCACAGACACCGGTAGAACATACACAGAAAGCCCTCCTGGCTAAATATTAAATAATATGCATATTTATATTATATATGTATATAAAACATGCAAAGTAATGACCAATTATTATATAGCATTATAATAAAATCAATTACAGTTTTTTTTTTTGTCTTTGCACTGTATATTAAGCTGGGGTTGAAGAAACCAAGACAAAAAACATACTTTCACATGGTACATTTAGCGCATCGAATTTCAGCACAGAAAATGGTTGTATACCGTCTAGCCTACAGCATCTCTCATCCGCTTCAATAAAAGAAAGAAAAAAATAGTTTTAACCTTTCGTGGTAATTTGACACAGCCTTTAAATCATTCTTAGCGCAGAGCATGTCTTGATCATCTTCTGCATGGCCAGCGACTGTTTTGTTCCCGTCTTCCTCTGTTATCGATCAAATCAGGCTCCAGCGTTTAGTGAACTGATGAAGGACTAGGTATGAAAATTGATTAATGGCTGCTTCAATGTCACTCGTATTCAGTGACCATTTGAGGGAATATAATACTCTGTCCATGGACTGGCTATCTCTCTCCATCTCAATGTCAGCATCGAGCTTAGCTGAGGTTTCTGTAACACCCAGAGAGGGTGACATTGAGACATGGATCTCTGCCTTTTTATCATTTATTTATTTATGTACGTCCAAAAGAGCATGGAAGCGCGAGGCTGTAAGAGGTTTTCAACATATAGATAGCATTTGGAGACCACACACACACGCACACTCTCTCTCTCTCTCTCTACTAACTTGATGTGACAACATTTGATGATGTGTGATTAATGGAGTGCAGAGCTGATGACTCAATGTGGAGGGAGGCACAAGGACACGTGGCATGTATGCCTCTTTATCATCTGTGTGTGTTATGCTACAGAGGCTGTAGAGAGAGGCCAAGAACTGCAGAGCATAACTTGATTATATATCTTTGAAGTGCTATAGCTTATTATAGTATCATAAGGTAAAGATACAAAATTATAAATTATATTATTCTGTGCGGTCAGCTAAAGGATACAAATTTCATTAATTTTAAATGAACTTTATATAGAGTATATTAATAATTTTATTTGAAAGTATATATATAGTATGTATATGTAACGGTGACCAGTGCTCTTACCAGTCATCGTATCTGCACTACATTCCCCATAATCCTTCCTGGCACTCACCTGCACGTAATTCCTCTCCCACATCTACAGTTCTACCATTTAAGCACACACCTCGCACCAGTTCAGGGTCTGGTCTCGTTTATAGACATTGTTTGGACTACCAACCTGACTCCTGCGATTTATTGCCAACATTATACTCCAGCGATTTTTCTATGTCATTCCTCTCCAAATTTCTTCAGCGTACGTTCGCTCCTTGTCGCCTGGTCCTTCCGGTCGCCTCCATCCAGCGAAGTGTGTGCACGGTTTGCATTAGCCATCCACGATCTCCTGCACCTGTAAGACAAAGGCTTTGCATTACTCGCCTGTCTCCCACCATTTTGCTCTATGCAGCGGAACAAAGAACCTGTTATTGCATTTCCGTTTCCGAGTCTGTTCCATAACTGTAACTAATATATATATATATATATATATATATATATATATATATATATACGTATATATATATATATATATATATACGTATATATATATATATATATATATATATATATATATATATATATATATGTATATATACAGTTTTGGGTGTAACTAATTACTAAGTAATTAGTTACTGTAATTTAATTACTTTTCCCTTGAAAATGTAAAGTAAGGGATTACTCTTAATTTATCTGTAATTGAATTACAGTTACTTCTGATGTAATTGAGGTAAATAGCTACAGTGTATAGATCAATCCGATCTCACAGCGATTCCTATGCATTTTATGAGTTGTCTAAATATTACGACCACACTCATACAAATTCGTATGAATTATTGTAAAATATGTATGAATAAACTGTGAACTGTCATGAGATCAGACATAAAACAATAGTGGGTTTAACATCAAAATGTATCGTCTGATGTTAAAAAGTATTTTTTTTTATAATGTAATCTTCTCCATCTTGGTCAGTTTAAAGATAATTCAAGCAATTTTATAGTAGTTATTTGAAAGAATTAAAACAGATTCATGTCTATCCTTGTATTATTCAGCTGGTTGAGATTGATATGGGATTTTGAAAGTAATTAGTAATTAAAAGTAATTAAATACTTTTTAGAGAGAGTAATTAGTAGCCTACACTCTAAAAAATGCTGGGTTGTTTTAACCCAATTTTGGGTCAAATATGGACAAACCCGAAATGTTGGGTTAAAAATGTAATGTAAAAATTTAACCCAACGGCTGGGTTAGTCCATATTTGACCCAAAGTTGGGTTAAAACAACCCAGCATTTTTTAGAGTGTACAGTAATCTAATTACACTGTTGAAGAGGTAATTAGTAACTAGTAATTAATTACTTTTTTAGAGTAACTTACCCAACACTGTATATATATTAGTTATAGTATATAGCACAGTGATGTAAACTACAAAGAACACTATAGAATTACTACTTATGGCACTGCCAAAAGTAAAATGGTATTTCCATGATATTTCTTTCTTTTTTTTTTTTTTTTTATTAAAAACCAAATTCCCACATTTTCTTTATTGGAACATTTTCAATTGATTGCAGATTTGTTTCAACATGAGCATCATTGTCAGTAATACCATAAACAAAAACCATGATATATTGTGTGGTAGTTTTAAAGATGTTTGAGCTGTAATCTGTAAAATTGTCTAAAAATCTTTCAGTGCAGGAAATTTCACACATTTTCATTTTTCTCAGTTTCTTGATATATTTGCTTTGTTGGATGAATCCCATGCACTGTGAAAGTTTCAAGGAGCAGAACCTTTAGCCTGATCCTGCACATCACTGTCAGAGCTGAATAAAGCGATGTTAGCTTCCTGCCATCAAATCACTGAAACATGGATGTGACCCCTAAAACCCACCCAGGCTTGATGTGATGCCAATTAACAGCTGATTCTCATACAGAAAAAAAAAAAGATGTTGGACAGAGGAATTCCCTTGAATGGGTCTAGTCCTGAGTTCTTGGAAGCCCTGATGCAAAAGCAAACCCGATGAAGGAATTTTAATGAAGGCAGAGGAAGTGAGCTCTTCTCAAGCTAAATGAATTGTGTATGACTCTTGACCAGGAAAAAAAAAGTCACTGACTTCCTCTCATTTTCTTTCTCTGTGCATCCTGTATTCTCCTAAAGGAAAACTTTTTACATTTTAATTTGACTCATTTAAAAACACTGTTTTTAACACAACCTAAATGGAGTGTGATTATCTTGGTCCAGTAATTAGCATTAAGGAAATGCAAAAGATTAGTCTATAAAACCCCTGCTCACGGAGGTGACAGATGTTCAAAATAACTTTTTTTTTTTTAACAGCGATATGGGTCTGGCAAGGGCCCTAATGAATTTGACAAACTGTGGAGAAACCATGACCCAGTGGCTCAATGCTTCTAGTGAACAGAGACGTTTCTAATTGATTGATAAGACCTCACCATGTCCTCCACTTTGTTGCCGGGGCAACAGTGGTTGGCGGACTGCTACCGTCTGCACGGCTCTCTGAGCGGTCTGGTTCGAAGCGACCGGCACATTCGGATGTTAATTTCAGCAGGAAAATTGGGAGACGGGGAGAGAGAATGCTATCAGACTGATTTTTGTAACAATACAAGAGGAAGTCATTCTCAGATTAAAATGGACTGCTGCGGATTTGCAGGCTTCCATCTCCCGTTCATATGCAAATAAGCACACTCTGATTGTTTCCTCGTATTTGAATGTGCTGTGCTTGCCCCTGAGGGGACTGGGATTTTGCGGGTCACGAAGGAAGGGGTATTTAAATAGAGAGACATCCGCTAATGTGGTGTACGAATTAACTCGGAATTTGGCCTAAATTCCGGATGCATTTAAATCCAGGAGAACTTTGTTTGAAGTTTTCTGCCCCTTTGAAAAAAAAAAAAAAAAAGGACAATTAAAACCTGAGCCACTCAGCATTCGTAGTTTCCATACATGCTAACTTAGTTAAACCTTGACCTCAGCAAGGAAAGAGATGGGGTGCTTTCTGAATATACCTAAGAGAAATTAGCATACATCTGCATGATAAGGAGGTGGTAATGATTATTCATGCATCGCAAATACTCGAGAGGTCAAACAACTGTGGTGAATAATCCTTTAGTGTCATCACAGAGGAGCCACAGATGTAAGCCAATTCTGTGTGGAATAAGGCGCGGATTGTCATATGTTGCGTAGGCGCGCGAGTTTGATTGCAAACTGAGTGTGAACCTTTGCTTGCTGTGCTGTCGTGAGAGAGGCCGGTGAGGAAGATGTTGTTAGTGCTGTCTGGGTGAATGTTTGTGTAACTCGTTCATGACATTAACGGTGCGTGGGCCTGACGTTAACAAGCTGGAGTGTGGTTGAGCGTCTGGAACAGAGTGTTTCTTCAATTAAAGCCAGCTTATTTGTCTTCACATTCCTGCTGACAGGAAGAATTACG
Source organism: Pimephales promelas (assembly GCF_016745375.1). The sequence continues at coordinate 2,794,940 of NW_024121610.1, forward strand.
AAAGATACAGTCTGGTGCTCTGGTACCTGTTTAGTCTGCATGTGGTCCAACTCCAATTCCACTTTGTAGTTTCTCAGAGGGTCAAACACATGAAACATGTAGGCAAAAAGTCTCTTGGAGGAAAGTGAACGTAATTTGTTTCAGACACATCTTCAAAAATAATTAACGTTTTCAAACAGGTTTCCACAAACACTCCCTGTCTGCTCAAGGTTTGAGCATGTTGATGTGTTGGGTGGTTCAAACTCAGGCCTCGGGATGCTGGATACAAACAGAACAAAGTTCTTAAAGCACCTGAGAGCGATTTCAGAGGAATCAAATTGAAAAAGGAAAGTACCTTACCGTTCAAAAAATGGCAAACTTCAGCTTTAATTTAACAAACTGATGGTTCGTCAGAAATTGTGTACTGAGTAGGTACTACGTGTTAATTTGAACTTACTTGGCGACCGTTAAAAAGTACAGCATATTCTATATACAACATGACATCATGAATTTTGCGTAAACATACACGCCACTTTTGAGTCAAGTGGCATGTTATCGCTACGCATTTTGAGCTATCCGCGTGTATGTCTACGCCATTAATGTCCGAGTGATTCCGCGTGCCTGTACACGCCGTCAAATGTCCGAGCGAAACAAGGCAAAGTGCAGATCTACATCTGGGGAGCGATCTTTTTTTTTTCCCTAGGATGGTAGGGGAACACTCATAAATGCTATTAACCGCGGTGACGGGTAGGTTTAGGGACTGGGTTGAGGTAAGTCATATATTTATATATACAGTAATAACGTTAAGTCAACGGCGTTCATAAACACGCTGAAAAGCGATTACGCGTGTTGATAGCACGCCAAAAATGGAAATATGAATTGGCGTGTCATACACACGCTACTTCATGAGATCAGTCTGTCTATACAGTATAAATGTGTAGTATGAAATCTGGACGAACTACATTCGCATTGTTGTCATTATCATGTGACCCACCAGCGTCAGTTGTGTCGCTTCACCTCATTCATAAATCTTCTCTCGCGGCCTCATGGGATAGTAGTGTCCATCGAATACACACTTCACAGTGTCGCCCAAAGCAGTGGGTCATTATAATTGTTTTTTCTAATATTATGAATTCGGACAGTCTACTCTGTTGGCGTACTGTTTTTCACATGCTAATGCTATATGATTTCGGATCCAGCATAATTGCTTGCTAAAACCAACCAAAACACTATCTGGGTAGCTTTTGCTACTATTATTAGAGCAACAATCCTTTTTTTTTTTTTGCAGTTCCTCAAACACATTCACGCCATGCTTTAAAATCTTAATGAGAATGCAATAAACTCAAGAAAAGGAAAGAAGACTTCAATGTCTTCAATCTACTGGCATTGCTCGTGGACAGTGTTCAGAAAAAATATAAGATCCAATTTTTGCAGAATGATTAGACATTTCATGCATGATTACTGGGAAAAGAAGGCCCATGTTGGCTGACACTGACGTTACATTTTTATGATTTATGACACCGATCATTGACAAGCTCGCTTCCTGCAAGTGTACTTTGTTTGAGTCAGAAGCCAAATGACAGGCTCAGTGTCAAGCCTGCGAAGGAAAACGTTTATCATTTCATCAGTAATGATCGCCTTCCATATCTCCAGCACAAAAGAAAGCTGTAGAAGAAGACCATCCCTTTATTTCCTATGAAATTCTGCAATTCAAAGAGGCTCTAATGCAGCAAGCTATCGACTATGAGCTTTAATGGCAGAGAGCACTCAATGCCCGCTTGCACAGAGAGCTTAAAGCTCGCACTCCCTCTCCACAAGAAATCTCCCTCCTACCTTTGCTGCAGTAACTCTAACATATAGATCTTCTTGAGAGCCTAATGGGCTAATGCATGTGGTAATATATTTCTGGGTCAGATAGAGTCATGCGTTTATGCGCGCTGGGTGTGTGCGCAAAGTGCACAGTGTAATCTTTGGGGCTTCCTCCGACCTCCTCTGTCCGGATGCAGGAGATCTCAAACCCTTTCCCTAAATAGCCGGCATTCTTTCCCTCGCCCCAAGGGGCCCCGGGGGTAGAGTTGAGGAAAGGAGAGCAATGCTCGCCGTGTCCTGCTCTGGTCCCTACGACGGCAGGGTCATGGCGTGTACTATCGATCACTACAGTCAGGAGCGAGGCCAAGTGCATGTGTGTGTGTGTATTCTGTGAAAGCTGTCTGCAAGTTAATCTTAATTGTTATGGAAAAGCTATGGGACCTTTCCTTCACCTTTAGGGAAAAATGGTGGTATAACTCATGGCATATGGGTCAATGACTTCACACTGTTTTTTTTTTTATATTATTCAAAAAGACAAAAATTACATTGCCTGAATACACCTCTTCTATGATGAGCGTGTTATAAATTTATTTGTTAAAATTACTTAGATATTTTGAGAGGCAAAAAACGCTTTACTGATTATTAATATTAGAAAAAAGTATAACAAATCAAAGTCAAGTTTTTTTAATGTTGTTTATACAGATATGTCTGTGTAGTGTTTTTAATGTGGTTTAAGACGAACCGTGTGCAAAATCATAAGTCGACACCATCGCTGAGTATTTTCTCCATAAAATTGCAGTGGAAAAAAAACAGTATCAAAAACGCAGTTTTAAATCACTGGTGTTTCTGACGTCACAAACTACTACCTTGTACCCAATCACATCAACGTGCCAGCTGGCTTTAGAATAAAATTAACAGCTAAATAACATGGGATGAACTATACATGCCTTTCTTTACTGACGTTCTTAGTTGTTCAAAGCGTTTCTGATGATTGTTACAAGGCAGACTGAGATGGGGAACGGGAACATAGTTTGTGTAACATTAGCAACACATTATTAGCTGTTTGATAACATAGTCAAGCAAAATACTACACTCTAAAAAATGCTGGGTTGTTTTAACCCAATTTTGGGTCAAATATGGACAAACCCGAAATGTTGGGTTAAAAATGTAATGTAAAAATTTAACCCAACGGCTGGGTTAGTCCATATTTGACCCAAAGTTCGGTTAAAACAACCCAGCATTTTTTAGAGTGTAATATTATGTCGTGTATGACGTTGTAAAGTGCGATACCATTGTGCAGTGTTTACATCAGTAAGTTGGCCGAGTGAATTTGTGAGCTGGTGCGAGTGGAGGCGGGGCTAATAAGCATATTCATAGATCCAGTGTAGAGTTGCAGTCAAACTATTTTAAGGGATGAAGAGTTTTTTTTTTCCATGGGAAAAAAAGTGTTTAAATATATAATTTTGGTGATCAAAGATGTGTTTTAAGGGATACAATTAGGGGGACTTTAAATTAATCAATGACTTTAATATGGCAAGTTCATGTCTGACACATTGTATATATATATATATATATATATATGAAGAGTTCAGATGCAAAAGTCTCTAAGTGCCATTTGAAATTTTCTTCTATGATCATTTTTATCAAGCTTGTATATTTAAGTTCAGTGATTTCACTTAAATGGCAATGATAATGACCTATTAATTGTTATTTAAGTGAAATTACTGAACTTGAAGTTTGATAAAAATCATCATTAAAGAAGAAAATTTCAAATTTCAAATTTAGAGGCTTTTGCATCTGAACTCATATATACATTTGAGTCATTGCATTTTCATAAAAAATAGAAGTTTTTCTGTTAAACCACATGAAACTGAGATAAATATGATAAGTACGTATCTAAAAACCTGACTTCTAATGCAGACTTTTGTAATGCTTTTATTTTATTTTATTGTGAACTTTAAGTCATTGATTGACATCACATGCAGTGACGCATCAACTGAATAATTTAAATGCATGCCTACGAACTGCACACATACATTTTCACGGCCTAAGCATAATCACAGTTGGTGGAGGCAGGGGTTAACTCCACATACTCAGCAGGCAGCGCAAAAAAGCTGACCTGATAGAGGTCAATCTCTCTCTGCGAAGAACAGTGGAGGAGAAATAATGAGAGGTAAAGAGAGAGAGAGAGGCAGGCGGACAGACAGAGGGAGGGAGAAGGGTTGGAGGAGAGGAGAAGCGGCCATTCGAAACCCATTTTCGAGGGCTCTCCAGGAAGTACTAATTGTTTGGTGACTGGAGTACTCTTTAGGGAAATGAAGGCTATCTGGGCGTGCAGCGAGGAGATAATGTGTGTGCACATCACTCAGCCTTTAATAAAGAGCAGAACCCGGCTACGCATCGGCCAACCCTGGGATACGGAGGGAAGGTGGGGAAGCGGGAGGGAGGGATTTATCCGTCGTAGAGGAGTGGGGCGGGTGAGAGGAGGAGACGTTTACAGAAGCCAGGCTGCGGAAGAAGAGGGGGGCTGAATGGACAGATTACTGTCATTAGAGTGGTAGAAGACAAGAACAAGAGAGAGCAAAAGACAAGGAGAAGAAAGCCAGGAATTGTTTAATTAGCAGACAATAACTGGTTTCCACTTCTCTAGAAGGATTTAGCCTTTTTGCCACTTTGATTGAAAGCTATAGAATAGAGATGACTATGGTGAGGGAAATTAAACAAATGACACAAGCTGAACTACTCATGCAGACTCCATGCACCAAAGCTAAACAACATCCACCAATTATACAGTAACAGCTATAGGCAATATATAGCTAATTATGCTTTTTGGGGTTTTTAATGGCTTTGATCCAACGGTCCATTTAGAAAATATTGTTTAAATGATTAGTTTGAGTCGTCACTCAAAAATGTCCATCCCATATAAATTTGTACATGCTTGTATAAATAATAATAATAATAAAAAAAAAAATACAATTATTAAATGGAGTCGTTCCGTGTCAAATCAACCAAATTTCTGAAACGTTCATTTTTTTTTAATTTTTTTTTTGTGAAGTAAGTTATAACTATTTGGATATGGAGACACATTGGAATCCCAATCTCTATTGGATTGAACCATTAGGGGCTTAAAAATTAAGAAAAGTTATATTGAAATATCTTCAAGAGTTACGGTACGGAAGCCCTGAACAAAAAAAAAAAAAAAAAAAAAAAGTCGAAACATTTCGAGAGTACGAGAATAGAGTTTTCTGTAGAAGTTGCGTGCGGGCTTGCCATTGTTTCACATTACCACACACAAAGAAATTCATAATGGTGCATAGCGAGTGTTTCACTTTGTGTGTGTTTTGTTTCAACAAAAGGAAATACAAACAGGTGCCAATCTACCAGCATTAGGCTACCATTACAGTATAGGAAGTTATAAAATATACTGCGTCGGAACAGACTTTAGCCTATAGGAAAACTAACCCGGAAAACACTTTTCAGACTGGATGGAGATACTTCTATGGTCAACTCCTAAGATCACCCTCAGTCAATATGTGGATGAGTCAAGCCGCTACTCTTCTACCTCTAGAGCAGTGGTTCTCAAACCTGTCCTGGAGGACCACCAACACTGCACGTTTTCTTTGTCTCCCTAATTAAACACACCTGATTCAACTCATCAGCTCATTAACCCATGTGATAATGAGCTGATGAGTTGAATCAGCTGTGTTTGATTAGGGAGTCAAAGAAAACATGCAGTGTTGGTGCCCTCCAGGACAGGTTTGAGAACCACTGTTCTCAAAACGCAAAAGTGGCGTCGCGTCATAGATTTTTATTCTGCGTTTAGACGAGCGTTTTGTGTGGGAAATCCGCGTGCAAATGGTGACGCAAAAGTGTGTGAAATTCAATGTAGTATGCACTTCAGGCGGCTAGGAGTGCATACTACAACAACACCAAGTCCATGCGCCTGCGTACAACCTTCACTGTCAAGCAGACTTTTGTGTTTTTACCGTTTACACGGGAACCCGGCAGTGGAGCGTTTTTAAGATTTCCACTCTGGAGGGTGGTTTCACTTTTTTGTGTTTTTAAGCCTCAAAAACGCTGTCGCCGTGTAAACGAAAGGCACATCCGAAAAAATATTTTTACGTTTTCACCCGGAATCATATTTTACGCTCCTATTTTAAAGGATGTGCCTTTCGTTTACACGGCGATGGCATTTTTGGGGCTTAAAAACTGAAAAAAGTGAAACCACCGTTCCTGTCTAAAGGATAAAAACGCAAAAGTCTGCTAGACAGTGAAGGTTGTATGCAGGCGCACGGATTTGGTGTTGTTGTGTGGTAGTGCTTCACATTGCCACCTAGCCGCCTGGAGTGCATACTACATCGAATTTCACACACTACGCACGCAGATTTCCCACCCATAACGCTAGTCTAAACGCAGAATAAAAAGCAGTAACGCAACCAACGCCACTTTTGCGTTTTCTCTTCAGATCGATTCAGATGTAGCCTAACATATGATCTGCAAGGTCTGATGTTTTCTGGCAGACTTGGTCTTCTCTGTGGAACTTTCTTGCAGATGTTCAGGGACAGATACATCCCTCTGTTTTTTATTTTTATTTTATGATTTGACTCAGACACGTCCTATTGTATTATAACTATTATTTCTATTTTTGTTATCATTTTATACGTCTTCTACACCTAAGAAGGTCTAGCCTTCTTTCTTTATTTGGTTCCAAATATTACATGAAAAATGTCATATGAAAAATGTTACGTGAAAAATGCCAAAATAGTGGATTAGTCAATAAATATTTCATCACTGTCTTTCTTCAGAAAAAATAAAGATAAAATTGAAAATCTGAGCTCATGACCTCTTGAGTTGACAGGGAATGACCCTGAAAATATATATATTTATATATTTTTTTTTCTTGCAATATATATATATATATATATATATTGATATCACTATACCAGATACCACAACAATACTGTACAAACACTTACCACTTTTGCAAACACTTTTCTTTGCCAAAGCAAAACCTCAAGACAGACTATTGTTAATGTTAACTGACAACTTATCACAAATGGAAACTTTAAGTGTGCTAATGCGTTTCAGACAACATATGTGTAGCATAATAGCACATCTATAATCAGGCAATTTGTCTCCCAGGGTCTCCTCGGTTAAGTTAAGTGCCTCCGCTAAAGCTGCATGTACAACTGAATGGGATTTGTTAGTGTGTGTGGCTGTGGAGACGCCTAGAGTATGTGTGTGATTCCTGCTGGAGTCCATTGTAGAAGCAACATCATCTCTCCCTTTCCCTCTAATCCCGGCCCGTCTGATGGCGAAGTGAACGCCTTTGACGTTTCAAAGGCTTCCCCCATCATGACTCCTGACACACTACACACCCTGACGCGCTATCGCCGTGCCCCTGACAGCTGCACAAATTGGCTGAAAGAGGTGTCTGTGGCGCGCACTTTGATCAGCCGAGCTTTTGCTCTCATGCGCTCGGTCTGTCTCCATCCCGGCGTCGTGTTGTGGAGGCCAGGCCCCTGATCTGTCGAGGAGAACCGGGCCGGGAGGGTCTGATAAGCTTCCACTCACACAGGAAGCTTTTTGTGCAGTCAGATCATGCGTGTGTGCATGACTGCCTGAAGCCATGTCAGACACGCATATGGAGTGTATAGTTTCTGGGAATTGGGTGTATTTATTATATCCAGATTTCATGTAGGGCTCTGGCACACTATACACAGCTTGTAAAGCAGAGTTATGTGTGCATCAGTGTTTGGGAACATTAGGTTTGAAAGTAGTTATAAAAAATAAATAAGGTACAGCATTGTTTCTATGCAAATTGCAAAATATAATGCTGTAATTTACTTTTGCAAAAAATGTTTTGCCGTGATATGTGCTGACTATCATTGCATTCATGTAATAAATCAACAATGTATGTGACATCAAAATTAAAAACTAAATACAATAAAACACTAGAATACAACTCTTGTGACTGAGTCGAAACAGCCCATTCTCACCCCCAAGGCGTCACTTAACTGACGCCTTGGGAAGCATTTGGACATGCTTCAATATCTGACGCTTTAGGCGCCCTTTAGCGTCAGTAAAATGACGCCCTAGGATCACGTGTACCCTACCCCCACCCCACACCTAAACCTAACCGCGTCCTCTAACAGACGCTTTCCTTTAGCGTCAGTTAGATGACGCCGTAGGATCGCGTAATGTAATTGACGCTAAAGGGCGCCTAAAATGTCAAATATTGAAGCATGGTCAAAGGTGACGCCTTGGGGTGAGAATGCGTTGGTCGAAAACGAAAGTAATGAGCAGCAACATGCGAATCAGTAAATCATTATTTGAATCTCTTAATTTAAGATTTGTAAACGGCCCCCCCAAAAAACTTCTTTAAAATGAATCAAAATTACTTTCACTACATACAAGAGAAAGAACTGTTCAAGATGAACCGATTCAATGAATCAAACCTTCAAACGCAAATCATAGCTGCATCCGAAATCGCATAGGTCTACTTTATTTCAGAAACTTCTGGTTCTTACTATTGATATATTAAATCAAATGTGTTTTCATAAGATATATTCAAGAGAAGGTAATTTTCCAAAGCAAATATGTATTTTTAAGTAAATTTACAGGTTGACTGTCACTTAACTCGTCAATCTTCAAATTCCTAAATTTCTTACTTGTAGAGGTCAGTCCTCGATAAGATTTAGGGGTATTCAATTATGGAATGGTTTATCCCATCTAGCAAGAAAAACGTCTTTAATATGTTATAGAAGATCATTTTATTGTTTATTTTGTATTCTCAAATATTTTCCCATAAGGCTTGTTCCATTATTACATTATTTTGGGGTTTTTGATATCATGTTGTAATTAACTTGATACAGTAATATGGATTGATATATTTGTTATTGTAATTGGCTTTTTCTTTCATTATCATATTTTGTTGTTGTTGTTCAGGCTTTAAGCCCGTTTGGGTTTTCTGCCTCTCCCTGCACAGTATATGGATATACTTTGTTTTTATTGTATATATTTTATATCCCTGCATAAACTAAACAATGTTCTAACTATAAACTTGATCATAAAGTTGAGTTAGTAGTTACAGCACTGTTGGTACACATGTCATTGTTCATGCAATGCACTGCCCTTCTCATATTCATATAAAATCCCCTACTTTTTCAGAGTGAACTCGAGCTTTATATTTATTTCCCTATACACATGTATGTTTTGATGGCACTTTAACGTCGTCTTCTGTTCCCTGTCTGTGTGTTGTATTCCTGAGAATTCAATGGGTTTATTCATAACTGTAGCTCGAGGCAAAGGGTGTGTGGGAACTATATGAGTGCAGAATCTATTATAGCCGTGCTAGGCCTGTCTGTCTGTCTGTCTGTCTGTCTGGAGGAAATTGCAGACTGTGGAGAAGTGCAGGTAATAGATTAATGGCAGGACAGACTTGCCAGTGTACAGCACACAACTGACAGCCAATGATTATCACAAACACAGAAAGCGCGGGCCAGACGCGCACACAGTACATTACATAGACATCACTAGGTAAGCGCGCACACACACAAATAATAACTCTCATGACACAATCTAACTGTCACAGTGATGGTTCTATATCTGACTAACGTGTCTGTCAGAAAATATAACGCTCGCTGTACGGTTCAAAGCTTTAGACGCCACATTAAAATGGACGCGGATTAAACCAACTTGCTGTGAGGGATATGAGTACAATCAGTTTAGTAGTTGTGTTGTGTGCTGCTGTACCTGGATTGCTGACGACAACGATGATTAAACTGGCAAACAGTCCAGACTGGTTGGAATCGTCGGAAACTGCAGGTGTATTGCGTCAGCGCGTTCTTTGGACCAATCAGGTGTAAGCACGAGGTCAGTCAATAGAACTATGCTGCGTTCCGCGCTATCGGAAATTTGGCAAAGGGGTAATTAGGGGTATTGAATTACGGAATGGTTTATCCCATCTAGCAAAAAAAAAAACAACAACAACAAAAAAAAAAAACTTCTTTAATATGTTATAAAAGATCATTTTGTAGTTTATTTTGTATTTTGAAATATTTTCCCCAAATGGCTTGTTCCATTATTACATTATTTTGGGGTTTTTGATATCATGTTGTAATTAACTTGATACAGTAATATGCATTGATATATTTGTTATTGTAATTTGTCTTTTTCTTTCATTTTCATATTTTGTTGTTGTTGTTTAGGCTTTAAATAAGCCCTTTTGGGTTTTCTGCCTCTCCCTGCACAGTATATGGATATACTTTATTGTTTTTATTGTATATATTTTATATCCCTGCATAAACTAAACAATGTAACTTCACATACTTCTGAGGTCGAGAGAGCTCGTCGTCAGTCAAAAGCTTTGTTGTTGAACATGGACCACTGTAGTTTAGCACACTGAATAACATGACTACTTCGTTATTTAGTTATTAGTGAAATAACGTTAACCCTGTCAGTCAAGCTCTCATTTTTCTGTTACGCCCTGTCTGGTTGACGGGCACGCACGCGCACTTTGAAGTAATAGGCCTTTCTTGATTCAGTTGTACGCTGTCACGCAGACTTGTTGAAATATGCTCATTATTGTAACTTTGGGAAAATACAGTATCTATTTATTAGACAGTAAAGCTCTCTGACATATGACACGGTAACCTAAGTGTCTCAAATTAAATGACAAATATACATATCCCCTTGAAAATTCAAGACAAATTGGATTTTACGTACCCTTTTATTTGCAGTCTTTTCATTTGGCGTGAAATATACTTAGGTTCCTTAAGACAGAGCCTGAAAGCTTTTGCCTCGTGTCAAATGTGTGAGAGTTGCTCAAACTTAAACTTCACCGGCTTGTGTTTAAGCACACATTGGCTAGATTGTCCATTAGAGATAGATTTTCATTATCTTTTTCTTAAATCATGCAACCTTGTTGTTTAAAAGTGAATATTACAGTATTCTCATATAAATCATACATTTTTAATAACAACTGCCTTTCTCTGTCTTGCAGCAGTCATATGCCCCGCCCCCTCCTCCCATGGCTCCGCCCAGCCCCAGCACCAATAGCAGCAGCCACAGTGCGGCGGAGCAGCTTAGTAAAACCAACCTGTACATCCGGGGCCTTCCGCCAGGGACCACAGACCAGGACCTCATCAAACTCTGCCAACCGTAAGTGTCTTTTCCCAATGTACCCTATCTGTCACTGCCTGTTATCCTCCCTATATGAGCAGTTGCTCTATACCTATTTATATTTGCAAAGACACAGGTGCCTACATACAAGAGCGCATGCAATCATGTAAATGCAAGATCAAAAGGTCACAGGGAAACGAAAAAGAAAAAAAATCACTCTGCTTAGTTACAGAGAAGAATATGGCCCCATAAATGGCGATGGCGAGTCAGCATCATTAGTGTGTAGGGAGGTCATTATGAAATGCTGTACAAGAACCAGGGGGCAGCTTGCATAATCTTCTGCTCTGATGACTCATGCAGATGTAAATCCTGTGCTTTACTCCAGCGCCATGACTTTCTGTGAATATTTCTGAATTTCCTAGTTTCACCCCTGCGAATTTGACCATGAGAATATGGATCTGGGGTCAACTGTTTCTATGCATTGTTTAGACGAAGGAATGCTTTTTTTTAGGGGGAAGAGGCAGGAAGAGAAACATTACTTTAATTAAAAAAAAAAAAAAAGAATAATAATACAATGCATGCCCCACTTATAATGCTCCAAATGTTAACGTGTCAAAAACACAGTGGGTAGAATGATGAAACCTCAAGCCACATCAGCTCTCAATCCCTCTCAGGGTCTCGGGCTACCATGGTCCAGGTTAGCCCAAGGCCTGGAGTGGGATTGGAATCAAAAATTCATGATTATGAAAGTTTTATTAGCTGCGGCTGCTGTGCCAAATGGGCAGTAACATTTTGGAAAGGTCAAAAGGGTTCGCCTTGGGGCTCACTTCTGGAGCTCAGCAGAAAAAAGATTGTTCACAAACACTCTTTGCATTTTTTTTTTTTTTTACATAACACCACAATGATTTAGATGTCATTCATGCATATCTGCCACCCTAGTGTCGTGATCTAAAGCTTACAGCTGTGTTCATGCATACGCACACATTTTGCGCACATGCAGTTAGTGACCCTTTTCCGTCCTCCAGTGGCTCTGCTGCAGTGGCGGGAAGGGCAGTGAAAAGTGCTTCTGTCAGGCTGACATTTCGGAGATCTTCTTGTGTGATTCCCCATGGAAGATTGGCAGGGTTTTGAGGCTGAAGGTACAATGGGGTTAGACTATAAAGGAGAAATCGTGGCCTCAGCAAAATCCCAAACCGCAGCCATGAAAACGAGCCCATGTAGTTTTCAGCTTGCTGTCCTCACAGTTTTTTAATTAGATTATCTGATAAAATTGAGGAATGGCGGGTTGTCAAGACGCAGATGCAGAATGTTTGCCACATTTATAAACAAACAGCCAGATTTTAACGTCTTGATGTTGCATTAGAAGAGGTGAAAAGGTCAAATTGGAGGAGTGTTACATTCACTGAGTCTGAGACAAAAAAAAAAAAAAAACTGAAAAATGTACCAGGGCGTTTTCATAAAAGGCTTGAATATGAATCATGAATTATTAATGATGGCCTTAGGTGAACGCATCGTCATCATGTTTATGTGCTTTCATTATGCATCTGCAATTCTGCGTGTTGGTAGAAACCAGAGGGCAGAGAGTCATGTCTGTGAGCCAGTTCATTACTTTTCCTTTCCATGATTCGATATCATGGAGTATTAACCCTCAGGACAAAGAATTTTACAATACCACTTAAAATAATTGCATTTCAGAACCCCTCATTATGTCTCTGATTGTAATCTAATGCTACAGAGAGAAAGTGAATACAATCCAACTCAATTTTGCTCACACTGGGAGCAAGGTTTTAAGGGATAAATTAGGAATCGCAAGTCTTGTATGATTTTGGCCAGTTTGTCTGCGCCCACATTTACATTTTATTGCCCATTCGCACATCCACATGAAACCTGAGCATGCAGAAATGTTGTATATACCCCCCAGCCATTGTCTTTTGTTTATTAATATTTTGGCTAGTTTGATTATGTTTTCATCTACGAATAATTAGTACATGTTTGGTTTTCTTACAATACTCCACATGAAGAGTTCAGATGCAAAAGCCTCTAAATGCCATTTGAAATTTTCTTCTTTAATGATGATTTTTATCAAACTTGTATATTTAAGTTCAGTAATTTCACTTAAATAACAATTAATAGGTAATTATCATTGCCATTTAAGTGAAATCACTGAACTTAAATATACAAGCTTGATAAAAATTATCATTCTAGAAGAAAATTTCAAATGGCACTTAGAGACTTTTGCATCTGAACTCTTCACATATTTTCTCTCCAAATCAGTAGAGAAAATGCGAAAAAGTTAGAAATTTTATGTGGGTTTTCTCATTGGCTTATATTTCATAGCTCAGGAGTCCTGTAATAATTGAATGGAATAAAATGTCTTCAGAAGAAATTAAAATACACACAAATGATTGATAAAGAGTAATACAGAGCTACTTTACTAATCGAACACAGTCTCATCCCAAGAAGTCATACAACTGACGTCTTTTGACCATACTCGGTTACATGACGATCCCGGGCCGTCATAGAACTGACGCTTTACCTTTAACGTCGGTTAGGCGACGGGGTAGGTTTAGGTCTGGGGTAGGATCCGATAACATCATCTAACTGACGTTTAAGGGTACCCTAAAAAGGCAGATGTTGACGTATGGTCAAAAGACGTCCCAAGACGTCAGTTATATGACGTCTTGGGATGAGACTGCGCAGCTCAGAATATCGGTTTATATTAGTTTATTTTTATTTTTTAAATCATTTTATCTTAACTTTTATGTAGTCATACGTGTTTAAGATCATATTTAACTTTAAGATTTGATTCTGAATTTTAAACCTTAGAGGAGACATATGCAAGATTACTGAAATCTATTTTTTTCAGGAGCAAAATATAGGGAGCAGGAGCATTCATTTGCTCCATTTAAAGGTTAAGTGTGTTTTTTTTTTTTGTTGTTGTTTTTTGCGAAATCGCAGTTCGGTTGCAAGTTTCACTAAGAGTTCAGCCCACTGCTCAGTGCTCACCCCTCCCTTTCGAAGAAGCTACGGTGGCTAAAACTGGACAAAGGTATCGTCGTCTGAGACAGCAGAGAATAGCCAGAGTAAGCTAAGTCTCTGTACCACAGTCCATTATAAACAGCATCATGGATAAAGTTTACAAAGCCATAGTCAGGTGAAGATTAGGGGTCCTAATATATAATATAATAATATTAAAAACCAGCACATTTCTCCCCACATACTGTAGCAAACCCATAATACAGCGAGGGAGAAGAACCACATGAAACTATGCAACTACATATTTTTTCTAAAAGGGTAGTAAAAGTTTAGCTGGCAAAATATGAGCTGTTACTGTGGCTGAGCTGGTTAAAGCGTAAAGCCTTGATTAAACTCGACACGTCCGCATCCGCATGAGCCCAAACGTGTGCGCGGCAAAAATGACATGATTGTAACAGCGCACACACCCCCGCATCCCCATGACACCATTTACTACACACTATAGGCTTTTTTTCTCTGATTTTGAAAACTACGCGATCAACATAAAATGCTTCCAAGATCGACTTGTCGAGCACGATCGATGGGTTGGTGATTTCTGTAAATGAAAAGAGTACTAATCAGCTGTCTCACGAATGTAACCAGCACATTTATCCCCACATAGCAAAGCCATAAGAAGAACTAAGTTACATGAAACAATCCAACTACATATTTTACACCACTGACAAGGGAAAAGTCACTATTCACGGTGTTTATGCTAGTTTCTAGCTTTTTTGTGTCGACTACGGTAGAAACATGACGTCACAATATATCGACCTTCATAGAAGGGGGTGTCCGCGGTTATGTTAGATATAAATGTCTCATTCTAAGGTTAAAAAAACATTATTGTTTATTAAATAAGTTCTTTACACACCACTGAAAACATTTATGGATGTCATTGCATTTTTGTTAATATATACTAATTTTTTTTACACATTGCACCTTTAATCTCATTGCTGTCTAGGAGAAATAACAGATATAAAATTGATCTCATTTGTGTGTTTGTGTGTGTGTGTGTGTGTGTGTGTGTGTGTGAGAGAGAGGGAGTAGGATCAGAATGTTATTATATGGCTTCCAGTAGTATCTTGGCAGTCTCATGGTTTAATTCTCTATCTATACATAATATCTTATATATTTTATATTCACTGAAAAGCATCCAAGGCTTGCTGCCCAAAATGGCAGCCCGCCACACACCCCCTCCCTCGCTCTCTGTCTCTCAGCCTGATTGACTAACAGAGCCAGTGGAGGAATTGCCCTTGTGTACAGGCCTGCCATATCTAGGGGAGGCTCTGGGGTGGGATCTCATTTTCAGTCGGCAGAGCCCCCCCTGGGCTCGAATAACTCAGGCATCCAGAGCATGCAAACCATTTCTGAGCCAGTGACAAGGCTAGTAACAGGTCACGGTTTTTATTTCAAAGTGTTGCTTTCTTACAATACATCTGTCGTCTTCTTTTTCATAGTTAGACTACAGTTTGATTTATGTCTCCTTCTCATCGCTGTAGAAATGTCTAATCACAGGGTGAAAAGCAGGCTAGTATTTCTAATGATTTGGAGATGGATCCATAATTCATATTTTTTTTAACTCAGTGCAAAACAGGTTAAGTTTCAAAAAGCTTTTAGGGAGGGTGCCTGAATCAACTCTAGCATATCCAGTACGCTCTCATATGTAAATGTCACTTATATCCAGTACCACCAGTACCATCTTAAAGTGCCCCTATTATGCTTATTTTGTTTAGCAGGTCTTCTACAATAAGTTTACAAGTTCAAAAAACAGTTTATTTTCTCAATATACATTGTCGCAGTGTCTGAAACAGCTTGATCAATGATCTCTCTAAACAGGGTGTGACATTAACTTTTTTGCACAATGATTTTTGCACATTTTTGACATCGATATCATAGGGAAAAACTGCCACATAGAAGTTTTTAATATTATCTCATTATTTGGCAGCCGGTATATTAGGCTGCTCTTGCTTTAAGACATGACGCACAGACCCATTATACTGTTTTAAACAGCCAATATACTTGTCTTTATGGGTGTGAGCACAAAATCTGCGGGAATGAGTACAATTATGCTTAATATGCGCAATTTCTCACCCTGTAACCAACAATAATCATCCGGAGCAAATTAAACTAGTGAGTAAAAGGACGCGGGTTTGTGTGTCTGTCAACCATAGACTGTGAAGGGGGTCAACTCGCTTTCGGACAGATTAAAGAGGGAGAACGTGTTGCTGGTGCATCCTGCGGATGAGTTTCAGATGCTGAGAATACAATGCTGAATAGTCATAGTTTTTGTTATTTTTTGGACCAAAATGTATTTTCGATGCTTCAAAACATTGTAACTAACCCACTGATGTCACATGGACTACTTTGATGATGTCTTTATTTCCTTTCTGGACAAGGACAGTATACTGTGTATACATTTTCAATGGAGGTACTGAAAGCTCTCAAACTAAATCTAAAATATCTTAAACTGTGGAAATTTTTGGGTGAACTAATCCCTTTAACTTTAATGGTTTTATGTTTTCGTGGTGCAGGTTAGTGCAGGAAAGTCGGTATAGTGATGTTTCACTTATGAGACTTCCCTGCAATATCTGTGGTTATATCTCTTTTTTAAACCTGAAAGCAGCAACATGTCTCCAGCATCCAGACCTAACCCAAGGTCAGATGAGTGTCTGACTCCTCTTGAAGCTCTGAAGTGAACTGTTCTGGGTATGTTCAGAAGAGCATATGAGGGCCAAAAAGCTGCTAGCTATCACGAGTCATCTTGAAGTCTTTGTAAACTCAATCTCTCTCTGTCTCGCTCTGTATCACACAGCTCCTGTCAATATGTCTGAGGTGGGAAAGGAAGAGGAAGTGGGAAGCTTATTCAAAAGGTGCTTAAACACCCGGAATAAAGTTCATTTGGGCTGGATTTGGCTCTGTTTTATTGATATCAGTTCTGTCTAGTGCCTTCAGAGACAGCCTTGTCTCATTGTTAATTCGTTGGTATTAATATTATTTACAATTTTTTTTTTGAGATTTTTCAACGTTTGAATAGATGCTGAAACATACAATGTGGTCAATACTTAAACATCATTACATATTTATGAGTCATTCATATCATATAGATATTTGTATAATTGCCCTTGTACTATTTTCTAGGTACATTTTAGAAAAAGTAAAAAAATGACTATTTTAAAAACAATATAGCATTAAAACATATTTATTTAAAACACCAATCCCACTCCTACAGTACCTCTATAACCATTTCTTTAACAAAAATATGTAGAGTAAAAAAGAAAAACATAGGCCTAACAGACAGACAATTGTGATCACCTTAATTTATTCAAAAGTAGTCTAAATGACATTGCAGTCGCAGTCCTCTCTGGCAGTATATAGTTTTGTGTGAAGTACAGAGCAGAATTTAAGTTAATAATCTCTGAAGATCTGATCCCGATCCATTTCGTGAAAGTGCGCTTTTCAAACGCACATCACCCAAAACATGACATGCCACAATCTGTAATGAAGCAGGCGAGACTCAATGAGTTTCTGATATCCCTCACTGCCATAAAATGTGTCCTAAAGCTTCTCCTGATGCAGCAATTTTAAAATTTATAACGAGTGTGGGATTTGACATTTACGGTCAATGAACGGAATGGAGTAGATCACTGAATCAAAGCTTGAATTTCAGTTTGTTCCACTCAATTGAATGGATTCTTTTAGAATGGAATTTGGAATACAGACCATGAATAAAATGTATTGTGAATTTATGTGGGGGTTTTTTGTGTGTATTTTATGGTTCTATTGTAACATAGGACTATAGTGCACCTTTTGTGTCCCAAAGCAAAAAATATATATATATACATTACATGATAAATGCTATTTTAAGGGTTCAAATTGTTGTCTTGTTTAACATCATGTAATCCTCTAATAAGAATTTGCAGCAAATGTCACAGAACAAAGTGATTTGTTACGAAATGCAACTGAAAACATAGTCATTGATATGACAGTTAAATACAATAGAGTCAAAATATTAATACCACTATTGTAATATTTATGAATAAGAATTTGTACACATTTGCACGTCTGTAATGTTGTTCACACTTAAATAATTTATGTTTGGTGCTCTCTGTATATTAATAATCTACGTTTCAGTGTCTATGGAAACTTAAATGTACCTTTGGTAGAAACCACACTTTATGTAAAAATACATATAAATACTTGTGAGATCACGTTGCACAGCAAGAAAGGCGTCAGACATCTTTTTGAACTCTCCTCGACTGTTCAAACTAGAAATACACTCGCAATCCTTGGTGCCAAGAAAAAAAGTGATGCAAGCCTTGTCCTGTTAGCACGGTTCCTGTTGCGTTTTGGACACAGATCTAGATTTACCATTAATAATAAATAAAGGGCCCTAATGTAAGGTACACGAATAAAGGATTCTAATTTGCTTGTACAATCTGACAGATTGCATGTGTGATTTGAAGACTTATTTAACGAAGATTAACTTTGCACCGCCACACTTGCAAATAGGTTGCTCACACACACTTTTAAAGACGCGTTTTGCATTTGGTAACTTCACCGAATGTTAGTCACGCCGCTCGCTTCGTCTCTGACTGAATAATAGGACACCCGTGGCAGTCTTGGCTCACTTGCTGTCCTTGGTGAGAGAAGGTCAAGAAAATGTAATATGAGATGTGTTTGTCTAATGCTACATTTTTTAGTTTGGTGTGCAATAATATGCAAGTATGTTCTTATTGTCTTCGTTTGAGGTGATGACAAAAGTTTTTAGCTCACAACAAAAGATTGGTCATATATATATATATATATATATATATATATGACATGTGTATGTATATATGAAGAATTCAGATGCAAAAGCCTCTAAATGCCATTTGAAATTTTCTTCTAGAATGGTCATTTTTATCAAGCTGGTATATTTAAGTTCAGTAATTTCACTTAAATGGCAATTAATAGGTAATCTTCATTGCCATTTAAGTGAAATTACTGAACTTAAATATACAAGCTTGATAAAAATGATAATTTTAGAAGAAAATTTCAAATGGCACTTCGAGGTTTTTGCATCTGAATTCTTCATATATATATATATATATACGGTATGTGTGTATATATACGGTATGTGTATATATATATATATATATATATATATATATTATTGTTTTTTTTTATCTTAGACAATTTAGACAATTCTTTTTTTAACGGTTTCTGCTACTGCATTTATTACCAACAATATTCATTCAAAATAATTATCAAAAATTATCATTATTTTTTTTATATTATTTATATTATATATTTGTTTTTTTACTAAAAAATGTAAGTTTTTTTGAGAGACTGGTGAGCAGAAATGCTGCATTATGAATGTGTTGCATGTATATTGAGTCATGCCTCGGCTTATTTTTTATTGTTGAACTTTCTAACAAGTTTGAACAAGCTTTGTGTAATCAATGCCATGGCACTTCAGGAAAGTGAATTCTCCTTTTGCAAAGTCACAGGGCTTCTTTCTTGACTCCAACGGTGCAAGCGAGTGTACAAACAAACATCAGATGCTTGTAACTTACGCTGCTGAAGTGTCGAGCGGCGTGTCAGACGAGACAGCTGCATTGGTAGCCAATTAAGAGATCCTACACACCCACCTGGATAGAAGTTGAAAGAATGCTGGTTCACATCTCTCGGCACGAGACATCAAACAGTCCGGCATCCGTGGCTGCCGGTGCTCTGGGGAAAATAAAAACACAGATCAGAGTGTGTGACGGCCCTTTGAGAACTGTCATTAGCACTTCACACACTGCAGCTGAAAGCTTCGTACACAAGACGTGTTGTCTTGACGGTGATCAAATCAGCTGGGATCTGCTCCCAGCTTGGGCTGTCACAGCACGTTGAGCCGTGTCGCGATCTTTCAAAAGTGCGTGTGTGGATCTACAAATGTATTTATCTTCATTGAAAGTCGTTCTAGGCGCTTTGGTTAACCTCATGTGGTGTTTACAGTTTTTTGTGTTCATGTTGATTTGATTTTGTGTGCTTGTGGGTTGACTGAAGCACTCAGAGGGTTCAGTGTGTGCTGAGTTGGAAAGGGTGGTGGCATGTGTGTCATCCTGTGTGTGTTATTTGTGGGCCTCTCTTTTGGACCTGATCTGCTCTGGTCATGGTCAATGTGGAGAGAAGGTTCCTTCGTCCAGATCACCAGAGTTAGAACATTGCGATCCCACATATCCCATCTTTCACTGGAGGTTTTGGTGTGTGTGGTATCAGCAGTCTAATTAAAGCTCCCTAGTAATCTGTTATTGTAAGGGCGTTGTTTCTTTCTTTCTTTCTTTCTTTCTTTCTTTCTTTTTCTTTCTTTCTCTCTTCTGCCCTACAAAGCAAAAAGGCAGTAACTACGCAGAGTGCAGAGCTGAGAAAAATGACTTTTACTAGGGCTTTTTGCAGTTACTGTACAAACGACTACCATTTTTCTCTAAAATGACACGCATTTAACATAAGATGTTTTGTCACATAACAAAGGATGCCTTGAATGTCATGAAAATTGTAATAATTAATGCTTTACCAAAACTGCAGTTACTGCCTTTTTGCTTTGTAGGGCAGTCTTTCTCTCCTTCTTTCCCATGATCGTTGGATTTTGGTTCATTCACACCACAAGTGATTTTCCAGAATCTGTGCTCGCATTCAAACACAACCCATACATATCCCGTCAAGAGGTCTTAAGTTTGCTTATGATCTATGATCATATATGATTTCTGCGAAACCACGCTCATGCATTTTTTTTTCTGATTCGATCTTAAATTAGCGCAACGTTCTGTTTCACTTAAGCTGGTGAACGATCTCAGCTTCAGCGTCATCACTACAACACATTCCTTGCAGTATTTATTACAGCTTATGTTCACACAGGGCGAGTCCCGACAATATAACTAGGTCCCCCTCCCGGGATCGATGGCGGAGTCAATCCTGGAACATGTTTGCGTTCACTCAGAAGGCACTCTGGCAATTTTATAGCAATTTTCCGGAATCACCGCACTGTGTGAAAGGGGCTTTTCTGACTTGACAACATTTGAGCACTATGTAGTTTATCTGCTCTCACTGAAATCAACAAAATCACATCCAATCTCTGATATCATCAAAAAGGAAAGACGTTTTAGGGTAGCGCTATTTTTATTATGATTATGCAAGTATAGGACCAGAAATGTGGGATAGAAAGTATATTGGTTATTTCTTTAATACACTCCTGTATAGAGCAAGACTTTGGACCAGTGACATTTCATTGTGGCCAGGCCAACCAATTGCAAACGACCGACAAAGTGTCTTGATATGCAATATATACTGTTGTCAATCATGGCTCATTAGAACAAAAACTAAAAACAAAAAGTCAAAGTTAATATGAATGAGATTTATGTGATTTGCAGCTCTGTTGTGTTTGGAATGGCCGGGACATGATGCAATATGCTATTTTTGTCCTTGAGTTAATGTTAATATCATAAAGTAGATTGTTTACTAATATTGTAACATGCGGCTTCTCTCACTGTAAACCATTTAGCTCTTTGGCTTGATGCTATGTAAGGTCAAATTCTTGGCACTTCAGGCATCTATGAGGGGAACTCCATGCTTGTGGGTCTGAATGCTTTCAGCTAGTAAACACACTTGAATCTTGTTCTTCATCAAAAGTCAGCATCCATAGAAAGTTTTTCAGTTGATCGGCAATAATCTTGAAATGCAACCCATTTAAAAAAATGGTTCAGCACTTCATTAGTGTGACTTATAACACTGGAGATTTGCTAGCATGAATTTTACATATGTGGATACTTTAATGAAATGCATGCAATGCTAATTATTAAAGCTAGTACACCTTTCGGAGCTAATGACTATAAGACCACATTAAAGGAACAGTTTCCCACCCAAAAATAATATTCTGTCATAATTTACTTCCTCTCAATTAGTTTTGAAGATTAGATTTTGTTGCATCTGAAATGAGAATAACATGAGGGTATGTAACTGATGACAGAACTATAGAAGATTTGGGGTGGTAAACATTATTTAAAAAAATAACAAAATACACCCACAATTACATTATTGAGCAAGTACATATATTGTCAATTCTCGGTAATGCGCTTTAAGCCTGTGTAGAGTAACGTCACATGCCAACATCAATGCTCTTCGTCATCTTTAAACTACCCTGATGTTCATTGTTTAGTGTGAGAGTGATCAGGACACTTTGCCAGATGTTCTCACAGTGAGCTCCTCCAGCTTTGGCTGCAATGTTAGCTGTGTCATCCTGACAAATGAACTGAAAGAACATTACGTTAACCAGAAAGTACAGCATTGGGGTCATTTTAAGGTTTTTGAGTTTGAAGAAAGACTTTCATTTTGTACAGTAACTTCTAAATCTCAACTAAAGACTCCGTCTATTGAACATTAATCCTACCTCGGTTGTTCTCAATGCTTCATTGATCAGCATCTAAGCATTTCACTCCCTCCATCCCTTATTGTCTGTCGTAGAATGAATCTACGCCTATGTTTGTGAGGAAACCTTCCTGTTCGTGAGTTTCGTGTTAGTGAGACATCCGTGTGCATGACCGTGGCATGGCACTGGCTTGCGGAAACGTTGCCAGCTATATTGACGACTACATTCCTCTCTCAGCTCCACCCCCGACCCACTCACTCATCTGAGACGCCTGTGTTTGTCCAACCACTTGTTTTGCAAGATGAAATGGCAGCAAATCAAGCGTTCGAGTCAAATGGTTCTCATGTGTTTCCCTCACATTTGTCCGCTGCATGCTTTCTCCAGCAGAGCACTGCATTTTCATGTCTTCCACTCTCTGTTATGTGGTTGTTCTCATCCCCCAAGTTTCAACTTTGTTTACTGACAAACCATATCGACGAAAAAGAATTCAAACAAAACCAGTATTGTTTCTATAATGAGTCTCTGCAATCCCAGAGTTGTGATTATCAGTTTTTCCGCCCACACGTACTCGCTGTGTTACGGTGTGAATTGCAGAAAACTTTGTTGATAAATTCACACGAAACCTCGAACGGCAATTGTTTTTCCTGCTATCGACCTCATAGTTCTACAGCGGCTTATGCTAATTATTTGTATTTCTTCTGTAAAGCTGTGCAGTTTGTGGGCTTATGAGATGAATTAGCTGCCATTTTCCAGACATCAGCGACACAATGCCTCGATGGGACGCCGCTTCTCACAGTGACAGTAAAATGATCTTTCCCTTATTAAACGCCTCCATCCTTATAAAGGTGGGTAATATAGTCTCCCGCTTTTTTTCCTGGAGGAGGGAGCCACATTAAATATTAATTAAAAAAGTCACGACAGGAGCGCCATGGCTATATCAGTCTTCCCAGTCTTCAGGCGGAGACGGAAGCGATAAGTAACTTTATTACCTCCATCATGGATGGAAGGCAGGTGGTAGGGGAGGAATATGGGAAAAGAGGGACTGCAGAGGGGAAAGGGATTCATCTGTTGTGCAGACACTTTCGTGTTTCCGTGACAAGACTGATTTCGCTATGTGAATAGGGGTTTTGTGGAGCAGAGAGAGAAAAAAAGAGAAAGATTATTACAAGAATACACGAGTAGTCAGTGCTGTGAGCTGAGGTGAAAAAGTGAAAATGAGGGTGGGGATTTTTGTGGTGTAGATTGTTGCTCTGTGATGCTTCCAATGTTTAATTAAAACACTGGGGTTTGAAACTCACATCCTGCACCCAAAATCAAGCTCTCCTTGTTTACGGTGTCCTGTTAAGGAATGTATTGATGTATCGATGTAGATCCTTTCGTCAAGATTTTTAATGAAGCTAAGCTAAACCTTATTAAACATACAGTACTCTTTGAGTTAGGCTCAAACTTTTTAATTAAGTGCGGAGCATAGATTACACTTGGGGTTTTCATCAAGTTCAGGCACTTGTAAGTCCCAGGGGTTGACTTTTATTAACTAACACATTTTAACTTTTTTTTTTTTTTGTCAAATGAAGGTCACTTTAAAACCCTTCCAGACCCCGATGGAAGTTCCCAAAATCTACTTAATAAATAAATGTTATTGAATGTTCTAAAATCAGTAGAAAATCTAAAAACACTGTTAGTGGACCATAAAGTCGTTTCATGTAATGCATTGAAATATACTTGATGTGCTTTCATTTGAGCTGACCCTGTTGTTCTCTCTGTCCTCTGCAGGTATGGAAAAATAGTGTCAACAAAGGCAATCCTGGACAAAAACACCAACCAGTGCAAAGGTGAGTACCGCAGTCAATATCGACTTGAATTAAAAACATGCTCACAGAGCATTCACAGTCTCACTTAAAATAATCAATGATCCTTATAAAATGACCGCTTTTGAAAGAGTCAGATTAGTCGGGAGATTGTCTGGATGAACCTTAGAGGCGTAAACGTGTTAGCGTGATTGTGGGTGAAGTCTTTACAACCGGATAAGACGTTAGCGTGACTAACAGGGTTAGCCATGGCAAGGAAAAGCACAGGGTTCCTCCTCCTGTGTTGATTTGAAAAGTCCGGGCCTAGTCGTGAGTGTTTAAAAATAGCCATGGGGCGAAGGAAGCGTCCGGCTGAAATTGATGATTTAGCAGACAGACTCTTTTCAGGAAACACTCAGCCGGTGCTGTAAATAAACAGCCTGTCTTCCTACACAATCTGCCAAACTGGCTTTCTCCTGTTTTGTGTGTACGTATACGCTTCTTTGCCATGCTTTCTCTCTGAAGGCACATCTAATATGTCCGAAAATGAGCATTAATGCCCACATGGGAAGGGGAGGGAGGGGGTGTTTGGGAAGCAGAGGAAACCACTCCAGGCTTTAGAGGACTTCCACTTCCTGGAGTTAACTGCCCTCCTACTCTGCCAGGCTCCTCCACCCTGATGGGCTTCCAGCCAGGACTTACTGTATGGGAGCCAAGGATATCAGACAGGAAACGAACAAAAAGATGGATTCGCTTCATTCACAGCTTTGCTGGATCTACTTATGTTTGTTCTGCTTGCTTCTACGCCGTCCTTTTTTCTTTTTCTTTCTTTTTTGCACAGGATATGCAGTATTCGTTTCAAAGATATGTTAAATGATTGCAATTACAGGCCTATCTGCCATAGATTAATCCCATATGATGGAGTAAACCATCGAGAGTTGTTTACAATCAAGTTTGTTCGGTCCGTTTGCTTCTGGAGATCATTCGTAAGTTACCAAGCTCCGCAACGTTTTAATCACTCTTCTTACATGGGTTGTTGGCCGTTTGTTAAACACACGTTTAAATGCATGTTTACTTTGTGTGTTTTCAGTTACTCAACTAGACTTGGTAATTATGAATTTGTTAGTGCAAAAAAAAAGATATTTTCAGTTTTAGACAGCTGTTTTTTTTCCCCCTTGTCCGTAATGACAGATGAAGCGAATGACGGTGGTGGGGGTTGTGGGCAACATCGAGGGTGTGTTTGATTTTCTCTTTTACTCAATCACGAGCCTCTCATTAAACTGAGTTAGCGTAAATATTTGCATGTTATACAACACACCAGCACGCTAACAAGCTCTCTCTTTCACTACCTCGCTTTCCTTTTCTAATTTGGAATTATGTGCAGAGGAAGAAGATATTGTGCACAGCTTTTTTTTTTCTCACAGTCTTGATATCCAAAGGCAAAATACGAAGAGGAAGACAATAGGGCCACTCATTTGTATTTATGGATTTATTTACATAAAGCTTCGAAAACTTCCAGGCCAAACCCTCATCTGCGTGATATATACCGACAAACAGGCTCTTTTTATCTTTTTCACCTCTTTATCAAGCTCCTTTTCAGGCCTTTTTCCGGTCCTGGGTGTCACGTTGTTAATAGAAATTGATCCCTGCATTCTTCAACTTGAAACCTCTTTCTCAGCCCACTTCCTGATGGCTGCTGTTTAGCTCTCTTGGTCAGTGACCTCAGGAATGCTTGCAGCGATCTCTTAAACCAGAAGTGTTCAGTCTCCTGGAAATCCTTTTTCACACACACGCTCTATTTTCTTAGGCTTATGAAACATCTACATTCTTTGGAACATCTGGATGGCTCTGTTCTCTGCTGTAGAGATCTTTCTCCCTCTCCTTCTCATATCCATGTTTACCGGGAGACTTCAAAGCGCATGGCGTGTTGTTCTATATGTAAGGTGTGTGTGCGTGCGTAAATGAACACATATGTTTGGCATATAGAGCTGTTGGCTTGAACCATTCGCGGGCTCTCCAAAGCTCTGTGCTCTGCCATCTGTGGTTTCGAATGTCAGTCAGGCTTTGAGAGTGTGTGTGTTTAGAGTTTAGAGAGGCTTATGGTGAGAATGCCTCTGCCGAATGAAGACACACTGCCTCAAATGTGCCTCAAATGTCCCGCGGGCCTTTAAGAACCTTCTGCACTGCAGTTTTTTTTTTAATATGATATGTCGTAAAGGAAGTCATGGATCTTCTATCACGCTTGCTGCCAAATAAATGTTTGGTTAAAGAGCTGGGTGGCGAAATGGACCCTACTGGAAAAGTAGCTGAGTTTTAAAACTTGGTAAATGCTTTCTTGCTGGTCTAAGCTGGCTGTTAGCTGGTTTGCCATGAACCATGTGTGCAATACTGTATATATATATATATATATATATATATATACTCAGCTAAAGGATTATTAGGAACACCTATTCAATTTCTCATTAATGCAATTATCTAATCAACCAATCACATGGCAGTTGCTTCAATGCATTTATGGGTGTGATCCTGGTCAAGACAATCTCCTGAACTCCAAACTGAATGTCAGAATGGGAAAGAAAGGCGATTTAAGCAATTTTGAGTGTGGTATGGTTGTTGGTGCCAGACGGGCCGGTCTGAGTATTTCACAATCTGCTCAGTTACTGGGATTTTCTTTTATTATATTTTAATGCCATTGTACAATATATGTAAAAAAAAAAATGCACCTTTTGCCTTCCACATAGAAAATCAAATGAATTTGGAATTAAGTAAATGTGATTAATAATAGAATGTTCATTTTTGGCTGAACTCTTCCTTTAAGCTGGATTTTACAGCAGGGGTAAGCTCAGGCCAAATCTTTCTCTGTCCTGTTACTGAGGAAATAGTTGACAAGCATGAGCCTTGAACAAAATGGCCGTTTCCTGTCTCCCCAAGCACACACACAGACACAAGCGGCTGTGCTCAAACATGCAGACTCTCTTGTGTCGCCACGATCAGCATGATAAGACAAACAACAGAGCGGTCTTGTTTTGACCCATGCATTTTGAATCTGATAAATGTGTCCGATAAGGTCTGATTAATGTCTGATAAAGAATTCTTCAATTTTTGGCAAGAATATGTGTCTTATAAATATCTCTCATCTCACTCTTACTCTGTATGTGTGTATGTAGGATATGGCTTTGTGGATTTCGACAGTCCGGCGGCGGCACAGAAAGCTGTAGCGTCCCTGAAGGCCAGTGGCGTGCAGGCACAGATGGCAAAGGTAAGCTAGGCTTTACAACATGTCTATACCAGGTTCACAGTGGCATCTTTCTACCATCAAGTCTTTTTTTTTCCCAGAATAGAAAAGATTTAGGATACCATGTATATTTGTACTATATTTCTGATTTTGTTGTCACTGATGATGATAATAATGATTATAGAGAAGATGATGAGTGCTGTGATGGTGAATAAGTATAGGTATTATTATCTGGAAGTGGTGGAAATGGACTCATGTAGCTTGATGTCCAATGTGCATTCAGATGCACGCACAGTTGTTTAAAGCATCTGTCCTCTAATATTCATAAGCTTGCGCTCTGTCAGGATGCAGATGGTTTGTGTATCTGTGTATCCCATTTACATGCATGCCTGTCAGAACTCTCTGCAACGCAGCAAGCCTCATATGAAACAGACAGGTCATCTTACAGAGAGGAGGAGAGGGAGCAGGGAGTGAAAGAGGCATGTTTGCATGTTTCCTGTGGTCAGAGTAATAGAATTTACCATTTAAATTGAACTCAATCAGCCACCTTTGTTGCTTAAGGTAAATTACCACAGAAAATAATTTCGACTTAAGAAAAGGTTGAAGTTAGTTCAATACACTTATGCTTCAAATATTTTCGATTGAGCTTAACCCTGGTCAATGCTTTTTAGTGTGGTCAGCTTACAAGCTGAAATTGTTTCAGCAACAGTAAAAGGTGCGGTATGTAGTATTGACAGCTAGCAATTGAAATGGTTTTCAGTACAAATTCATAATATTGGAAAGAGCTGTTTCCCACAACACCTCCTCAGACTCGATGCTCACAAGGGGTGTAAATCGGACTGTTCATCACAGTACAATATGATATCGATTCTCTCAGCCAGCGATACGATATTTGCCGATACCTCCAAAAATTCTGCGATTCGATTCAGGGCTATATTGACAATAAAAACGGTACCTCATATGTCGATATTTTACGTGTGACATCGATGCATTGCATCGTTAGGCGTTTAATCAATTTATCGGTCTTTATCAAGTATTATTACACCCCATATGCTCACATGGTTTGCCAATTTTTGGACACGCAAAAGGAGCGAGCGCAATTGACAATGGACGGAGATTAGACTTACTCTGTGTGTTTGAGTTGATTCATCTGCGTTTTAATATGCCTCTTGTCATAGAGCTTTTTAGATGGATGTCGAGGCTTTTTATTCGGGTATAATCTGCGATCTCTGATCCAGTTCATTTGCTGGCTTCCATGGTTGCAATATGCTGTGTTTTTTATCAGCTGGCATCCCGTGGTGTTGAAATACTATTGGGTAAATTGGCAGTTGGCGGGATCACACAGACCAAAACAAAAACACACTGTCATCGAACGCACATTTCAAATTGCTGTATAATTGGCTGTAGCATTGTTTTTCTGAGAAACTAGAATGTGAACTTCACATTTTTTCCTAAATATTTATTATGCTTTAGGACAGTCAAAAAAAATACATGTACAGCACTTTTAATAATGTATGTGGCCATTCCAAAACCTAGTGAGCCTTGAAAAAGATCCTCGTACTTACTGGTGTTTCCATTGCGTTTCAGAAATGATCTCTGTCCACACTACATGACTGAAAACGCATGTCACATGACCTTTCAGGTACACCGGGCATGCGCATAGCGCAGCTGATTGGTTGCTAATACATCAGCGGCCAATGAGCTACGGCTCAACATTCAAATACTGGTAGTGTTGCTTTTTGCAATCTGCAGTGCACATCCAGAAACCCTTCACCTTCCCCAACTCCACCTGTATACATCTGCTACAGGGGTTAATTCATGCATGTTACATGTGCAGCTAGAGCATCATGTCTTACATGCTCACAGCAATGAATGAATTGGCATTAGCAAATCTCAAAACTTGCTCTGCAGCAGCAGCAGCGTAGCAGATCTATTCCGCCAAGAACAAATGCATTACCATTACTATTACCATTACCTATTACCATTACCATGCCAATCTCTCAGAGAGTTGTCATGACAGAAATGCATTTATACCTCTGATCTAATCTTATGTTTTTTTGTGAATGTTGGTATGTGAATTTGTATAGTGTATCTTTCTTAAAGGATGTTTTTTTTTTCTTTTACTGGAGACAGCTAGGCAGCTCTCTATTTTGTGGAGCAAGGCTGTTATTTAAGTCCGATTTTAGCTGAAAATTTGAAATTGATGAGTTTTACGAAGAAGAAGAATTCTATTAGCCACCTAGAGTTAAAAAGTGATTGGTTTGTAGAATAAGCCAATCAGCAATGTTGCCGCCCACCAGCACCTGCTTCATTACAACAACAAAACAAAAAAAAACAGTCAGAGCTGATACTTTCTTTATATTCTTTCTGTCTGAATATGAATTTCATGGAAATAGCTGTGTAATCTAAACATCCAAAGTTATTTTCAAATTGAATTTTCACCGTGCTGTGCTGTTTTAGTGGAATTCAAGAGGAACAGAAAGAACCGTTCAGTCCTTCCATGTTGGAAGAAACCAAAACTAAACTGTTATTCAGAGGAATTTAGGCTGCAGAAGACAGCCACATACATCTTTTTAACAATGAGAGAAGGGCAATTAAAAGAACTAAATCGCTTGGCTTAAGGCTCATTAAATTAAGCAGGAATGCAATCGAAGAGTTTCCCTCTGCCCTATTAAACCTGTTTTCATTAAGAATTCTCTCACTTTAACAGTGCCTCTGAGCAACAAAACCAACCTCTTAAACTTATTTCACCAGTCTTATCAACCTTCTCCTGTGCTTATTGCTGCCTATTGTGGAGAATGTCTACAAGGTCAAAATGTGAAAGGACGTATTCATGAGAATACGAACATGCAAACAATCCCATCTAGTGTTAATGCTCACTTTTAGATATTCAACAAATGTAATATTTCACAATGAAATGTACCTCAGAGGATTGTAGAATACTTTAGTGTTGAAATATTTATGGGACAGGAACGTGCATTAATGCCACAGAGAAATGTGAATTGAAATGGTGTATGCTAATCTAAGAAAAAATATGGCCCTTGTAAACGGACAGTATAAAAATTTGAAACCAGAAAATGTTATTTTATAAGTCTCTGTTGATTCATTGAAAATCAACTGTGCTTGTTATAGGAAAATTGACCGGTTTACGTTAGAGGTGGTACACACATTTTTATTTCTAACGCTACATTCTTTTTTTATTGTTGCATTATTCCAAATAAATAGATTGAGATTCACAAGCAAATGTAAAGAGATCGACAGAAATGTATCAAATTCACAAATAAATAGATTTATTAAGATCCACAAATAAATGTAAAGGGTTTTACAAAAATGTATACATTTCACAAATAAATAAAATGTGATTTGCAAAAAAAAAAAAAAAACATTTACATAAATGCCTGAGGCATTTATTTGTACTTTCTGTTCATTTGAAAATCACTGCACGCTTTTGTAAATTGCTTCTTGTGCATTTGTAAATCCTCTCATGCATCTGTGGATTTTGAAACACTTCTAGCGTCGACTTGCAGACAAATCCACAAATAAGTGGACTCCACCCACCGTTTCATCAAGTCAATCAGACAACGCCCACATTGAGCTGACCAATCATAGCACACTCTCGCTACAACCAATCACGTTAGGCTTTACACTGAGCTGGTGAAAACACCCTGTTTCCAAAAGATTGTTGGAGTTTAAGGCTTCTTTATATTTCCATAGCCCATTATAAACCCATTATAAACCCATTATATGATTTTGTCTTTTAAAGCACAATCATGGTGACAAATAGCTAGTTATAAGACATAAATATTATGTAGAATACCAAATATCAGCTCAAATGACCATCATTGAAGATGTACAGTAACAGCATGTGGGGTTTTGAGTGGATCATGAAAAAACACGTCTTTGTATTTATTGTGGATGCTGTAAGTAACTTTTACAATAAAATGCTATTAATTCTGAATGATTGTGCTCTAATGATTGTGTTTTCACGGATAAATAAATGCAAATAGCTTGTCTGGGTATTTTACTTTTAAATGCATGATAAGTTTAATGCACAATGGATCATTAGATCCACGACCTGCTGCATATTTAAACTTGACTGAAGAAGTGAGAAAAGCTGTTGGGACAGTAATTTCATCTATATTCTACAAACTCGCATTTATCACAAGATTGAATCCAGTTATTCATAAGTCAGCAACTTATTGATGCTTTTCTGTTTTATCATGAATAACGTGACACTTCCATAACGCGTTGTTCCCATAACAGAGATGTACACGCTATTTCTCTTGCATTTTCAAAGGCTGATAAAAATGTGTCTTGGCTTGATACACAGTCTAATGGTCTAATCCAAATTTTAAACATATTTTACTGAGGCAATATTATGGGTCTTAACGTTACACTTCCTATTTGAGCCAATGCAGATGAATGAGCAAAATTATTTCAAGGCATGACCACCCTGATTGTAAAGCCTAAAGTGATTGTTTGTAGCGAGAACGTTCTATGATTGGTCAGCTCAATCTGATTGGCTTGAGGAAACGGTGGGTGGAGTCCACTTATTTGTGGATTTGTCTGCACGTCGACACCAGGGCCTTGTCCACACGGACATGGGTATTTTTATAACCTTTTTTCCTCCTGCGTTTAAAAACAAAAATCTTGTCCAGATGAAAACGCAAAAACATGCTATCAAGCATACCACACCTGCAGGCGACTATATAAGCCTAACCGTAAAGCCACATTGGCCAATCAGAAGCCTAACAAAAAGTTATTACAGGTTTCGGTAGGCGGATAACGCACACTCTGACGTCGCAAGCAAAACCTCCGGTTTTACTGTGTACACGGCAACACTATAACAACAGTGTTTCTGAAAATCCTCACCCTGGCAGGGGATTCCAAAAAAATGTTCGGTTTCAGGGTCCTGATACTGCGTTTCCGTGTTGACGAGCGACTGAACCGTGTAAAAAAGTCACGGTTATAAAAATACCAGTGTCCGTGTGGTTAGAAGTGTTTCAAAAAATCCACAGATGCGTGAGGGGATTTACAAATGCACAAGAAGAGATTCACAAAGGCGTGCAGTGATTTACAAATGAACAGAAAGTGGGCAGAATTGTGTTTGTGACATAAAACACATTTGTAAATATTTTTTTTTTGTTATTTATTTGAAAATCTCATTTTATTTATTTGTGAATTTTAGATTTTTTTTTTTGTTAAACTCTTTACATTTATTTGTGGATCTTAATCTATTTATTTGTGAATGTGATACATTTTTGTGAATCTTTTTACATTTGTTTTTGAATCTCAATCTATTTATTTGGAATAATGCAACAATTCTAACCCCATGTGTGTGTGTACTGCAGTCTGAAGTTTAATGAACCTATACCGTCTAACGTTGTAGGCTTTAAAGAAACTCTTTTTTCCCCGGGTTTTCATTACATCGTTATGTGGAAGCTATTCAAACTTCTAGACCTTTCTGCGCTTGCTTGTTATGCTGGTCCTGCTGTGACATTCTTATTGTGTCTGATTTTCTCTAAATTAACAATATTGCTTAGCACTTATAATAAAGAAAAGTAAAGACTTTCATTTCTCTAACGCTTAAACAAACAAAACTAGTTTGCTTCAAGCAGGTCATTTGTTTGGCAGGAATGCATTATAATTATGATGCCATAATGAGGTGCTAGTATGTAATGCTGTAATTGTGAGGAGATTAATTATTCATGAGGCAGTATTTATGTAAATTGTTACACATACGTTAACTGTATAACTGGTACAAGGGAGAAGCAGAGAAAGTGTGTGCGTACGTGGATCGTTGCCTGCAGACATGTCCTTCACATCTGAACATCTCCACATACACTTTGTTTCCACATGCCTGCTGGTGATGCATGTTTGTATGTATTTCCCAAGAGAGGACATTGGTTTGAGTTTCTAGTTTCCCACCCTGTGTAAACTCATTTTTGCCGGAATCTTTCTACGAATGGAATAGAATCATCATGTAAAATGTCAAATGTTCTCAGAGTCTGCGGTTGAGGGCTCTTTGTATGAGTGCTATTGGTGTGTTGTATTGTTTTCTGCAATTTCTTCTTCCCGTGATGGAAAAGGAACAAATGAAAGACAGGAGAATAAAAGGATCAAAGACGTTGTGTGGCCTACTTTGTCATCACTGAGAAAAAAAATCAGATTTGCCATTTTTGTATCTGGATTCCAGAAAGTTTGTGTTTTTTTTGTTTGTTTTTTTTTATGTGTATAACACAATTTAGATTGGGTTGGTTTTCTAAATGACATTTGTATTGCAAGTTTTGATTTCATGTTTGGTTTCAGGTTCTAGATGTGTGCATCATGAAACCCATTAAAACAAGACCTTGTGTAATTATACAGTCTAAAAAATGCTGGGTTGTTTTCACCCAACTTTGGGTCAAATATGGACAAACCCAGCCATTGGGTTAAATTTTTTTAATTACATTTTTAATCCAACGTTTGGGTTTGTCCCTATTTGACCCAAGTTGGGTTAAAACAACCCAGCATGTTTAGAGTGTAACATTAAATGAAGGAAAGGAAATTATTTTTAAGCTTGTACCTGTTGTGGCCATTCTGAGCAGTTTCAGTGATTGAACTGCTTTTTGATTTCATTTTCTTTTTTACATAGGTTGGGATGACACCAGTGTTTGAAACATGCTAATGAAGGTGCGCAAGGCAGTGCTGTGTTCAACTAATGTCAAAATAATGAGGAGATTCATTGTGAAAATAATGCACCATAATCACAGACATTCCTCACTGGGTAGGATTAGATTTCTCAGAGGAGTTAGCTGAAAAAATGCAGGTATTTCCTTCTTTTTTTCCTTTTTTTATATTTTGTATGAGGAAAACACAGACATGCTTAAATCAGACAGGATTAAAATCACAAAGTAAAACACTGCTCGACATATTTATTAAAAAAAAAAAAAAGCGGAACATTGTAAGTAGTTTATCATTGCAATAGTTGTTTCGCCATGCTCGTATAAATAACTGACACTAGGACAGTACAAATGCAGAAAAGTACTGAAAAGCAACATGACATCATGACTTTTGCGTAAACATATACACCACTTTCGAGTCAGGTGGCATGTTATCTCTACGCATTTTGAGCTATCCGCGTGTATGCGTACATGTCTACGCCATTAACGTCCGCGTCATTCCGCGTGTCCGTACACGCAGTCAAATCTCCAGTCATAAATGCCATTAACCCCAGTGACGGTTAGGTTTAGGGACGGGGTTGAGGTAAGTCATATATTTATATAACGTTAAGTCAACGGCGTTCATAAACACGCTGAAAGGCGAGTACGCGTCTTGATAGCACGCCAAAAATGGAAATACGAATTGGCGTGTCATACACACGCTACTTCATGAGATCAGCCTGCTGAAAAGAGAGAATTCAAGTATTCAAGCAAATTTGTACTTTGCTGTAATAGAACTATCAGGTGGCATTTACCACCGTGTACGGGAAGGAACATGGACTTGAGTGCCATTCCAGCGGCTATCCTGAGCATCAGCTCAGAGCTTTGAATATGTAAATGCAAGTCTAGGCTTTTGGTGTTGTGTGATGAGGCTATAAAAATGTAAATTAAAATTCACTCTTGATTCGAACCAATACTTGAAACGTTAGCATTAGCATTTTGAAATGTAATGTTAGTAATCTTTTATTGATACCACAGCCATCTTTCAGTAATTTAACAACTTCAGTAATTTAACTTTACTGTTGGATTAAAGTCTGTCTGAATGTGTATGTGAGAGTTCAGTTGGTCCTTGGCTTTTTATGAGCAGCGGCAAAGTGGTAATATTACAGGTTTTGCTGCACCTTTGGCTTCCATTATGATTTCTTTCCCCGGGCCATCTGAATAACTGTGAACGCTCAGATAATATTGTGAGTCTGTGTGTGTTTGTGCGTGCAAGTGAAGGTCTTTTCTTTTATGCCTGGGAAGAGATTTGCATTGTATGCATGAATGTGTATTTACATGTCTTTCGCAAACTGTAATTGTATTACCTTCATGACTTAGTAGCATTGCTATCTTGAAGCATACTCTTGTGCTTGAAATGGTTTTGTTTTTAATATAGCCATATAGCAGGAGGCGGAAAAAACTTTCCTCTGGGTATTATATGAGGGGAAGTGTGGTAAATGCTCTCATTCTTCTCCGTTCTCAATTTTGCGTCTGTCACGGCGTCCTGGTGAC
This sequence comes from Pimephales promelas, assembly GCF_016745375.1. The sequence goes on from NW_024121610.1 coordinate 2,830,472, forward strand.
GCTAAATGAGGGTGAATAATTGCTCCTTAAAGAAGATGGCCTTTCCATCCTCACGGACACCTCGTATGAATAAACCAGTGCAACAACTTCAAATTGAAGTTAAATTGTTTCCCCTTTTCAGTCTGCTGTGAGTGGACTATTCATTTCTTCACATAACCTCAGCGGTTTCCACATTCTTGTTTTCATTCTGCACGAAAAGTTGCAGGGAAAAGTGTTCCCTGCAGTAGAAGGTACTCGTAATAACCTAACCAAGGTCAGGTTGGTAATTAGAATGTGTGTGTGTGTGTGCGTGTGTGTGTGCCAGTCCCCATCACACCTTAAGCCCAGACGTGAATTACGCTGTGGGAGTCTGAGCTGCACCTGTCGCAAAGATTCCTACTGCTGGGTGACTGGCAGGTCTTCCATACACACACACACACACACACACACACACACACACAGACAAATTTACGTCTAGCCTGAGTGTTAGGGAACCACACTAGAAGCACACTAGCTTAGCTTGAAATGCCTGAATCCAGCTTTATTTTTTTCATTCAGCTACTCTATTAAACTTGACTTTTATTCCTTTCTGAAGAAAGTGAGTGGTGCTTTCCCTGGGAACAAACAGTACAATAGGCTAGGCTAGCAGCTGGGGGGTTGCAGTGAGTTTGCTAAAGCCGGGCTTAGACTACAAATGTTTCAGGCCAATTTATGCCCGAGTTACCCCTCATGACATTTAGAGAAAAAAAAAAAACAATGAGACGGAAGTGACGAAACTTTTGAAACGGCAGCCGCAAAACAGAAAGCAGCTGTGTAAGTCCGGTGGACAACAGAGATGGAAGAAGTGCTGCTCGAGATGTGGCAACAACACAGCTGCCTTTTATAATCGCTCCTCATACAGCAAGATGCCGCAACACAGTATCCATTTTGTTTACATCCTTTTCCCCGAAGATCACGTGAGGTGTTAAATCTGGCATGATAATCTTAAGAATGTCTTGTGCCAAGATTTTCAAATCTTGTTGTGTGTGCAGGTTTGAGATTTGAAAAAAGAAGATCTGTAAAGATTCTACTTGGGTACATAATGCAACCAGATTTCACTACCGGTTAAGATTTACACCATACTAATACTGTGTTTGACCCCCTTTCTTAATTCAACAAGGTGCTGAAAGCATTCTTTAGAAATGTTGGCCCATATTGATAGGATAGCATCTTGCAGTTGATGGAGATTTGTGGGATGCACATCCAGGGCACGAAGCTCCTGTTCCACCACATCCTAAAGATGCTCTATTGGGTTGAGAACTGGTGACTGTGGGGGCCATTTTAGTACTGTGAACTCATTGTCATGTTCAAGAAACCAATTTGAAATAATTCAAGCTTTGTGATATGGTGCATTATCCTGCTGGAACTAGCCATCAGAGTAGCCATCAGATGCCCAATTGTCACTAAGGGGCCTAAAGTGTGCCAAAAATGTTTCATTTCATTTATTGCATTTGATGGTTCTAACATCAGTCATCAGTTTATTTAGTGTGCTATTAGAACGCTTTCTTATTTGTTAGAGTTCGATATTCTCAGGGGATATCGAATGCTAAGCCAAAGACAAAGAAGCTGTATTAAGTCTTTATACAAGCAAATCACCTTTTGTAGTTGCTTAGCAAAGCATAGCGCAGAACTTCCTAACTGTTCTCAGTACAAGTCATTCACCAGGCTAAAAATGGATGAGATGAGAAATGTAATGTTCGTCTTTTCCCTAAGTGTACATACTTTATGTATAATAAAGGCAAACCACTGAAATCCAACACCGTGTCATGTTTGAAAATCGCTTCGAGATTATTCTTCTCGTTATGGGGCCGGAAAGAGTGGGGGGAAGAAAAAGGAAAAAAGTGATTGCTCTTTGTCTTCCACCGTTGACATCAAATTCCCATTTCCTAAATGTTCTGTGAAGTGTGTTTCCCTCTCCATGGGCTCGCCGTCTCTGTGTGTGTGCTGCGTTGTGTTCTTGCCGTTCGGTTTTGGTGTGGGCCCACAGTGATTGAAAACAGATGCCTTGTTTTTTTGTAGTTGTCTCGCCGGGGAAAGTAATGGACAAAGCAGAACACAGGACAGCGAAAGCATAAACGAGATCTATTGCGACACAACGAAATGGGCTCGGGAAGCAATAAGCACCAGGCACATTCCAGTTATATAAAATGGTGGCTTCTCACTCCCTTTCACTCACAGATGATTTGTATAACATAATGCGCCTTCCTCTTGCCTATGATTCTGCAGCGAAAAAAACAAAACAAAAAAAACACACAGGCACACCGGTAGAGTCCAATATGAAATTGATCCATGAGAGCCTGTTGCCAATGTCTTGTTCTCAGGGTTTTGTAACTCAAAGCTTTATACGGGTTCTGGGATCTGGACTGTGTTTCAGAGGAACTCTCTGTTCTCCTGGTTTGTCTTTATTTTTAACCATGTTTTTTGTTTAGTTGTTGTTGTAAGAAGGTTGGTTAAACCAAAATGATCTATCCAAACATCTCTGTGTGGTCCAATTTATCTAGATTGGAGTATATTGTGTATGGATTGCATATTGTATACTGCATAGCCTACTACTTTGTAGAACTGTGAAACTGAAATTGTTATATAATGATTTACATTTCAGACATGTAGTATACATAATTTTACCACAAGAACCATTTATACCAAAACTGCATTTATTTGTTAAAATCAGTAATATTGTGAAATATTATTACAATTTAAATAATTTTCTCTTTTAATACATTTTAAAATGTAATTTACAATTCTGATGGTAATGCTGAATTTTCAGCGTCATTACTCAAATCTTCAGTGTCACATGATCCTTCAGAAATTATTCTAATATGCCGATTTAGGGCATGATTTAAGAAGCATTTCTTATTATCAATGTTGAAAATAGCAGTACTGTTTAAAACTTGTGAAAACCGTGATATTTATCTCTGTATTCTTTTGATGAATAGAAGGTTCTAAATAGCTGTTCTTTTAGTTCTAAAACTAAAAGTATTTTTTTTTTTTTTTAAATCCCACTAACTCTAAACGTTTGAATGGTAGTGTACATTAAATACATAAAAATACAACCTTGGGTAAAATAATCCATTTCTAATTAGAATTATTAACTACTTTTAGCAATACATTGATATTGAAGTTTATATATATATATATATATATATATATATATATAATCAGCATTTCTTTCATTAGTCATGTTTTTCCATGTTCTAATGCATTCTGGAATTTCCTAATCTGTGAAGAATATGTCTGTAAACCCTGAACTTTTGAATTTTAGATTATAAATGGTCATTTTAGCATCTAAATGTAATGTGTGTACATTTTGTTTTAAGATCAAATAATGAAGAATTCGGAATTACTGTTTATATTGATTCACACTGAAAATGGAAGGTGGAGTGCATTATGGAATACATTCACCCATTTAGTATGTTCTGTTTGTATACAGCATCTGAAAATGAGTATACTGTGTATATGTATACTGAGTCTACATACTGCTTATTGCTAAAATTGCCTATATAAATAGAGGGGGTATTTGCTTTTTCAGATTTGTAAGGTAAATGAAGTATGAACAACTATGAACAACTGTAAGTTGTTCAAATGTGTTTCTTTCTCACCTTTTGGCCGAAGTTGGACTGGTTCCCTTTCAAAAAAATATCTGCATGACGCCCCTGTATACTATAGTATGCTATTCCGAACACAGCCAGAGATGAGGAGGAGGATGTGAGAGTGGTATGGCCTTGAAACCTCCAGCTCGCAAACAAAAGGAAGAAGGCCAAGCTGGTCCAATTGAATTATGGGTGATGTAGTCAGAATGTTAGTATCTCTGAGCCTCTATCAGCCTCTCACCAATCTCATTATCCGTGCATTAGCATCTGTGTGAGGAAGGAAAGGGGCTTTTAGTGGGAGCACTCAGGAGCTGGAGGGCTGGGCTCCAGACAGCCAGCCAAAAAGAAAGCTGAGAGCTCAAGGAGTTGCAGTTGTTGTTTATAATACTGCTAATGTGCATTCGCAAGGTGCACGTGTGTTTGATTTCTATTCTCTTTAGATGTGGGAACGCAAAGGCCACAGGAAAGGTGTAGTGCACATCGTTCAAAGCTTTCGTCAAAACTCAGAGGGCTGTTCTCCATCTAGACCACTGATCAGGCAGAAAACACATCCCTCCAGCACTAGAAACACCATCACAAATGTCTCATTTCACAAATGAAAGGATTTGAGAGTGAGACAGCGGAAACCACACAGAGAGACACGTCCGGATGCTCCCGTGTCTCCTCTGTCCCTGTCGTACACATGTAGCCTCGTCTCACTCCAGCGCTGTTGTTATTTCTCTCTAGTGTTTTGTGTGTGTGTGTGTGTGTGTGTGTTCAAGACCTGAGATCTTTCCACGTATCTCCGCCATCTCGGGAAGTGAGTTTTACTAACAACTGATATGGAGGCTGATGTTCTCGTCCATTACAGAGAGACATCGTCCTCACGAGAGCTCGAGCTGACTGTCCTTTCTACAGCAAATAAATCTTCCACTTCATTTCTCTTATAATAACGTCATCTGCTTAATAGTTGATTCACAATTGGTGCTTGAGTAAGATTTATTGTAGATTTATCACACAGACAAATTTCCTTTATACAGTACGTACAATTTCTTTTGGGACTTTTATCTTTTATCCTTCTTTGCAAAAAAAAATGGGTTCAGAAAAATTACCTTGATTACCATTTTGTTCTTTATTTTTTGGTGGCTTGGATTGCATTTTTTTTTTTTATTGGCATAGTCATTGGCAAGTGCATTTAAGGCAATATGCTAAATTGATTTTGAAACAGATATTTTAAGTATTTTAAAATCTATTCTTATGTTTTTAATATAATTTTGATGAAATATATAAATGTATATATATATTGATTAATATGTGTATCTATATGTATATATATATATATTACACACACACAGGGGTTGGGCATTGAAACTAAAATCCACACAACATTTTGGAAGACAAATCAAAAGAGAACAAATTGTTGGTGTGCATCTTGCTGGCTCATCTGTGACCTGGACAGCACATCTTTGTGGTGCATGGAGAGAGCTATTGTATTCAGGGTAATGTTGGCATACTACCACATAGGATGAACCACATCTAACTGGAGTAACTGTTGACTCAAGAGGAAGCTGTCTGAAAGGTCATCTCCAGGTACCTACCTGGATTTTATCTTAAAAAACATAAAACCACAGGTTCCCATCCCAATTCACTGCACTTTTAAATGTGCATCTCTACTCTCCTGTTTCTACCAAAACTGTTTACCTCAGGTAAAACCTCAGGTTTACTTCTGCTAAAACCAAAATTTTGTTCTCTCGTACCAATGGTGTCAGCTGTGCAAATGTTGAGCAGTGGACAATGTGAAACGTATCGTTCTCTAATGATCCACTTTTACCGTCTGTGGAGAAGCCCCATAGAGGCTTAACGCCTGGACGTTTTCATGCCCAGAGTGAAGCACAGGCTGCAATATCATGGCATTCCCTACTGTGCTTGATAGGCACATCACTGCCAAGGACTACCAAACTATTAAGGACTATGCGGTTCAAACATTGTACCCTGAAGGAGGTGCCGTGTATCAGCATGACAATGCACCAAAGCACACAGCAAGACTTGTAACAGAATGGTTTGATGACCATGAAAGTGAATTTGAACATCTTCCATGGCCGGCACAGTCACCAGATCTAAATATTTTTGAGCCACCACTGTTTTGGAGCAGTCAGAATACGGTTTCCTCCACTAGCATCAAGTATTGACCTGGAGTGCGTTTCCCGAAAGCATCGTTAGCCAACTATGGTCGCAATTTCCATTGAACTCTATTGGTAACGACGGAACTTGCGACCATAGTTGGCTAACGATGCTTTCGGGAAACGCACCCCTGGCCTTTGTTCTGGAAGAGGAATGGCTCAAAATCCCTCTGGTCACTGTGCAGGACTTGTATATGTCTTTCCAAATGGATGCTATATTGGCTGCAATAGAAGGCCCAACACCATACTAATAAATGATTGAGGTCTAAAACCAAGTGTTTTAGTTTCATTGTCCAACCCCATGTGTGCGTGCGCGCGAGCATTTACAATCTTAAAATACAAAACATAATACATACAAGTGCATTTGTTCAGTATGCACATTTGTTTTTACAATTATTTTAGATTATATTTTTATAATAATGTTGATGCTAATTTTAATAATGTATTCTTCTATGCATGATCCAATGTCACCATGACCTTGTAATTGCTTCACTTTTCACTTAATTCATGCAGATGTCTTTCAGAACACACCCAGAGGCATTAGGGTTGTTCTGTGGACTTTGTTTGACAGAACTAAAGGAAGGCAAATGAGTTTCAGATAGAGGACCTTGACTGGTTATCATTCCATATGGGACTGAGTTGTGCAAACAGCTGCTACTGGCGGAACAGCATGTTCCTTTGGCTTAAAAGAGAGAGAGAGTAAGAAAAAATGCTAGTGAAGGGAGTCCCTTAGTAGTCTGGAAGGTTTTACTATGTCACATAGCCAGATTGACCCTACTTCCTGTATGTTACACAGAAAGGCAACGAGAGCGCTGGATGACATTTCATGGAAATGTCTGCTTTGATGAGCTAACTCAGAAAGACGGTCAGCATCTGCGCGTGCGTCACATGTTTACTCCAGTCTACTCGAGTGCTAGAGCAGAATCTTTGCCCAGAATCGAAATCGATTGGCTTCAAAGAGCAGCTCACTCTAAACAGACAAATGAATGATCCCCACTTTCTCTCACTCCAACTCTCAAATCTCCTCCCCTGCAATACTCGCCTTTGGGATGTACAGCACAAGAGGAACTAACGTTGACCTGTTCTAGAGCTGTAAAAGAAAAAAAAAAAAAACAATAGACCACGATTTCTTGACACGCAATAAATCAAAGTTATATAATTCATAAAAATCTCCCACTGGATGAGCAGGCCAGCTGCAAGATTGTTTAATGCCTCTTTTTACATTTCATCTAGCGTATATAAACGCAAAACAACACAAGGGTGTGAGCACTGAGCAGTTTTTGAACCTAAGGCACAAATGATGCTGATCATTTTGATACGAGCGGATGATTGATGGATATTGGGAATGATAGAGTTTGAGGGGAAATGCTCCGGAAATCTCATCCGATAACATACACTGATGTGGCGCAGACACAGGCGTCATGGGCGTGGTATAGGCAGCTATGTCAGAACGGGCTCTATATGTGCCAAAACACAGCTGCCTTGGACCCAGATGTCAAGTAAAGATGACCTCATCACAGAGCTCAACACAGCTGCTGTTGTAATGTCAGGCAGATATGAGCTCACTGAAGCGCTCGCCAGTTAACTATAGTTACGGCCTGACAAAGCACTGGAGAACCATTTGTGATGCATCATAATTTGTTTTTAATAGATCTATGCATCTATCTATCTATCTATCTATCTATCTATCTATCTATCTATCTATCTATCTACACCGTAAAAAAATATTGATGATTTAACTTAAAAAAGTACGCATTCTGGGTTGCCTTCAAATTTTAAGTTGATTGAACTGGAAAAAGTGAGTTAATGCAAAGAAGTAGATTAATTTAATCATCAGAAACTCAAAATAATAAGTTATCTCAACTAAATAACTTATTATAAAGTTGATTTGACAAAAGAAAATATGTTGTGATAACAAATCTTAAAAAAATATTTTTACAGTGTATCTATCTATCTATCTATCTATCTATCTATCCTCAGTTAAAAATAGAAATTAAATTATATTTAACTGCAATGTATATATTTGTCAGTTCAATTTAATCAATTTATCATTTCTGCTTCCTTGCATTACATACTGTTTGCTACTTATAGTACACAAAGGCCTTGGTATACGTTGGTTTCTTTACACACCTCTCGTTGCAGTCATTACTATTGGGCAAATGGTGCTCTTGGCCACGGCATGAGCTCACTGTTTCACGGTCTTGGCAATTCTTGAGGCGTGATAGGCTATGTTGGGCAATATTACAGGCTTTGGATCACATGAGCTCAGCGTGTGTGTGTGTGTGTGTGTTGAGGGCCTGTGTGTTTATGACAAAGCAAACACTAGGTCGTTTGGCCCCAAGATGGACATTATGTCTGTAGCGTAATGGCCCTACTGGAGGAAGTCTCACTTTAACAAATAAATTCAGCACATTAAGGCTCTTAAATACCCATGTACGAGAAAATGGGACTGTAATGTTATGGCTATCTGATTTTTTTTTTTTTTTGTTCAATTATGAGACATTATTTTGTTTGTGTCTTTTATTATGACTAAATTCCCCATTAGCATCTCTTTTTTTTTTTTTTTTTTAATTAAGTTTTGGCAGTGTTAAATTAGCTGTAGCAGTTAAGAGCTTTCCCACGCCTTACTGGAATAAACTGTTCAGATTAAGCAAGGCACAAATCTTTTTATTGCCCGTCATCTGTTAATAATGGTCATATTGACCTCACTGCTATATTATTTTAAGTAATGTGGTCATTTTACCTGGCTATTAAAATGTATGATTTTTAGGCTACTTTTTTAATTAAAAATATAGGCCTAATTTATATTATTTTCAACAATTTACAATTTTCTGGAAAAAATTGTGATGTTTATTTTAGTCATGATTACAGTAACCTGCTAACATTGCAACATAACACTGCCAGAGTTGAGAGGATTTACTGTAACGTCCAACATGTAAAGCTCATGTTTTTGTTTAAGCACTTGCATTAATTGTTCCATACATTGTTTTAGTTATTTGAGCTATAAAGAAGGAATGGGCGTCGACCAGTGCACCATATTGTCAAACACCTGGTGTCAGATGAAGATGTAGCTGACAGCTTTTTGTTTATACTGTTTCTGGCTGGTTTTTAGCGTCAAACATTTGGAACGTATGCAGACAACAGGAAGGAGATGTTTATGTTCATCTGCTGTTTCGAGACAACAGTCTGGCAAAACGCTTGCTGAGCTCCATGTAAACAAGGAAGTTATGTCAAGTTTGCAATCTTTACCACATTATTTGTCATGACAACAGCTTTGGATATATCTTTACACAGACATGGTCATTAAGTTATTCTCTATCACACAAGTGTCATGTAAAGAAATATTCTATATTTAAGTTCACACAAAAAAGAAAGTTTTGGTATCATTTGCTCACCCTCTAGTTCCAAAACTGTATGAATTTCGGTCTTCTGCTGTACACAAAAGAAGATATTTTGAAGAATGTTGGTAATCAAACAGTTGACAGTAGCCATTGACTTCCGTAGTAGGTAAAAAATAATATGGAAGTCAGTCAGCGGCGTCTGGTTAATGACATTCTTCAAAATATCTTTTCTTTGTGTTCTGCAGAAGAAAGAAACTCATACAGGTTTGAAACAACATGAGGGTAAGCAAATTAATTATACCCTTAAAACTTGAGGAATAATGGTGATTACTACCAAAAAAAAGCAAAACTGGAGGTTATGTTGAGGCTCTTACAATTGAAGTGAATGGGACATTTTTGGATGATTTAAAATTGTTTAATTAAATGTTTTTTGTTTAGTTTTGTTATTATATGAGCTGTAAAGCTGTCTAAATCACAGCTAATTTCTTATGGTTATTTTAAGGTTTTAGCCTTTACAATTACAATTCCATTACAGCTCATGACAACGAAATTGTAAAATTGGATATGAACTTTACCCATGCATTTGTTTTCGTTTGGTGTCTACTGTTGAAACAGTGAGTATTGTGATGTTTTAATCAACATTGTAATCAAAATTAAGCTTAATTATGCTTGATTAAGCTTAAATTGTTGTTAACTCATATTATTCCTGTTGGGAGGAACTGACAGTACGGAGGTTTCTTTTATTTTTTCCTCTCATTTTAGCCTAAAACACTATGTTTGTAGTCATCCAGTTTGAAATGTTGATTACAAACACAGAGGTTGTTTGTTTCCTGCATTGTCTACAATTTTTTGCAACCTTTAGCCCGCCATTCTACTGTATAGGCCACGTCGTTTTATTGAAAGCTCATTGTGCCAGTGTAACGTTACCCGTTTTAGTATTGTGGCTATAATCAGTATGTATTTTACATGAACTGGCTTTTTGAATGTTATTATATTGTTGTCTGAGGTCAACTTATGGCGTTCGCTTGGTTTTTGCCTTCAAAAACATCCAAATGAATAAGTAATAGGCTAATTTTCTACCCTAGTTTTGAGCCTAGCTGAAAAACTCTCGGTTTTTATGGGCGTCTCGCATTGAATATTTGGAAGTAAACCCCCACTGCTGTGAGTGGATAACAGTTTTGTATATTTTAATGAGTTTTTCAACTTACCTCGTCGATGCACTTGGGTGAAATTGTTTTGAAAACGTCCAATGTTGTAAAATGGCAACCGGAATGATTCGCCCATACATGTTCAGCCCAGAGTCCATGTGTTGCACCATTCCTGTCAAATCCAATGAAGCGAACAGACGGAAAGTGTTGGAACGTCTTTAAAAATAACGTTTATCCATGCAGTCCTATTTGAATCCAGAGAAAGCTTATGCAGCGACTGTCTTCTTCCACAACCAGGAACTGCAGTGCACAATATTTTGTTTTGCTCGGTGGCTCGATCCGGTTTGTCATCACAAGGTAGGCGTATGTTATATCACAGTCCCGCCCACAGCCCGAGAGAGCGCAGGTTCCGGAAGTAAATTTCCCATTCATTTCTCCCATTGACATTTTGTAAAATCCATATCTAAAGAGTATTAGAGCATGTCTGAGGATAATCAGCTACGGCTGAACTCATAAGCATACAACACATCATTTCGAGTGAAAAAACGAAGAGAAAATCCAAAAAAGGTCGAGGGTACAAGCCTGTGTACATATTTTCATTTCCGAGCAAAGGAACTACTCCTCCCATAAACCACCGCGCCTCAGTGAAGTCGTCTGAAAGCCACCGTGAAAGAGCCTTTTGAGTGACTTCCAAATCTGACGACGGGCACGTGAACTTTTTCCTCCAGTGAATTTTATAGTGAATGTGCAGGGAAACTCATTTTCCTCGATTTACTGAAGCAAACGCATTTGCAGCTCGACATGCAAAAACATTGAGTCTCTGGCTCGCTCATTAGCTAAGCTGTGGCAACTGCACATCCAATGGCGCGCGGGCGTCTCAGAAGTGCGACCAATGAACTTAGCCCTACGTCATTACGCGTTCTTCAGTCTTCACGTACCTTCGCGGGTTTCAGACACGTGACACGACTTCCACCAATCACATGCATCACTGTTGGATTGTGGGATTGTTTTGGATTGTGGGTAATGAAGTACTTATCCAATACATCGCGAATAAAAGGCATTTATCTTAAAACAAGGTTAGTGCCCCATGAACTTTTGGCGTTTATATGAGCATATACAATCGCTTAGTACAGCCGTTGCTGGTTTTAAGTCTACCATTTATGGTTACGTTTTTATGGCTTATATCTCAAATGTCAATGGAGAAATTGTATTTGATTTTTTACTTCCGGCACCGGCTGTGGGCGGGACTGTGATGCTCTATAATGCGTGGATCGGTGGGCGGGGCTAAACCGGCCGTGTTGAAGTAGGCGTTGATTTTTTTCTGCGTGGATGGCGTTTTATCCTCTTTGACTTCATAGTTCCCCACTTTGAAAAATGAGTCGTTTGCTGAGCCTGGTGTCAATAAAAGCTTTTATTGGACTAACAAGGACGTTTTCAATTCTGAAACTTACAGGATATTCTTATAATATGATGACCTCTTAGATGTCAAAATCTCAAAGAAAATTTGACTTCTCAGTTTCATCACCTCTTTAAAATTATTTTCTTTTCAGTTATTTTTTAAATAATTATTATTGTCAATTAAAGCTTAACATTCTGCCTAACATTTCCTGGACATTCTGAAAATGTGTTGCTTAAGACCAATGGCCTTACATTTAAGAGACTGACTGTCCCTCTCATTTTCCCCCATGTAATCTCCTCTCTCCGTGCCATTTTCACCCTCAGTCTTCACAGTAAGAGCTGTAAGTGTCAACATTTTTTAGCACTGCCTATTTGATCACTCGCCGGTGTGTGTGTGTCGCCGCTGGTGACATGGTTCAACGGCATCAGTGTGATCCCTCACTGCCTCCCAGAGTGCCTGTCCTATCCTTTATCATTTTCTATTGCCACTAAATCCGAGGTCATGACAGATAAGCCTCCAGGTGGCACAGTGGTACACTGTGTGTGTGTGTGTGTGTGTGTGTGGCTATCAAAAAAAAAAAAAAAAAATCCCACTCTATCAGTCCTACAATAATTGAGAAATATCAGAGCACTCATGTCGAAATTTAGAGAAAACATCTACAGAATCGTGTGTGTGATTTTAAGTGTCTTTTTGTTGTCAAGTGTGTGTGTTTGTGGAAGTGTGATAAAGAAAAAGAGGTTCATTTCTCTGAAGCTCAATAGTCTACCCTTTATCCCAATCAAGATGAAGAGGCCACGGTGAGTGAAGATGAAAGCAGAGACGCTTCAACACCACCGGCTCTATAATGTCTTTGGTAATAACAGGCTTTCATCAAGAGTGAAATGGCAACAAACGTCCGCTTGTGTTTAGCCATCAAACATGACGTTCCTGACTAAAAGCGGACAGATTAGCGTAACTCCACAGATCGGTCACAGGAGTGTTCTTCTCTTTCATTTGATTGGGATCATCTGTGGAGTGTTGAGGAAGAGGTGTTTTATGGAGACGTCAGGCTTGGCTTTGGCTGATTGGATGACGGTTGTAGGATTTACGGGAGGAAGATAGAGCTGTTGATCAAAGATTTTAGGGCTGAAGTGGACAAAGAGAGAGAGAAAGAAGAAAAATAGATCAACATGCTCACATCAGCCTGTAACTGTGGTGTCGTCGACTCTGTTCTACGATCTGGAAGTTTACTTCAATCCTTGTAAGGAGCAAGCCATGAGAAAGACACATATTTCACCAAAAAGAATATAATTTATTCACAACACACAAACACACTTTTTTATGTTTTTGGATGAACTATACCTTTAAGAATCGGTCTAGTTCATTAAAGTATAGTGATCAATGTATAAAAACTTTTGGTGACTGACAGCCTTCACTTTCATTGTATTTCCTCACTTCCATCCGATATAAGTGAGTGGTCATTTGAGACTGTCATTCTGCCACAGAAGAAAGTAAGTCATGCAGTTTTGGAACAATATGATTATAGTGAGTAAATCATTATTGAATTTTCTTTTTTTGGGTGAACTATCCCTTTAAGACAAGAGCTATTCCTCTGAGCCACATTAGCTCCTGCTTCAGCAGTTGTCCCTGTATTTTCCCTTCTGTGTCGACATTGTAGGAAAGCCTTGGTAATAAATCAATCTTGGTTGTGTGGCAATAAATAAAGATTCGGTTCTGTTCATCTGTAATTTCTTACACCCCCAGCCTCTCTTTGTGGTAACAGGGACGGCGTTCTCCTGAGACTCGACAGTCGCTGTTAGGTTTTGTGATTAGGTTTTACTGTAACATGTTGTGCTTCACTGGTCAGTGCTGGAGTAGGTGCTTTCAGACCCCTGGTGACTCTCAACACATCTTCCGCTCCCTTTTGAAGGGCTGCTTTTTGACTACTACTTTCTCAATTGATTCTGGATCAACAAAAAATGATCTGAATTGTAAATTGAATTGTAACTCTTGTTAATGAAAAAATATATTGACAATAGACAATATATTGCAGATAAAAATACATTTAAAATAGTATTGTGAAATATGATGAAACGCACGAAAACCTGAAAAACAGTATTTTGTACACACACGCGTTTGTGGCTCTCTCGACATTACAGGCAACTAGTTGTCCAGTCTTGTTCAGGTTTTCCAAGAAATGCGGTTGTGAGTAGTTTGGTTCAGCCCGTTCTCATCCTTTAGCGTCACATAGAACACTATGTGACAAAACGGCGCTATACTACGCACATGGCACCCTTTATCGTTAATATTCACGCGAACCCAAGGCGTCATAAATCCTTTCGCGTAATATGAGACTACCCTACCCCACCCCACACCTAAACCTAACCATCACAGCGCGTGTTATATTAACGATAACGGGTGCCATGTGTGTAATATAGCGCTGTTTTGTCATATAGCGTTCTATATGACGCTAAAGGATGAGAATGCGTTGTTTGGTTATAGAATGCGGTAGAGCCCGACCGATAAAGCATTTTGAAGGCCGATACTGATACAAATATTTGTTGGTTTTAAAATCCGATATTCCGATATATCGGCCGAGATTTTTTGTTTTATTTTTTTTCAGGAACGCACAACAAAACATTAACAGATTTCCCTAACATTAGTTGTTTGTAGCTATGTATGAGTTTTAATTAAAATAATATGATAATGAATTTTAAAAAGAAACTTGTTTCTTTTACTGTCGCAACAGAACAGAGGAGGAACCAAAGCTCATTAATTAATTAACAGAGCTCATTAAATTCCACTGGTGATAGTGGCATTAGCTTTGTGGTTAGCTAGAATGTGTTGCGCGTTATAAACGAGTGTTGCCAACAGGGACGGTGTAGAGTGCCCTCTGGTGGACAAACTATACAACTCAAACACTCCAACATGACATGGTTGAAGAGTGTTTCGTCCGTTTTTATTTTATTTTTGAAATATTCATTTATCGGCCATTATAACTGCTGATACCGATAGTTTGGAAAATGCCTAATATCGGCCTGCCGATATATATCGATCTGGCTCTAGAATACATAACCGTATTAAGGACTTCTATGTGACCATATTCATATTCTATGTGACCATAACCATATTCTGCTTCTATGTGAACGTGGCCTTAATCTCTATGCTATTGGTGCAAACACTGAGATGAAAGATTCCCTCCCCTAGATTTGTGAGGTCCCATGACACCTCTGTGATGGGCTTAGAATTGTGTTGTGATATCTAGTACCTTTAACACTGCTTTGTTTTGAAAGACAGAATGCTTTGGGCAAGTTTTTGAAGTGGTCTTTAAAGCAGACCTCTGTTTGTCCTTGAGCTGCGACCAAAGTTGGAGACAGAGCTGAGGCGTTCAGACTTCACGTCTTTGCCAGCGCAGGTGTCTTGTGGCGTATAGCACGGTGGGTGGGAGTTGGTGGGGGTTGTTTCGGTCATAAATTTGAGATTCATTTTACATGTTTTTCAGGACAAGCTGAGGATCATTGAATTCACACTCTCTCACAGCTCTCCTTCTCTCATCCCTCTCACTCGCAGCTGCTGAGATAAAACTGGCCTGTTAAGCTCAGATCAATGTGTGTGTGTGTGTGTGTGTGTGTGTGTGAGCGCGCATCTGCGCCCATTTGTGTCAATCTGAGGGAGAATGCATTAACATTTATAACTTGTGATGGTGGCCTTGAGTGAGACAGAGCTGACACACACGAGTCCCCGCTGGCCTCTCGGCACACTGCGCTGTCACACACACCCCCATTAGCATGGCGGCTAACCGCTCTTCTGCATCCATTAGAATAAATGTGTGTTAATGGATGTGCTTCAACTGCCAGTGGTTGATTAGAATAAATGCGCTTCATACAAAGCTGAAGCAGATGAATGTTCATGCCCCAGGTTTAACCTGACACACCTGAAGCCACCCACAGAGGATTTATCGGACACTCAAGGGCTTATGTCTTAAATAATAAGAATAATTTAAAGTTAATGTAAAATCTGTTAAAAAATAAAAAAATAAAACATGTATACCATATATACATGTATATACACTATTTTAAAATATATTTTAAACATGATATACAATTGGAATAATAGTTTAAAAATGTAATATATGTAATACAACTTCTTATGCTTCAGCTCATTTCCCCTAATAAAGTTCCCTAATTAAGCCTTTTTCAATATTACCTTTGATGCAGTGTGTAATATAGCTGTTTTTGAATGCAAAAGGTCTTCAAGGATTAAAGTGCACAGTAAATAAAGTTATTCGAGTGTATACTGCTGAAATGAGTCTTCAGCAATCAAACAAAATCTGCTTAGCCCCATGTAGTTGTAGCTGAGGCCTGGTTCATGTTGTCGACATGTCGATAAGACGCTGTTTTTAGCAATGCGAGAGCAAATACACTTCCCAAAAATGAGACCTTGCGCTGAAATTGATGAAAAAAAATGTCAACTCCATCGTTACTGTTTGTATCACTGTGCATCAAGCACTGAGGAAGCCTCCAGAGCCAAAATTCAGATATGGTAATAGGCATTACACGTGCTGTAAGCAGTAGACCAATCAGACTGGGCCATCTGACCAATCAGAGCGGAGTAGACTCTCGGAAAGGAGGGTTTTAGACAGACTAAATCTTCGAACAAACCATTTTTAGTGAACCGTCTTTGAGAAAAGGGGATGTGCAATGTATATTATGAGAAGATTAAAGTGCTTTATGACCTTGGATGCATGAAAACCTATTGTAGGAGACCTCCAAAACAAAATGAGGGACATTTAAAATAGCATAATAGGGCACTTTAAGGATAAAACAGCCAAACATGACTTTCCTGACTCAAAGCGGACAGATTAGCGTAACTCCACAGATCGGTCACAGGAGTGTTCTTCTCTTTCATTTGATTGGGATCATCTGTGTTGAGGAAGAGGTGTTTTATGGAGACGTCAGGCTTGGCTTGTGCTGATTGGATCACGGTTGTAAGATTTACGGGAAGATAGAGCTGTTGATCAAAGATTGAGGGCTGAAGTGGACAAACTACCATAGAGAGAGAGAGAGAAAAAAGAAAAACAGTAGACCAATCACTACCTGGGCCATCTGACCAATCAGAGCAGAGTAGACTCTCGGAAAGGAGGATTAAATCTTCGAACAAACTGTTTTTTAGACTCTTTAAAAAAGGTGAAGTGCAATGCATAATGAGAAGATTAAAGTGCTTTTTGACCTTGGATGCATTAAAATGTTAGCCGCATTTGTTTTGTTTTTGTTTTTTAGCATGAAACTACAAGTTTTGTAGGATTTAGGTTCATCTTTACTAATTCGCTTTACTCACTGACATCAACACAATGAATTTTCCTAATGTTGGGGTTATGAATGAGGCTTGTGTATTGTAATATGCATCGGGAAATAATGCAGGGCGGGATGCGAAAGGCAAGGCAATGGTATTTCAGGATAATATTATTTCTTCCTGCCCGCGCAGGCCTGTTGCATCAGCAAAAATGTTGTTTCAGAGGCAGAGAAAGCTTTTACATTTTAATGAAAGATTATAAAAGATTTTTTTTTCTTCAGAAAAACCTGCAGCAATGCATTATACACAATAAAAGTTTGGCTATTTGATAATAAAGTAAAAATGGGCTACTTTTGATTTGACATGGTATGTCTTCATAGTAAAGTGTTTTTGTTTGTATAATTACGTTACATACAAAGTCATATTCAGGTGACATTGAAGGATGCTAGGTGAGTTTATAAGCATGAATTTGTGCATCTGAGCATATCTGGTTGAAGTGTTTGTGTTCTTGCTGGGTTTGTTGGGCATTTTTATTGTACGTGTAGGGGAGTTGTATTAGCTTGTGTTGTCCTTGGTCAGGGTGTTGAATGGGGTGTGGGGTGGATGGTAATGAGGCTGAATTCATTGGGCTCTGTGGTGATCTGAGTCCATTTGGCTGCGGCGCCATCCGCTTTTCGCTGACTCGCTCAGCCTCACCTCTCAAAAGAACTTCTAAATAACCTTGTACTACCGAACCCACACCAGCCCTGCTGAGAAACAGAGAGGGGACCAAAGAGAGAGACTGTCGGGGACACATTCTTTCTGCCCACACACATGGAAAAAAAAACCCCACAATTTTGGGGTCTTCATCTGTCTGTCCTTCCTTCTAGTGCCGTTTTCTGTCTGTATTCTTCTCCTGTATCAGTATTATGATTTGTATCTATAGTTCTACTGTATATCTCTTTGAAAAGAAGTCCATTCTCTATTGTCAGTAATGTAACGAATCGATGTATGAAGCATAGCTTACACGGATACACTTTTAAAATAAGCTGCTTTGTGTTGATTAATGCAGCAAATTTTGCATGAACAACTGTTGCAAAATCTGTGTCTGAGAAAATATTTTGTGTATGATGTGATTCAATGGGAATCCACATGATCAAAATTCCAGTTCATGTGGATTTCCATTGAAATAACTGGAATTCACCCTCAAAACAATTCACCAAACAATAGATAAAAGTGTCCTCACCTTTGCAGTTTACCACAGTAAAAGAGCCAGATGAAAGTTTGGTTCTTGTTTAAAATGAGGCTTTGAATGTTGTCCAAATATAATTGCTGAAAAATGAGTTCGATATCTATGGAAGCAATCAAAAAAGAGCAAATCACATTTTAAATAACCATAGTTGAAAACGTTGGTGGCAAAAAGTAACTGTTTGATTTTTCTTTGTCATTGAATCATTCATTCAAGGGATTCGTTCAGAAATGCTGATTCGACCAGTAATGAAACAAGTGAAGTATTCATTCCAAGTCATTGAATCATTCATTCAAACCATTTTTTTAAAATAATTCATTCAAATTGATTAAATATTTTAAATTGCATCAATTGACATTTTGTCAGAACCTCTAGTAAGTTACGTGTTATTTTGCTTAGTTGTCTGTTCAGAATCGATCTCTGTTAAAAAAAACAAAAAAAAAAACTTCTCTAATTTATCTAGAATCGTGCACTCATTTTAATTGAACTGTCCATTGTAAATTATTGCTTTTTATCACAATGAGTTTTGGCTCACCAGCTAACAATTCAATGTACAATGAATGCTCAGGAAATTAACTATGAACATCATATGCAAACTAGAGTTGAGTTTAGATGGAAGGACAGAACATTGCAGTAGCCTTTCTCTCTCTCTCTCTCTCTTTGCTGTTCCTCTCTCACGCTCTCTCTCTCCCCCTTTCCTTTGATCACCTTGCCACAGAGAAAGTAAGAGCCCTTTCTCTCAGCTGAGGTTAATCCTTCCGGTTTGCACACAGAAATAACCATGGCAACAGGTTATCTTTGTGCAGAGCATCACCCAACAGATAATTGATCAGACTAGAGTGGAGGCAGGTATTCTTTTCTCCCTTAACCTCTCTGGTCATTAATGAGACACGGCACAGACACAAGCGCACACCCAACACCCTTGACCTTGGCATTTTAACAGGAACCCATGAAAGGTAACATGTAGTGAATACAAAGTAGATGTTGGACACCCCTGTGTTTGTGAAAACCCCTCACGTCCCACAGGACGTACTACAGAACAATGTGTCCCATGGGAAGGAACCCTCTCCCCACCCTGAATGTTAAGCTTTCAGAGTCCGGATGTGCTCTGCATGTGTTACCTTAACCGCTCACTCAAGTATCATAAACTTTATGAATTTGCCTCTAGGCAAACGGCTCCTCTTATGTCACCAACAACAGTTGACATTGTGGGAATGATCTTATTGGCATTATCCATATGGCCACATGAGCTTGTGGATATTGTGAGCTTATATACATATTAAACACACAGGAAATGTTACAGGTTTGTGTTAGATGTTCAATGGTGCATTGCTCTGCACAATCTGGATTTCACCGGATATTTGGTCAAATAAAGTCATATTTCAGGTTGTAGGGAGTGGATATATTCAGTCTGAAGGACCGCTTATAAAGCGGATAAGGGAATTTACCCACCAGTCATTTCACAACACCACCACATACAATGTGAAATTTAATTGGAGTGAAATTAAATTTAAAATTTAAACCATTTGTATTAGTTTTGGAATTTAAACCATTTGTATTAAATCAATTTGGTTTAGTGAATGATTCCATAACTCAAAGGCAGTCAATTGTTTTGGATTAATTTGGTTTAGAGAGTGATTTTTGATATTATATTATATTATATTATATATTTTATTAAATCATATTTTACATGAACAGATTTTTTACAGCTCACCGTATCCAGATTGAGATATTTACATAGGTGTGCCCTTCAGATATGTGGTCCACTCCTCCCTGAATATGGTTAGCATTTAGAGTAACCCAAATGAAATAACCGTTATAAACAGACACTCTTGATAAATGGTTGTTCATATGTAGTGACAGTTGACATTGCTTGTGCAAACTCGATGATACCATTATCCATATGTCCATGAGTTTATGGTTGTCATGAGCATTCATTGTAAAGATGAGGAATATTCCACAGTTTAATGTATAATATTTAGGTAATGTAGGTCGCACTGGTCTCCAGATCTAGACGGCTATTTCTTTTGTATCCAGAGCATGATGTTTTTATATAGGCTACAGTCTGTAGCCTGGTGCAAGTTCGACACCTCTCCTAAGCTTTTATTGAGTTTCTCACGGCTAACTTCAAACCCTGTAGAGATGTCAGAGCAGACTCGAGATGCCATTACCTGCAAGTACATTGACTGTGATTGTTTTTTTTCTCTCCAACTCACTCTCTTGCACTCTCCCTTGTTCCATGTCGTTCCCTCACTTATTCCTTCTCAAAAAAAAAAAAAACTTTCATTATTAATTTTTACCCTCATATCTCAAAAAGTGCTTTTCAGTCATAATCCACCAGACTCTTTGGTTATTGCATTTATTTAATGAAAAAATCCAGGCACCCTGGAAGACACAGAGTTACTGAGTGTGTGGGTATGTGTGTGTGTTTATATAAGAGAAAGAGACCGGAATAAGGAGGATAGTGAGTTTTTTTTTCTCTGTCCACGGTGGAGGCCGAAGTTATTAAGTGTAGCAATGGAGTGGAACTTGAGGCTGTGTTCCTTTGGCTCTGGGCTTCTTATTAAAGCAGCAGAGATTGAGGCGATTTCACACAGATCTTTCTCTATCTTTTTTTTTTTTCTCCCCCACTTTCCTCCCTTGCCAAATCCCGAATCGCAGACCAATCAGAGAAGTTCTTGTGAGTGAAAGAAAATATATCCTCTGCGCTCCGGCACAATCCAAGGGTCTTTTGAGTTTGACTATAAAAAATCCTTCACCTGAACTGACCTTATTGAAAACTAGAACAAACAATGCAGTCAATGGCTGGCAACATTTAGTCCGCTAGCGTACGCTAATGGTGTTGTTTTTGGGAGCGATAGCCGAGAATCTCATTTCATCTTATTCTTGGCCTCACATCACGAGAGCATCGGCGGTCCACTGAGAACAGACATCTTCAACTCGGTCTGTATACGTGCCAGTATGTCGTATGATAGCAATCTGTCCGCGTGGAGTGAACTCCGCCATTCTTCTTGAGTCCTTGCTCTTTCACTTGCTCACTCGCACCCTCCCTCTCGGGGTGCCGGTTGCCCCCACCTCCATCTCTCAGCTAATGAGTCCCTCTGGACAGGCATAAAAAGGCTCTCTCATCAACCATCTTGGAGATGATTGAGGCTTCAAAGAGCCTCCCAAGACATTAGCATAACAAGGCTACCTGCAGATGCTGGCAGTGCCAGAGACCATGAGATAGAGACAGCTCTCCTCTTTTACCTAGACAGCATGAATCATTTATCGTCCTGAGCCAACAGAGTCTCGGCTTGTGGCCAGGTGTCATGCCCGCCACTCGAGTCGTCATTTCTTTCTCTGAAAGCCCTTAGCGCCGTTGGCAAGTTAGCGGCTATTTACGAACTTAAGGAAATTAAAGGAAAATAACTTTTTCTTTTTAATTAAAGAACTATAATTCCTGGGTGGATTTGAGCTAGCAATGAAGAACAATAAGTAAAATCTTTTTGAAATATTGATGGTTTCCCTAAACCTTTATTTTATAATAACGATTGGTGCTGAAGGGGCCTGATGGAATATATGGCACTTTATAAAATAAAAACAGGAACTTTTTTTCTTTTTAACAAATCGTCAGTAAATGAAGGTGCTTAAACGTTATATAAAAATACACAAGGAGGTCGAGATAAATATTAAACGGGCTGTTTTATTTTATTTTTATTTATGTTAAGTTAGCATAAAAATTAAAAAAGGCTAAATGTAGATCATTTTTATATAATTATACTAGCTATTATTAGCTAGCTAGTAATTAAACCAGTTTGGAATTGAATCTTGATTTGTTGTAGTTGATAAACCCATACAGACCTTATTATAATAAATATATATATAAAAGTATATAGTGTAACAGTGTTGTTTGCAGTGTTGTTGGGAAACAGCTAATTTATTACAGTTTATTATATGCATTTGTATTTTATTTCAGTATTTTATTACAATTAAATACACATTATTTCTAAAAACATACATTTAAAGTACATACGTTTTATTTATATGTACATAAGCTACCTTTTTAGTTGTATTTTTGTTGCAACAAAGAAATGAAGAAACACTTTTAAAAAAGTGCAGTTGTTCATGTAATGTGCTGCACATCCCTGGTCACGTGATACTTGTATTGGAAGCCAGAAGAACTCTTATTTAGCTTTAGCACAATTGTTGCTCTTGACTTTTTCAAAATAACTTACAACAACAATAAAAAAAAGGGTTCTAAAATCATTAATGCAAGTTCATGCCAAAGAATTTCCCATTAAACTTGAGGTATTTGGCAGCTAGCACAATCTTAAAGATTTTGCAATACTACCTTGCATAAAGTATAGGCTTGTCAGTTTAAAATATGTAGAACAAAGTGATAATACAGAGATGGCCCAAGGCCTGTGACCGGTTGCATAAAGCACCTTAAATGTAATTTTCCCTTAAGTTCGCCCTTATGTTTCCCTTAAACCTAAGGGTGTTGCAGAAAAAAAACCTTAAGTGTTACGTAAGTGATACGTCATAAACACTTAGAATTTCCCTTAAATGTTGTTTTTTCACTTACGTAATCTCTTAAAAAAGCTTTAGGCTAAGTGTTGCAAAAAATAAGACGACATGTCTGAATTTATGGAACCAGCTGAAGATCATTATGTGCCAAGAACAAGTTTTAAGGATAGGGAGAACCCTTTGGACCATCTTACCGATGAAAAATTTGATCGGCGCAATATTTGGCATCGCTAACAAACTAGACGGCGACCTTGACTATGTCACACATCGCAACCACTCTTTACTTGCGGTGTTACAACTGCTTATAGCGCTGCATTTTTTTTTTTTGTAACTGGGAGTTTTCAGACGATAGTGGGAGATGTTTTGCACATGCAGAAATTGTCTGTCAGCAGAGTGGTTCACTGGGTTGTGGGGGCTCTTTCCCGTCATTTAAACGCAACGGTCAAGTTTCCATCCCGTCAAACCATTTTCTTCCCGGAAAGCAGGTTTTTATTTTACCATCTTCATCAAGAAGAATACTTTTCTTCTCCTCTGTCCAATTAGGCTTTCTATTTTTTGTTTTCTTTATCCATTCCGATATCCTAGCCTACTTTATTTGATGAAACCGCGAAATTGCTAGTGTTAGTGTTAGTGTTTTGCGTATCTATGGCAACAACAGACTTGGATCGCTGTCGTAAAACACTTAAATGTTTCCCTTACCTAAGAGAACCGTTTAAGAGATTAAACGGTTCAACACCCTTAAGTTATTCCCTTATCTAAGGGGAAATCGCTCTTTAAGTATCATACTTAAGGTGCTTTATGCAACCGGGCCCTGTTCTTTAGGATTGTTGCATTCGACACTAACACATCCTCAGGTGGACGTCCTTGTTTAGCTTAGCTTAGCCATGATGCACCTTCACTCTCAGAGCCTTCGCTTCCTGCCGTATTACATTTACAGATAAAATCAGCCGCTCATTTATTAAGCCTCAAAAGGTGTCCAGCTCAAGGGATTTGGTGCTCTGTTACTCAGTCCATCACAGGGAAAACACCGGGAAACTTATCCACTGTCTAATCCACTGCGCCATCACCACCCCGTCATATATGTTTCACTCACTGAGTGCAGTTATTTAATTACTATATATTGTACAAGTACTATTGTAAAGACAAAATAACTGCTAATACTGTTTTTATACTTTAGCTTTCTCTTAATGTTGAAACTGTTCTCATCATTTCTGTCAGTTCTGTGATCTGAATAGCTCTTCAGAGGCTGCTGACCTTTTTGTGGATGTGCCAAAGGCAATTCAGTCACTGTTACACTATCTATAACTTGAACAGAGTTCGCCAAGGCTTTACGTTATTTGCAAGGCACTCTTGGAACAGGGCGTCCGGCCAGATGCTTCTCTCACGTCGTTTCAGTCACGGAGCGGATAAGAACGGTCCGCAGAGAGTGCGGTTCCCCAGCAGACGCCCTCCTCGCTCCGGTCTGGGCCAGGCCGTCTCTATCACTCCTCCCACCAGCTGATGTGGTGTGGAAAAGTCCTGTCGCCTCTCGGCCCAGTCTGCATTCCTGCCCAATTACATTTCAGCCCCAGCTGACTTCCATTAGACTTGATCACAGCCCCGAGACGAGGAGGAGGAGGGGTGTTTAGGAGGCTGTGAGTAGTATGTGTAGTAGAACTTGTGAGTCAGAGCAGTGGTGACAGGTTCACTAGCTGTATGATCTCAGAACAACCATAACAAAACATTTAAAGATGCTGTTTTGCTTTGTGGCAGCTTTTTGGGATGCTGGGATGGGAAACAATATCGTATTATGAGCTTGTGATGTCATGTGTAGTAACTTCATAGCCACACGAGACAGTATGAGATCAGAGTGGAATCCAGCACCACATTTTGAGTGAGTGTGAATTCCTAAAGAATAGACCTTAGTTCATCGTCAATATGACAATACAATGTATTACTGTATATTAAAGGTATATTTAATCATTTTATTTTCATTTTGAAATCGATACCATTGGGAACAATTTCAATATAGACATTTTTAATATTATCTCATAATTTGCCAGGAGGTCATTTGTTATAATATTATCTCATAATTTGCATTAGGCTGCTGTCACTTTAAGGCTGAATGCACGGATCCATTACACTGTTACCTAGGCCTAAAAAACGTGAGGCCCTGAGGATGGTTTTGTGACCAAAAGCTTGGCTATTAAATTTGCTTAAAGGACTCAAGTGTGCGGACAATTTATTTATTTTTTGAGTTGCCTGAAAGATTCATTTAAAATATGGGACAGATGAGGTTCCTGTTGGACTGGTTAGCAAATCACTGAGAAGACAGCATGTTATAAATTGAAGCAAACAGGGTCTAGACCCTTAGGCAAAGAAGTACAGTTTGTGTGTGTACTTGAATTTGGATCTCTCTGATGAGGAAATGTTGACAATATATTTTCACTAATATTTTTAGTGAATAAACATGTGTTGTTGTGACTCAGGACCTTAAGGTAGTCTGTCATATTCAACAAACTGCACTCCTCACAGCATTACTTTCATTAGAGTCAAATAAAATACAGCATCCTCATTTACTTCAATGCCCCCTAGATGATCATCCTCAGTAACTAAAATGTTGCTGTTATTGCGTTTGCGTTTAATATTCATTACTGTAAACATAAGTCTAGTGTTCTTATACAATAAATTCCACAGTCATTACACACACACAAAGTAGGACTTTCATCTGACTTCTGTTGTTCGAATGTGTTTTTGTTTTTTTTTTACCTGAGATAATTGTACTTTCTATATCCTATCCCCACCCACACTCTCATCTTTCTACATTTTAAAATTTTCATTAAGACATTATTTAGTATGTTTATTAACCTTCATTCCAACACAGTCTCATCCCAAAAAGTCATATAACTGACGTCTTGGGACGTCTTTTGACCATACGTCAATATCCGCCTTTTTAGGGCCCCCTTAAACGTCGGTAGATGGCGATCCCGGGCCGTCATACAACTGACGCTTTACCTTTAACGTCAGTTAGGTGACGGGTTAGGTTTAGGGTTAGGTTTAGGTCTGGGGTAGAGTTAGGATCCCATAACCTCATCTACCGACGTTTAAGGGGGCCCTAAAAAGGCGAATATTGACGTATGGTCAAAAGACGTCCCAATGACGTCTTGGAATGAGACCGGGTTGTTCATTCCTCGTGGGGACCATTGGCTGCTGTTGGTGAATTTTGCTCACAAACATACACACACACACACACACAAAATCCTGTATGGTTTAGCAATTGTGGCTCTGCGTATTTTCACAGCAAGAAACTGGGAAAATAGAAAAATCTCAATAGCATAACACCAAAAAAATAATCCCTTCTGTAAGAAAAAGCTATGATTCGCTTTAGGAAATCATTTCATTTAGATCTCCCGAACAAGCTTTGCTTTTTTGCTCGTGTCCCAGTAATACATCAAATAAACGGCCTCCCAGGGTCTCGTTTTTTAAATGTTCCCACATCTGTTCGTCAAGATGCCGCTGCTAAAGCCGCTTTCTGATGCAGTCCCTCACCCAGAGCTGTCAGAATGATTTCTGCCTGCTCTCGCTCTTCCCTCTATCTGTCCTGCTCTCTTTTTATATTTATCTGGGAACATTTAGGGCATATTTTTAATGCTGAGCCTCATCCATGACTGCAGTTCAGTATAGGGTCAAACGTAGTCATATACGCATTACACAGAACCATCTCTTGGTGGTAGTTCATAAAATAAGCACCCCGCATTCCAATCTCAACTTTCTTATCAGGGATTTCACACTTTAGCTCTGTTGAAAAACCTAGTGATCTTTCTAAAGCTGCTTCCTAACTGAAATGAAATTTTCAAAATGTCCTCCTCATTATATAAACAGAGACTTTATTTAATTCTGCTGCAAAACAGCTTGTTTCCAGCGTCAGGAAACAACTTAATGGTTTATTTTTAATGGCGTCGTAGGATTATGTTTAATCTGAGCATTTGATTGCTGATTGTTATTGCAAGATTTTTTTTTTTTTTTGTAAGAGGAAGCTGTCTTCTGCATCTGTGCAAAGTTTTAAATATAATGTGCAGTTTTTAAAAATGGTCAGTTACACTTTATTTCGATAGTCACTTTAGACGTTCTACTAGGTAACTTTTCAACCACGTGTCAACTAACTCTCATTGGAGTGTTAGTATATTATAGTAGACTGTCAGCAGACTGTTAGGTTATGGTTAGGTTTTGGCTTTGGGTTAGGAGAATAAGTTTACTTGTAGTTGCCAAGTTACTTATTGAATGTCAGTTGGGGGACCAACAAAATAAATTGTTAGCAGATATTAAGCTGACAGTCAACTAATACTCTAATGACAGTTAGTATGTAGTTGAAAAGTTACTTATAGTTAGTAGAATGTCTAAAGTGACTATCGAAATAAAGTGTTACCAAATGGTCTAAAAATGGGGTCTTTGGAATGCGCCACTTCCAGTATTTTGCCGGTTAATCCAGCCTGTTCTCATCCCAAGGCCTCATATACTGACATTTCGTCTACATCCAACGCACATGGCACCCTTTTGCGTCAATATGAGATGCAGATATGGGCCAGAAGGCGCCCCTATAGTGGTCTAACTCTAAACCTACCCCAGAACTAAACCATAACCGAACAAAGCTCTGTGTGATGCCAAAGGACATTGGATTTAGACTAAATTTCTAAAGTGTCACTATATGACACCCTAGGATGAGAACGCGTTGGTTAATCGGTAAATTGCAATTTAGGATTTTTTTAGGAGGAAAAAGAAAAACAATCACGACAAAGTTGCTTATTATTTAAAACACCCTTTACGTTGAGAACGGCTAGTGCTGCTTAAAATGCCGCTCACAGAGGCAGCTCTCTAGTTTGACGTTGTATCTATCTGACGTTGTATCTTGCCAGTCTTACTGTTCTTTCTCTTTGTTTTTCTTGTTTTGTTTTGTTTTGTTTTTTCGAGATTGAGTTCTTTGAGATTGATTCAAGCTTTGCTGGCAGCCTGTGTTTGTTGCTACCCATAATTCACTGCTCTACCCCATGACATGCTGCTACAGCCCTGTGATGGATTACTCCAGACTAAATGCGTCGCTAAAGACGCACACACACGGCCCTTTTGAATTGTTAACCAATTTTTGGGAAGCAGGTTAAACACACAAACATGCACTGAGCACAACACACCTAATCTTTTATAAACATTACACACCAAATTGTATGCACAGATTAATCACACAAATGCAGTGAGTCACACAAACAACAAATATAGCCCCTCTGGTTGGGCCTCTTTAACAAGGTAATGCATCATAAATTCATTTGGCTCCCAGTAAACATTGTTGAAAAATGAGAGTGATGGATGGATGTCATGGGGCTTCTGAGCGCCGCAGTATGTGTGTGTGCGAAAGAGAGACTGGTACTCTGTTTCTAGACATAGGACGTTTTTAAGGCATTATAGGTGCATTACGGGTGCAAAGTCTGTCCTGATTGGTCATAAACTTAATTATGCTGTCTTGTAAGATACCGGTAACACTTTACAATAAGGTTCGTTAGTTAACGTTAGTATGTATTAACTAACATGAACTAACCCTGAGCATACATTTGTTACTGTATTTGTTCCTCGTTGTTAACGTAACGTTAGGTAATAAAAACACTGCCGTAAATGTTAGTTCACATTGCATTAACTAATTTTAACAAGATTTTAATAATGTATTAGTAAATGTTTAAATTAATAATATTAATAAATGCTGTATAAGAGCAGTTCAGCATTAGTTCATGCTAACAAATGTAGTTAACTAATGAACCTTATTGTAAAGTGTTACCAAGATTCCTTCACTGTGTCTGAAATTAAAATTTTTTTACAACATAGAAGTTTTTTTTCTGTTTTTCAGCTGAATGAAATAACCTTTTAAATCCATTTTATGGGTTGGTACCAACTACCAAGTGTTATTTCAGTATTATTTGTGTTCTATTATACAGTAGTTTGGTAATGCTTTAGATTACAGCCAGTCAGTTTTCATTTAAAATGTAAAAGTTATGTGCTTTTGAAATATTACTATTTAGGTTTAATTTGATAGTTGCAAAAGTCAAGCGCATAAAGCGTCCAACATTGTGTTGCAGTTTTCTTTGTTTGTGACAAATACATTTTAAGAGTTATAGTTGACAGGATAGCTGTGTTTTGTGTAAACAGAGTTATGAATGAATGTACCATTGTTTGTTGCGCTGTCATTCTTATAGGCTATTCATCGTTCATCCTTTTCGATAAAGTGAAAAACCTCCAGTCCTGTTTTAAATGAAATGAAACATGTTGTAATGTCTTACTGATGACAAAAACAAATGAAGATATCGCTCACTGAAACTTATATTCAGGGCTTCCATTCACTACATGCATTCTTCCGTAATGGAGAAGCCACCACATTAACCCCATAAATGCCCAAGCAAAGGAAAGCAAATTTCAACTATTCACAGTTTGAATGCGGTGCTACAGTATAAATACTCAGTACAAATCAAACCATCTGTAACAGACAAAGCAATAGTGACACATAGTAAAAAGATTGTTAATCACACACGTGTTGTTACAGTATATTGCTGTCGGATCCAATGTAATCGTCACTGCATCTTCTTTTATTTTCAGTCTCCCAGAAGCCTGCGCTGAACAGTGTCTTTTTAAAAAAGGAATCTGCAGTAAAATGAAGCGAACAAACTGCGTCTTACTGACGCAATCTGTTAATTTCTTAATGTTAGGATCACATGCAAGGCAATTTAAAGATTGTTTTTTGGGGTTTTTTTTGCAATCCTCAGAGGTATCTATCATTTTGTTGCTCGAGTAACCCTGTGCAAATCAGTGGATGGGGCTAAAGAGGCAATGATGTAGAAGTAGTTGTTGATCTTCTTCTGCAGAGTCGATTTTTCAAGTGCTTTTGGCAGCTAGTTTTCAACGAACAAGTTGGACTAACAAGGACGTTTTGAGTTCCGAAAGAATTTTTTATAGTACAATGAGCTTATATGTTAAAGGAAAATTGATTTCTTAAATTTGAACTGTTGTTGCCTACGTAGTGCGGTTCAAATCACTCTCTGCATTAGGCAGCTTCCTATATAGGCAGTATGAGGCGATGGAGCTGACATGGTTTTGGAACAGAGCTTGAGTTACTATATAAATGGTTGTGGCTGATTGTACAGACATTGAGTCGTACACATGTTTTCAGGTCACAGGCTGCTAATCTTTATGGTGGTCATTTAGCTGTGGAGAGACCCCTGAGAGAGAGTCGGAGTAGAAGAAAAAACCCTATCTGAAATAAAAACACAGCAGGAGAGAGAGAATAACCTGGCTGTAAAGTGTGATATCCCACCACAGCGACCATGCTGCTAGAGGAGACTAGCGTTTTCCATTTTGGGATTCAGCTGCGTTTGCACTGAAGACACTGACAGTCTCAGCACCTTTGCACCTTCAGGAACAATAAGACCTTACCTGGCGCACACACATACTACACATACTTTTTTTTTTCATCTGTATCTGTGCATGTTGAAGGATGTGAACACTTAAAATCCACTCTTATCGTTTTTTTCATCATTTCCACTTGCAGTCGCAATTATCGCTGCCCATTTTTCCCCCCCTCCATCCCCTTTAAATGAGGAGCAGCAGCCCTGATGCAGTGATTAACTCTAAATTGCAACAGCTGTTGATGGCAACTCCAATTAAGACTGCAGGCATCAATTTAGTGGCTATCTATGGCATTAGTGAGGTTTCATCTTTTACCAGCCCTGTTAACTACTCAATGGTAACAGAAGCCTGTCACTCAGGCCTGCAAATTACTCTGATTGTCAGAGAGAGTAGCTGTCATGTGACATGATGGCGTTTATGTGGCATGTAAGATGTAGTGAAAGATGCTCTATCGTGGCCTTGAGCAAGACGATTATTATTTTATATTAAACTGGTCCTAAGTATGACCCAGTGATCGTTTTCCAGCACTACTGTACCTTCTGGCTATGTTTAGACATCATGTAAAGACATTTCGAGAGGGGATGAGATGGAAATGTATCACCCTGCTGGTTTAGTGACAAACGACTCTTTATATGGTCCCACGGTGTTAATCGAAAGATGGTATTGATTTTATCATTCGTTTTTAAACAACCGTCATTGTAACGTCCTAATGGTTCTTCTAAGCCTTCTATTCTTCCCCAACCCTCCCTTTGGCCTTTGCTGGCGAAGCTCCAACTAGAGCTCTCTGTCCCTATGGGCTAATCAGCTGAGCACAGGCCCGTTGGCTGGGCTGTTAGTTCTGCCTGTAATGTGTGTGAGCTTCCCAGCCCTGTTTAATCTCCCCTCTCTCTGGAATGCTGATCTCCAGTACCGTGGACCATTCAGAGTGCAGTCCCGAAAGAAATATTGAGCTTAGACAGCACGGACAGACCTCGGTCACCCGTCTCAGACGTGCAATAGTAGATCCTCAGACTGCCTTAGATTGTCCATTAGTTTGCATGAAAAGGTTCCGCCCTTGACTTTGCTTCTACTGCAGATAAAGTCTGTAACGAGACTCCTGGGCTCCAAATGGTTTAGATATTATTAAATATTTATGTTACGTTCATTAAGCATTTAAAAACTATTTATAGAGCCATCAGCAAGAGTGGCATGTTCCTTCAGTAGCTGTGAGAATGAAGCATGTTTTTTGGGGGGGCTTTTTTTGCTGAGCTCCGGTTAGAGTGAATTAAACAGAGCGTACTGACTGTTTCGTGACGATTAGAGCGGGACCAGAGCTGTCCGAATGGAGGCACAGAGGTCTAGGTGAGATGTGGATTGGTATGACATTCACAGATGCTTGCTGAAATCCCCATTGCTCAGGTCTGGGAAAGGCAGCAACAAGGACAGAATGAACTCTGGGTGTTTGTTGCACTGTGTCGTATGTGGACTTTTTTTTTCTTAGTCCCTGTTGTGACAATAAACTTTTCTTTCTTTCTTTGTGTTTATTTTTTTGGACACTGCGCACCGGAAACACGCACTTTATATATATATATATATATATATATATACATACTCTCAGAAAAAAGGTACAAAAGCTGTCACTGGGGCTGTACCATTTAAAAAGGTACACTTTTGTACCCAAAGGCTGCATATTGGTACTTTATATTAGCACCTAAAATGTACATATTAGCACCTAAAACGTACATATTAACACATAAAATGTACATATTAGCTCATGAAATGGACACATTAGCACCTAAAATGTACATATCAACACTTAAAATGTACATATTAACACCTAAAATGTACACATTAACACCTAAAATGTTCTTATTAGCACCTAAAATGGACATATTAGCTCATGAAATGGACATATTAGCACCTAAAATGTACATATCAACACTTAAAATGTACATATTAGCACCTAAAATGTACACATTAACACCTAAAATGTTCTTATTAGCACCTAAAATGTACATATTAGCACTTAAATTTGACATATTACTTAAAATGTACATATTAGCACCTGAAATGGACAAAAGTTTACCTTTTGAAAAGGTACAGCCCCAGTGACCACTTTTGTACCTTTTTTCTGAGAGTATAAGATAAATACAAACAAAAATATACAATAATAAACATCTTATTCCCTTATAATCTGATGTTTATCTGTTCATGATACAAAACAATATATAATTTCGTATTGTCAGTTTATTAAAAACGTCAGTTTATTTATAATGTCATATTTTATAATATTAATTTATTCTCTAAATGTACTATATTTGAAAACTTTTGTTTTATTTTATTCTGTTCCTTTCAAAAAGCTAGGAATTGACTGTTTATTCACTGTTTAATAAAATGTTAATGGTAACACTGAAAGATATTTTTCCATAGTGTTTTAGCATTATGTAATTACATAAGTGTGGGTGTGTGTACAGGTTTGGCTATACTTCTGAGGGCCACTGTAACTCACTTATACAGTGAAACAACCGACTAGCGAGGACATTTTTGGTTGGAAACTTTTTTTTATTTGAACTTTTCTGTGAGGGTTGTAGTTAGGGGTAGGGTTTGGTTTGGTTTGGTTTAGGCAATTGAAAATATAATTAACTTGATATAAAATCATGGAATACTGAAATTTATATCTCACTAATATAGTGAAACAATCATGTGTATGTGTGTGTGAACAGTTGCTCACATGTTCTCAGTCCACTGATGAGTTACTTATACTGTATAAGTAACTAGACACAAGTCATCCCTCTGTGGATTTCATTTGTTTTGCCCATCATCCATAACCATTAAACTGTCTCATTTTGGATTTCAAAGGCAACTTCTAAGGAGTGTAATATGATCAGTTTACTATCTCTGTTCAGCATGACCTAGACAAAACCACTTAGGTGAAAAACATTAGAGCTAATATAGTGCTGGGGACCTTGTGTGTTGTGTCCTCAGGTTGGGATGGAGACCCACATACATATGTTCATCTAACATTTCAAAACAGAACCAGAGGAACAAAAACATGGCCTTGTCCCCCATACTGAATCATTTTGGAAGCATACCGATCCTTGAAGGTCTCTCTCTCACACACTCACACACACGCACACACAGCTCTGTTTTCAGTGTTGCTCGGGGCCTGAAGGAAGGGCCGGTGTTTTCATTTCATATTCATAAATCATTCATACATCTCACAGCGTCCGTCTTTAGAAAATCAGCCCCTCGTCTTTATATTGAGATTCCAAATGTATTTCCTCATCCACATCACAGACGTAATGCCTCTGCCTGTCACTCTTTCACAGCTCTCAGGTTTGACGAGTGACACATTTATGAGATATTTTCACTAAGCGCTTATTCTTTTGTATTTCTGGCTCTAATACAATTAAATAAGATGTTTTAGCCCAACAAAGAGGGTGGAGTACCCCTGCGATGTGGGTAACCCCTTTAAAGTCAAGGTATTTTCCTGAAAACTGCAGTTGTCAAGTCCCAAAGAACGACTAAAAAGAGCAATCTGGATAAGACCATATTAAGCAACTACGGACCGATCTCAAATCTTCATTTTATAGGCAAGATCATTAAAAAAGTTGTTTTCAATCAGCTGAACAAATTCTTAAGCCGGACATACTTTGACAATTTTCAATCTGGTTTCCGACCGCATCACAGCACAGAGACAGCGCTCATAAAGATAATAAATGATATTCGCTTAAATACTGATACAGGCAAATTATCAGTGCTGGCACTACTAGACCTCAATGTGCCAATGCATTGATGAAGTCGACAGTTGAATGTGCCAAAACTTTCCTATCATTTTTAAGATTGATAGTCATCCAAATGCACGAGTTTTATCACGAAGGAGCCATACAAATTGTTCTTTTATGGATGTCACCTTGAGAAACAATTACCTTCCGAATAGGGCTTTGTATGCTGTTGTTTGCTTAAACTTTTTTCTATGATTAAATATTTTAACTTGTTATTATTTTTTTATTAACATTTTATGGTTTTATTATTTAGTTTAATAAACATAAAACAGTTTTATATATTGTACAAACCTTTGTGGTCATTTTGGAGCGGTTTTAATAATGTCGCCGGTTGTAATGCCCTGCGTGGGGTGTTCAATAACCCGTTTGGATCTCAGCCAGGGAATGTGAGTACAGAGAACATCTGGTGTGTGAGGAGATATCATAAAGCAACTACAGTTGCTCTTTTAATCACGTTCACTTAATAAAAGAGTGATGGTCTCCTGCAGGGCTGGGCCTCACACATCACAAATGGAATATTTGCACACACGCTCACATGTCAGATAACTCCTTAACTCACCAGCAGGTCGCCGTCAGTCTCTGCTGGCCCACCAACACTTTCTGTTTTTGATTCTTTTTCTCTCACTCTGGTTCTGTTATCGATTCACAGCCCTTCCCGTCTGGATGTTTTCTTTCGCAGTGGTTACTACACCTCAAGAATGAGGTTTTCTTAGGAAGTTAGTTTTTTATAATAAATATTAGTTAAAAATAATGCATTCTTTAAAATTAAGCTATATATTTTTAGCTTATTTAGCTTATATATATATATATATATATATATATATATATATATATATATATATAATAGTAATATATATATAAATAGTAATAGTTATATTTATATATATATATATATATATATATATATATATATATATATATATAAATTGCAAAAATTTGTAAATTAAATTAAGTTTACTTGGCACCCTAGTCTTCTTGGGGTCCACACAACATTTTGTTTTTTTTGTTTTTTAAAGGGAAGAAAAAACAACATTTTTTTACAAGTTTGAGATTAAATATGATTTCAGTTTATTGTTTTATTACAAGCTGTATTTTCATCAAATTTTACAAAAAGCTTTAGGATCATTCCTATTTTGCACCCGACGCACAGCAGACTTTTCCCTCCACAGGCGCATGTCGGTAAATTAGGGAATGAACTTGTGCTCCCGGTGGCGGTTCAGCGAAAAGATAAGGCGCGTTCCGGCGCAAACGTTGTGCTATTTTGCAGTTTCAATTATAATAGCAATCCGCTAATATAATGGAACAAGCTCGTCTGCTTTTAAAGGGAATGTGAGATGATGCTCTGATTGGTTTATTTCATGTTACGCCCAAACCACACCTTTGAGTAATGTAGCTACTTCAGACTAACCCATTTTAGATTTGCAAACAAAGTTTCTTGCATTTGGCGTGTGATACTTTTCAGTATCACATTTCAGATGGTACCTCGGGTCGTTAGCGACCTTATACTTTTTTTTACAAAAAATGAATGGGAAAGCAGGCATTCATTTATATTTATAATGTAAAATAATATAATTGAGGAATACTAAGAAGGTTTATGTCTAATTTTATAAAATGAATGAGGTGTAGTGAGTGTAGTGATTGACATACCGGGTCACTAAAGACCCGGGGTATGCATTTAAGGGTTAAAGGATATGCCATTTCTTGGTCTAGATTTTTTTTTTTTTTATGATTTACCTCTGCACATTACAGCCTGGGCTTCAAAGAGACAAATGCAGTATGTTCTCTTATAGTGCAAGTGCTTTAATGCTGCTCATTTTCGTCTTTGCGCACGCACACACACACACACATAGCCTTCACCAACCACAATCCAGTGTCTGTATCCTGTGCGCTGTCCTCTCAGACCCCCATTAGCCAGCCGCACAGTGTCTCTAGAAGAGGCCATCAACACCAGTGCGTGAGTGAGAGACAGGTAGTGATGTATCCAGTTAAGGCCCTCCAGCTTCTTGTGGTTTTCATTTAAACACAGCTTTCAGCTATAACAGCTCACTCTTTCTCTTTCCTCACCATCCTGGGTTTCTCATGCCGCCCATTGCAGCATGGAAGATTAGACCAAAATATTGCAAGGATGGTTGTGTGATCTCAGAAAGACATTTAAAAGTTTTGTCTGAGACACTTTGTAGCAAGAAAACCAGGCATTTCCACCTGAATAGTTTGTTGCTTTGAGTCTGATTTCAGATTTTTGCACCCCTAGTCAATTGATATGTCACTCAGAAGGTCACGTCCTAACTAAATGGGTTGTTTTTGACCTGGATAAGCTGTAACTGATGTTTATGCCTATAAGTTAAAGTCGGAATATGTGTGACTGACTACATCATGATTTCTGATGTCAGATTGTGTGTGTGTGTGTTTTCTCCACAGCAACAAGAGCAGGACCCCACTAACTTGTACATCTCGAACCTTCCGGTTTCAATGGATGAACAAGAGCTGGAGAACATGCTGAAGCCTTTCGGACATGTCATCTCCACACGGATACTCCGAGATGCCAACGGGGTCAGTCGAGGGGTCGGTTTCGCCAGGTAACCTTGACAACCAACCCTTTGGCTCATGCAAGACTAGACAGCGTTTGTTCAAGAGGGCACATATAAAAACATCCCTTAGTGTCTTTCTTTTCCTGCTCCCCTCCCACCCCTCTCCCCCTTTTGTGTGGCGCGTGTGGGGTGGGTTGGCTGGTTTTCAGGGTCACTGGCTGTGTAAGAGATCCCAGCAGAGGCTGTGTGTGTATATGTGTGTGTGTTTGTACAATTGTGCCAGCCAGGCAATTAGCCGTTCAGCCATGATTGGGTGAGCAGAGCTGAATGGGGCCGCACAGAAGAGAGAAGCCACTCCAGAGAGCACAGACTAAATCAAGACTCCCAGCAGCCCGAAACAAACACTATATAACACCCCTGCCATTCTTTATTTTCCCTCTCTCACTCTTTCTAACCCTCTTCATTCTCGAAATTAACATATATGGAGGTTTCTTCAATTACAGGAGTTTTAATGTCCCTGAGGTTAATAGATTTAACTTTTTATGTATATATAAATTAGTGGTGGGCCGTTATTGCCGTTAACGTGAGACTCTAAAAAAATAAAGCTCCGCCCCCACTGTACTGATAGTCTAGCTCCACCCCTGGCCATCTTACAAACTACCTGCCAGGTTAATATTTTTTTTTTTTTTTTTTTTTGGGGTAGCACACAAAATATGAATGCCTTCGGCAGAATTCAAATGAGCCATTTTAATCTAGATTAATTCCAAGATTACAGTGAGATTAATCTAGATTAAAAAAATTAATCTATGCCCACCACTAATATAAATCACATTAAAACTTTGAACTTTGTATCATGCCTTTATCACTTATTTTGGATTATAATATTATATTATCATTTTGGACACAGATCTTAAACAAAACAAAATTCTGTATAGAAATATTAATTAATGATTTAAAATAAAATCTATTAGTGAAACATAGTGAAATGAACATGACATATTGATTGATTCGTTTATTCAATCATTGATTGATATTCCATCATATTTTGGTCCAAATTAAATTTTGTCAAAAGTTATTGTACTTGTTTATCAATGAGGCGACAATTTACATGATTTACATGAAATATGAGATGTGTAATGTGTAAAAAAAAAAATTACAGAATATTTTTACTTTGCATCATTTCTTATCAAGCTGTAGCTATACACTTGTCAAATAATTAAAAATGATTAAAAGTGTGAAGCTATTATTAAACTGTATTTGTTATACAATAAAAAGCTAGCCATGAGGTAAAGGAGTCACACTACATAATGTTGTCTAACAAAATCAAAATACATCATTTAAAATATGGTGGAGTTACATTTTTTTTTTTACTTCATTTCAGAAACATTACGGGTTGTTACAAGTCCAATGGATTACACATCGACTTGCCATTTGCGAATAGAATGCTTTTTTTATTAACAGCTCTACATGACAACACGATCCCGGATATTCAACTGCCCACATACGTGTGTGAGTTACGTACATATGCATCACGGGGAGGAGAGAACAGACGTTCTTAAAGAGCCCAGCACATATAAAGTA
Source organism: Pimephales promelas (assembly GCF_016745375.1). Next base: position 2,868,427 of record NW_024121610.1, read on the forward strand.
ACATGTTCATAATACACAAATTATATTGTATTTCTGTACAGATCATTATCACAATGATCTACATCCCTTTCCTTTAGCTGAAACTACCAATCGTAGAAAGAGAATAAACATACATAACAACGATCAGTACTGTTGTATTAAAGTAACTTAATCAAACATCCAAGAACATGAATGACTTCCCTTGTAACAATGTATCCTTTGCATTGAACAACTGTGCAAATACAAATCAACAGATGCAAATCAAAATGTGATCTCTACATGCACAAAGAAAACACATAATAAAGAATAATGTTGACAATATGGAAATTAGCATAATCAACACATTTATCCGGCACTCAGAATAAGACCCAGAGTGAGTGTCGCTAATTCTCCCATTGTTGGTACTTTGGATTTGGCTTGCAAATGCGACCTGAACGTGTTATGTAAGGTGCATTATTGACCTTAGTGGGAGACTGTACTGAGTTCTTTGTCAACTTAGGTGTGGATTCTGGTTGTGGGACGTGTATTTGTGGTGAGTTTGGCATATGGGGAACAGAGTCCTCAGTATGGGTAGCGGTGCTTTGAAAGTCAATGTTCTCTGGGGTGAGCTGTGATGGGGGGGCTCTGCTACAGGCAGGATGTGGCGTCGGTTCCTCCTGTATGTTCTCCCATTGCATTGGATGGTGTATGAGCGAGGCTCCTTGTTTACCTCTTTTACTGTGCCAAGGCGCTCATATCCTTTTGGCGTTTGCATTCTAACAACTTGTCCCTCTGCCAATGGCTGCAGAGGATGACTTGATGTGTCGAAGTAACGCTTTTGGGTCATCCTCTTTGCAAGAAGCTGTGCAGTGACTTGCTTGGTACATTTTGGGGCTGGCTCCAACAGTCTAGAGTTAACAGGAATGGCTGACCGTGTCTGTCGTGACAACAGGCGTTGTGCAGGGGAACCCAATGTTGGGTCACGAGGAATGTTTCTCAGATTCAGGAGGTTAAGAAACACATCCGTGCCATCTCTGTGGGATTTCTCCATCAGCTGTTTTGCGCTGCGAACTGCCCTTTCTGCCAGGCCATTCGACTGTGGGTACTCTGGACTACTGGTGACATGAATGAAGTCCCATTGTTTGGCAAAGTCTCTGAATTGCTGACACGTGTACTGAGTAGCATTATCAGAAATGAGTGTATGAGGTGTGCCGTGCACTGAGAAATGCCGCTTTAATTTCGTGATTACAGCTGATGACGTTATGTTGCGGAGAAAGTCAATCTCATACCAACCCGAATATGAGTCCACAAGCACCAGATAATTTTGTCCATGCCACTCAAACATATCTGTTGCCACCGTGGACCAAGGCAGGTCTGGAACTGGGTATGGTCTTAATGGTTCTTTCTGTTGGTGTGGCTTTGTGCTGTTGCAGACTGAGCATGAGAGGAGTTCTGCCGTGATGTCAGCCGTCATCGTTGGCCAGAAAATGATACCTCTTGCTCTGTGTTTGGTAGCGTCCAGCCCCGGGTGGCCTCTGTGGACTATTTCGATATATTCTCTCTGCAATGAGCGAGGAATGACTGTTTTGTGGCCTTTCATCACTATTCCGTTTTCCACAGCAAGCTCATCTCTGTAGGGAAAGTATGGACGCAAAGAGGGCCGCACGCCATGTTCTTTAATTGGCCAACCTCGTTGAATCACAGTGCTTAGATCCTGTAACACATCATCGTCCGCCGTATGCTTTCTGAGTTCCTCCAGTCTAGCAGTGGAAATGTAGCTGATAGACATGACCTCGAATGTGTCATTTTCAGTGTCTGGTTGGACTTGAGTGTCTGGAGCTCTAGATAGGGTGTCTGCAAGGTACATGAGCTTACCCTTCTTGTACACCAGGGTGATGTCATAGCACTGTAACCTGAGCATCATTCTCTGTAATCGTGCAGGAGCTGTGTGGATTGGTTTTTTCAGAATTGTTACCAGGGGCTGGTGGTCCGTCTCAACGAGTGTAGGTTTCCCATATACATAGTCCCTGAACTTTGTACAGGCAAATACGACAGCTAGCAGCTCCTTCTCTATCTGCGCATACCGTGTCTCTGTGTCTGTGAGTGTGCGAGACGCATACGCAACTGGTTTTCCCTCCTGCATGCATGCAGCGCCCAGCCCGAAGCTGGAAGCATCGCAGGTTAACGTAACTGGCTTCTTCACGTCGTAGTATGATAATACGGGTGGAGTGGACAAACATGACTTGAGGGTGTCAAATGCTTGTTGGTGTTGCTGGTACCAGCACCATACTGTCTCTTTGTGTGTCAGCTTTCTGAGGGGCGCAGCAATGTCACTGAAGTTTGGGATAAATTTCCCCAGATAATTTGCCATTCCGAGGAAGCGCTGTAATGCAAGGACATCCTTCGGGGCTGGCATCTCAGAAATTGCTTTCGTTTTGGAAGGATCAGCTTTTAGGCCTTCCCTTGTAAAGATATGGCCCACATAGCTGACTTGGTCCAGCCGAAATTTGCATTTGACGGGGTTTAGCTTGAGTTTGATCTCACGGGCTCTGTCCAAGACCCTTTTCAGGTTGATGTCATGTTCAGCAGGGTTGCGACCTCCGATGATGATGTCATCAACAATTATCGCACAGGGGTACCCTGAAAAGAGCTGCTCCATTGAGCGCTGGAACACCTCGCTTGCGGAGTTAATGCCAAAGGGCATACGGAGAAATCTATAGCGCCCAAATGGAGTGCTAAATGTTGTCATCATGGAGGACTTGTGGTCGAGGCGTACCTGCCAGAAAGAGCTCTTTGCATCTAGCACGGAAAATACGGTTGCTCCCGACATTCGAGATGCTACTTCCTCTACGCTGCGCATAGGGTGATGGGGTCTTTTTAAAGCCATGTTGAGGTCTTTTGGGTTAATACACAACCTGATTTCTTGTCTGTCCTTTTTGTGTGTAACCACCATGGACGAAACCCAATCTGTCGGTTCTGAGACTGTCGTTATGACGCCAAGGCTCTGCATGCGGTCCAGTTCTGCTTTGACACGACTTTGCATTGCCAGAGGAATGCGATGAGCAGGGCGAACTACTGGCTGCACGCTGGGGTCTACTGTCATCGAATATGTAATTGGAAGTTCTCCGAGCTGGTCTGTAAATAAGTCCTTGTACTCTGTAAGAATATCTCTGGTGCCGCCTTCCGTACTGACATGATGCACATCTGGGCTGATTGTAACGATCGCCATGTCAAGGCAGGCACGGAATCCCAACAGTGGTTGAACATCTCGATCCACCAAAAAGAATGACAGTGGATAATCTTGCCCATTTAGGCAACATTGCAATGAGACCAAGCCTTTCGTTTCAATTTTAGCTCCACCATAAGCTACAAGGTTGGGTGTCTCTGAATGTTTCACTGGCCGTTCGTTGTTGGCAATTTGTTCAAAAGTCTTTTGTGAAATTACGTTACATTTTGCCCCAGTGTCAACTTTCATCTCGATTGGAGTTTTGTTTATGTGTACAGTGACAAATCCCTCCTCCAGCACTGGCATGCAAGGGTTAACAACGTTGACACACTTGTCAAATTCAATGCCATCAACATAAAAGGTGTCATCATGGTCAGGGAGTTTGTCTACCTCAAGTTCATGTACCGCTTTCCTGTGATTAAATTTCTTTTGACCAATTTGACTGCGTGCTTTGCAACATTTCTTGTAGTGATTCATTTTCTTGCAGTTATGACATTGTTGTCCAAATGCAGGGCATTTTTCTTTCTTTGCTGCATGATTACCTCCGCAATTTCTGCAATTGGTTATAGTTGAATCATGTTGTTCTGTTCTTTGTTTATGTTTTGTGTTTTGGCGCCACCTGCTGGAAAACGGCTGTATTGCGTCAACGTTTGTTGCAGTCTGAGGTAGGCTAGCCAACGTCTTATTATTTTCTTCCGTCATTTCATGTATGCGACAAATTGAGATTGCTTTGATCAGAGTTAATTCGCTGTCTCTCAGCAGTACTTTCCTTAAGCTTTCATTGTTGATGCCACATACAATCCGATCACAGATCAGCTCATCCGTCAATTCTCCAAAATGACAACTTTTAGCTTTAATCTTGAGATCACTGATGAAAGCCTCAATAGCCTCACCTTGTTTCTGATTTCTTGAGTGAAACTTGTGCCTCTCCATTGTTTTATTTTGTTGTGGGTTGCATATTTCACGAAATTTCCTTTTCAGGCACTCCGGATCCTCTCTGGATTCCGCGGGAGTTACGATCGCGCCGTCCTCGCCTGGTGCACGCACCTCCGCTGCATAGACAAATGAACGCTCCCGTTCAATGGCTTCCGACCCTGCAAGATTGAGGAGGATATATGCCCTTGTCCTGGCAGGCTTGTCATGATGTGCTGCGGCGATGAAAATGTCGTACTCTTGCTCAAAAATTCGCCAACTGTCGGCGATATTTGCATCAAAAGTGAGCGGGTCTGGTCTTCTAAAACAGTCCGCCATTATCACATTATCATTATCACCGCGCGGTCGTGAGAAAACTATAACGAGCAGATCAGCCTTTCTTACACCGTTGGTTCACTCACGGGCGAAAGGTCCGTGTCGACTTCTGACACCATGTTACAAGTCCAATGGATTACACATCGACTTGCCATTTGCGAATAGAATGCTTTTTTTATTAACAGCTCTACATGACAACACGATCCCGGATATTCAACTGCCCACATACGTGTGTGAGTTACGTACATATGCATCACGGGGAGGAGAGAACAGACGTTCTTAAAGAGCCCAGCACATATAAAGTAACATGTTCATAATACACAAATTATATTGTATTTCTGTACAGATCATTATCACAATGATCTACACGGGTGATTTATAGAATAATATTTATATATCTAATGTATGTCCACTGTTAGTCATTGTCATAGACATATTACACTGTTGAGAGTATGAGAAGTGTGTTTTATATGTCCACAGGACCAAAAATGCCCATACTTAAAGAAACAGTCAAAAAGTTAAATCTGTTCAGTTGTCAATGTTTTCACTGCAGTTATGACCGATGACTTCAATTCTGATTGCATCATGTTTCTTTTCGTTTCTCTTTCTGTCTCAGAATGGAGTCCACTGAGAAATGTGATGTGGTGATTCAGCATTTCAACGGAAAGTTCCTCAAAACCCCACCAGGAGTACCAGGCAAGTGTCAACAATACAGTGTCTTCTGAGAATATTACATCTTAACCAGGTGCAAAGCAACAAAGTTACAATCATCAGGACATTTTGTTGTGTGTGTGTGTGTGTGTGTGTGTGTGTTTACAGCTCCATCCACAGTAAAATCACATCGCTCTGAGTTCCCTCTCCATATAGCTGTATATTAAAGGAATAGTTCAACCAAAAATGACAGTTATGTCATCATCTACAGTACTTGCTCTCATGTTGTTTCAAACCCGCATGTTTTTTTTTCTAAGTAAATCACAGAAATCTATTTTTTTTATATGAATTGGGCCTTTAATATTAAATATGTTCTGATTTTCTGATTTTGACAGCATAATTACACCTGTATAGCTCTCTGCCGAGCTTTATATGTCAGAATACTAAACCTCCAAGTACAACGCGATCCAAGCCTCTAGTGTGAGGCAGTACACGTCCCCCACTTTGAGTCGCTCTGCTCATCAGCTTCATATGACAGGATCTGATTTATAGGTTGATTAAGGTTTAATTTAAGCCTGGTGTGCCAGAAGAAAACAGTTCCCACAGGGCAGCAGAATGTGCTCCATTCACTAGCGACAAACATTTATAATGAAGATAGCATTTAGAACACATTTAACTTGGATTACTTGACGTATTTTAGAGTGATACTGAATATTAGTGAGAGATGATGTAGGGCGGGACTTGATTTTATCTACCCACATTTAATTGAATTGTGAAAATCGGGCTATGATATTACTGGTTAATTTGCAGACTTATTCAAAAAAGGGGCAAATGTGTCATTGGATTTTGCTGATAGATTTTTCTTTAATAGAACAGCGTTTGCGGCAAAATGTTGATTATGACAAAAATGTCCACCTGTCCTTCCTTTTATTTAAAAAAAAAAAGCTAAATGGTGAGCAGGGAATTGGTGTAGCCTCAAGACGTAAATCTCTTTATATAGTTTTTAAGGCGGAAAAAATTATTACTAATTAATTTATTGAAATTTCATAACATTGTTGCCATGACAACGTAATAAGTCAAGTTTTATCCAAAAATGGTCCCCATTCACTGTCCATTTGTGTTTATTTTAAAGAAAATGAGGAATAATAATCTAAAAGTATTTTCCATAGTAATCAACATTATGCTACAAATGCTGTCGATTGAGCTTATTTTGTATTCAACTCAGTTTTTTTTAAGCAACACTTATCAGTAATGCACAAAACGACCGGAGACATTTATTAAGAAAGTAAATTATGATTTCATGTCGCCTTTAAAAGCGACAAATGCTTTATATCACAGACGCCCACAAAAATAATGGGTAAACAGTGTTGTTTAATGGGGTAGTTTTGCAAAGCTCAGGGTATTTTCCTCAGTAATGTGCTTGGTGTTTGTTCCCCTGCTGTTACAGAGCTTTCTTGTTTCCTTTAGACTAGAGGATGGAAAAGGCGAGAGCTGGACAGGTTAAGGTAGATGAGAGAGAGAATATATGATTTCTGTTGGATGCAGTATGTTATTGTGTGTGTCTGTTTTCTGTTTAAAGGAGACATAGACATAGGCAGAGGGCTTGGAGGGGGTGTAAAAGCAACTGACAAGACAGAGAGAGAGAATAGGAAGAGAGAGATTGGAGAGGGCAGCCTGCAACTCTGGCAGTTGCTGTGTGATTTGTGGGGTGTAGCGTGAGGCTCGGTGTCAGACCCAAAGACAGAGGGATGATGGATGGCTTCATCTATACCTCTCTCTCTCTTAAAGGCTCTCTCCCTGTCTTTTCTCAGTACTAACAGACTCCTGGCCAACTCGGTCTTCTCTTTACCTTTACACTGTGTCTTAACTTAGTGAACGTGATAAAGCGACAAGCCATACAAATATTTTCCATGTAAATCTGAGCTGTTCCTTTCCATGAAGACCGTGACAAGCAATAAGCATTTTTTCAGTCGCATGGTTTCTATTTCTGCAGTGTCACATGATCCTTCAGAAGTCATTCAAATATGCTGATTTGATGCTCAAGAAACATTTCTTATAATTATAAATGTTGAAATCATTAAGAGGGATCATTGAGGGTGTTGAGGGTGAAGTTAATTAGATCAAACAATTCATCAAAATGATTAGACACAAAAACAAAAACTCATTTGCAAATCATATTATATATATATATTGAATAATTATATATATATATATATATATATATATATATATATATATATATATATGAAGAGTTCAGATACAAAAGCCTCTAAATGCCATTTGAAATTTTCTTTTTTAATGAAGATTTTTATCAAACTTGTATATTTAAGTTCAGTAAATTCACTTAAATAACAATTAATAGGTAATTATCATAGCCATTTAAATGAAATCACTGAACTTAAATATACAAGCTTAATAAAAATGATCATTGTAGAAGAAAATTTCAAATGGCACTTAGAGGCTTTTGCATCTGAACTCTTCACTCTTCATATATATATATATATATATATATATATATATATATTGAATAATTTATATATATATATATATATATATATATAAATTGAATAATATATATAATACAATACTGACATAATACAAACTTGGGGCTCTGAAGACTGCAAATATAGCAGATACGTCATATCTTGTTGGTCCCCATCCACCTACTCTGTTTGAAAGAGAGAGAAAAAAAGGCATCTTCATACCTTCTCCTTTTGTTTTGCTTTGAAGTCAATGTCAAATCGGTTTGGAACAATATGGGGATGAGTAAATGATGACAGAAATTTCATTTTATGGTGAACTATCCCTTTAAAAAGCAATTTGGGAAAAAAACAACAACTGAAAGAGCTTCTTTTGAGAAATATGGAAGGCAGAGAGTGAGAATGAGGTGATATTGTGCTCTTTAAAGTCAGGAATATTGCTACAATCTTTGCCAGCCTTCTGATAATGCATTCAGCCTTGAAAAGGAGCCATGCATGTATTGATATCCAGGTTTAAAGCTCAAAAATAGCATCTCATCGATTTTCTCTCCCTCCCGTCCTTCTTTTTCCATCTTTCTATCTCTCTCTCCCTCCCTCTCTCTCTCTCGCTACTAAGTGGATCATACGAGCGTGTGGAATAGCTGTGTTTTGTACAAGTGGTTCCTCTTGAATCTTGCTGTGCACTGAAGATTCTCTCGAACAGGTGTAGCAGTATTAAAACATCCGATATAAGAGATCCAATCTGCTGTATGCTTTTACACCTATTGATTGTTGAAATTTGTTTTATTTGAGAGAGAAAGGAAAAGAAAAGGAAAGGAGCTCTTCGTCTTTTAAAGGGATAGTTCATCCTAAAAGGCTTTCATCGTTTACTCGCCCGTATGGCTTTCATGAAGCACTTGCTGTCACTTGTCTAGTCTTTTCTGCTCGTCTCTCTTGTCTCCATCTGCTGTAGGTGTGTGTGTGTTTTCTCGCGTGTTGTCCTGATCCAGCTTACTCAGGCTTTTCTAACAGGCCACAACGGGGCCATCAGACCTGCATGCTCTCATAATTACACGGGCTCTTAGGCAACATGCTGATGCAGTAGATAATGATGACGAGCGTGTAACGCTGTGACCCCTCCATCACGCATGGGACGTCCAGTACTTCTTTCCGTTCTGCCGATCTTCTATGCTCAGCTCAAGCCTGTGGGCTTTGTCAGATCTTGGAGTGCGTTTCAGGCAATTTGGCCAGCACCTGATCTTGACTGGATCCCCACCCCCCTCCCTTCATCTCTTCGTCTCTCCCTATTCATGAGCATAGTGGCCTGAGGGAAGTCTTAATGGTGTGGGTATGGGAATCACACTGTGGATTTGCTGTCATAACACCACACACACACACACACACACACACACACACACATATGCATACATTCTGGAACGTTTTATTTGAGGTAATTGAAGGTAAAAAGAGAAAGGTTGCGACAGAGGCACAATTTCTCATTTGACATTCTATGACACACGGATAACACTAATCTACCTATAACTGAACAAGTGGGAGTGGGTATATGTGACAAGGGGTAAAGGTTTGGCTGGTTAGTTTGGCCCCTGCTGGTTGATGATGTAACTACACCATCTTGCAACAAAAAGTATTTTTCTACATTTTAATGGTCATTCAAAAAGTAGCGGTCTATTGTGAATTTGTTACAACATATAAATATAAATATAGAAATAACTTGTAGATCATTTTAAATATATAATATTTCAGTGCAATGTTTTTAGTAAAATGTTTTACAGGTGCCATAAATAAAAAATAGAAAGGACTTGGACTTGTGCATGCTTTTGTGTTTCCATTATTTTATTTTCACTTATTATTCGATTTATTTACTCTATTTTATTTTAATGAAATATTTATATTCAAATAAATAAATAAACACATTTTATGTTTAATGATTTTTATTTTGCTATATTTGTTTTCCTTTCTTCATTTAGCAGATGATTTTATCCAAAGCGAAAATTCATCTTATTTAAAAATTAATTTATTAAAAGAAATATATATATATATATATATATATATATATATATATATATATATATATGTATGTATATATATTGTCATTGAAAATTCTGAGATAGACAGACAGGCAGGGTCTTGTAAATGTTTTTTCCCACAGGCTGATCGGTAAAGTGACTTGTTAAATTGCTCTGTTTGTGTGTTAGCTCTGACTGAGGGAAAATGTAGGCTTGTACTGAAGTGCTTACAAGCCCACTGACAGTAAGACCGTGAGAGAGAGAGTACTTACACCCCACTGTCTGTGCTGATGGAAGGAAAGGCTAAATTATAGGGTGAGAGGCCAGGCTTGTGTGTGTGTGTGTGCGGCATCGGGGTGACCTATCAAATTTGGTTCCACTTGAGAGACAGGAAAAGCGATACTGGGAAATCAAGCTGCCACGGACCGATACACTCTCTGAGGAGTTTGTTTGAATGGGACATGTGTCAGTAGTGAGGCCAGATATCATTAACTGAAAGACCTAGTTGACAAGGGTGGAGCCTTGTTCTAAAAAATAAATAAATACAAACATTTTAAAATGAACTTATTGTAAATAAAAAAATAATATTTATTTATTTCAATAATTATTTATTTGATTAATTTATTTTAATGGCCATCAAAGATGCTCTTTTGCAGCCAAATGGTGTAGTTACGACATCCACCAGCAGGGGCTAACCGGACCATGTTACCTAGCCAAACGCCAAACCACAAGTCAACCGCTCAGTCAGACGGCCTGTTTATATACCACACCATTAAAATGAAATATAAGATATCACGCCCCCTTCAAGATATATCTGCGATGATCTGGTGCGACAGGTCATAATGGAAAGGTCTCAGGTAAGCGTTTGGCAGGCCGGGGGTGAGGCGTGGTGGGCTCTGGAACATTTTGATGTATTAATGAGCGCTGAGCTGGCTTCTGACTGACGTCTTCTGTTTGGATAGTTTCGTCTTATGCTTCAGACAAGGCGCTCACATGCTATGTGTGGGAGAGAGAGAGAGAGAGAGAGAAAGAGAGAGAAATTCTATAAAGGACGTGCTAATGAAGCTGTTTATTTTCCCAGGACTTGCAGGAGAACATAATGGGCACTGGCGCATATCGTTCTCTCACATTCTCTGTGTACCTCTTTCTCTTTGATTTCTTCTTTCTTTTTCTCACTTTCTATATTTAGTGATGCTTGCCAAGGGAACTATTATTTTTCCTAGTACTTTGTATTAGATAATTCTCAAAATATGACTTTCTCTCATAAAATGTTAGATCTTTTGAATTCAGTTATCTTAAAGGGTTAGTTCACCCAAAAATGAAAATTAAGTCATTAATTACTCACCCCCATGCTGTACCAACCCCGTAAGACCTTCGTTCGTCTTCGGAACACAAATGAAGATATTTTTGATTAAATTTGAGAGCTGTATAACTACCACATTGGCTCCTAAGGGACTGCCTCTTGACGGCCCAAAAAGTCAATGAAGAAAATGTTTAAATATCCCAAGTGACTACCGTGGCTCAACTATATGTTTATCAAGCGACGCGAATACTTTTTGTGCGAAAAAACAAACAAAAATAACGAGTTTATTCGACTATTTTTTTCTTCCTTGTAGGCCAGAACGAGACTTCCTTATATATTTCCACGACGCATGCGCGAGATTTGCGATCTGCGTACACAGCTTACACTACTTACACTACACAATTATGGTTATGTGGTTGACATTAGATACTGTATGTGGAAAATGAATCTTGCTTTCTTTCTCTCTCACACACACACACACACATTTTCACCTGGTAACCGGGTCTCTAAGCGCAGGTGTGGTAAAGGGATCAGGTGTGTTGAAAAACAGCTTGAATATGTGTTAGTTACTGAGGTGTGACAACAATATCTTCAATGTGGAGCTGCTATAAAGGTCTTGTTGAGTGAAAATTATTCATATTTCTTCAACTTACTTGAATGTGAAAAAAGCAAATGTTTATTGACAGGTATTTTCATGCATTGCATACGAATTGCATGAAAATCTACATACCGGATATGTGTAGTCAAAAAAAAATAATGTTCTCAATTAATACAAGACGCTGACTGTCTGAATAAACAATTGACTAAATGTTAAAAGGGTTCATGACATGACAAATCAAATTTACATTTGAAAAGTCTTTGTACCATTAAAGTATCGTGCAAGTTTCATAGCTTAACTTCGTCCTCATTAAAAACAAATCATTCATTTTATCAAGCTCTAAAAACGGCTTGTTTGGATATTGGGGGATATGTGATGCCACACAGGCTAATACATTTGCATATGACTGCCTTTAGAGCAAAATATCGCATAACAGTGTTACATTGTCGCACCATAGGCCCCGCCCACTGGTATCAGTCACTTAACAGTTGACATTTACCTAAACCAGATGAAAGCATATTGAACCCATTATAATCATTGACGCTGTCTACGCTGGAGACAGTTTACAGATGTGCATTCAGTTTCGGTTCAGAGGGTTTCAGACAGAGGGTATTAATGAGTGTTTAAAAAAAATCTGTATATATATATATTACATTATTAGTGAACCTCAAGGAACATATTTAAATAATAAAAAAAACTCCTTGTCATGACCCTTTCAATTTAATGACCGTCGAATTAGCATCAAATTACCTGCATTTGGCTTCCATGTGTTAGGCCAAATTGAATGAAGCATTTGAGCATGACATCAACATGTGAACAGCTTGAAATCAGTCAGATTAGAGCCATGTACCAATGTGAACACCAAATCAGATTGATTTATAATAAATCAAATTTATTATAAATGATTTATCCATGCACATAATGTTTTTTTAGTCCATGTGCCCTTATAATCTTTCATTAAAATAACTCCCCCTGCCTCTTGCATTGACGTCTCCTCTCTTCTCTGTTGAATCACATAAGATCACAGCAATAGCAAACCACAAGAATCCAATCAATTCCCGACTTGAAAAATTAAGTTTTTAGTTCGAATAGCCGTTGACTTGTACTGTATATACGTCGCAATAGTGGGAAAACTTCCGTTTCAAGCTGACTTGAACAAATCTATCAATCTGAAGCTAATATCATCAGTAAAATAAGGTGACATGCCCAGCGGGTCTTCAAACTACGGCAAGTGTGTGCAGCCTCTATCATTTCACACCAGTGCGATCTGGAGCATTCCCCAAACCAAATTTTCCAAACCGCATTATATTTTGATTTATTTGTCCTCGACGGTGTCGTGATTGATTTAGCACTGTTCTGACACAAACAAAGCTGGGCTCAGATAATCGCGTTTATACAAGATAGAATTCTAATGAGGGGGAGAAATGATCTTCCAGTGAAATCTATCTGATCTGGGGCGTTCTCTAATAGCTCTGTCTGCCTCTGACCCGAGAGAGGACAGCAGTCAGCCCCACGGAGGGCAAGTGATTTCAGTGGAGAGCCCATTAGGAAGCAATATTGCAATTTTTTATTTTTTTCCCCCTCTTTATCAAGCGTTCATTAGGGCTGCTGGGATGAGTCATGCATATCCAAATCAGACAGATTTGATTTCTCAAATGCACACACAGGCAGAAACGCAAGCAAATGCTTTTCAATTACCTGAAATGAGGGAAACATTTTCCAGCGTTTTTAGTCAACAAACACAGGGGAGTTCACTAAGAATGCACTGCGTTATTTGCATGCACTGTCTGTGTATATCATGCGATGAATTGCTGCTACACAAGCATCTTTTCTAAACAAAGTTCTGTGTACCACCTGCTCTCCAAGAGTGCTAACAGTTAATTGAGGCAGGCAAATAGTGCTGACTTTTGTGAATAAATATATTACCAGCCTAATTTTACTGAGCCTCCGAAGTCTAAATAACCCTTGAGACGTTTGCAAAACACTTTTACATGCGTATGAGACACTTTCACGTGAGCACGGGAAAACTATGGTCTCTCTTCATTGGCTTCCAGTCAAATATCGTATACAGTTTAAAGCATTATTGTTTGTTTATAAAGGCCTCCACAGTTTAGCTCTTCCATATATTTCTGACCTCCTTTCATTTCATCAGACAGTACATCCAGACACCTCCAATAGTCTACAGTTGATTGTTCCCTGGACACGTCTTAAATTGAAAGGAGATCGTACCTTTTCAGTGACTGCTCCGCAGCTCTGGAAAAATCAACATGATGAATTTAATTCCCTTCTTAAAACATAATTTATTACTGATCATACAGCCCGATCTCATGAAAGTTCGTATCTATGGCACGAATGTCATTTTTCGTGGCATTTATACGCCAAAAACAGTTTTTGCGTGTATTTGGCCACGCGATTTTCGCGTACATATGATACGCACTTTTTTGCGTATAATACGCACGAACTCCCCACCCCCCTCCCCCCTAAACCTAACCCAGGGTTTTTTAGTGCGTACCAGTGTTGTAGTACTCGAGACTCGAACATTTTTTTTTTTTAGGACTCGGACTTATTCCCGAGTCCACTCGAGTTCAATTCAAAATATTTTTCATGATTATTAATGTATGTTAATCAAATATTTCTTTAAATTGATTGACACGCCCAGTGATTGGTGATTTCTAGTGTGCAACTGCGCATGACAAATTGTAATAAAATTACTTTTAACACCACCTACTATGTGGCCTTTTTACCCTAAACTGATCATATTTTTTAAACTCTAAGTAAATTCAGTAAAAAAAAAAAAAAAAAAAAAAAAAAAAAGGATTTCTCTAAGTAAATAAAAGTAAATTAGGTAATCAACTCTCACTGGTCTCGGTCTCGACTCGGACTCGACTCTCTATGGACTCAGTCTTGACTCGGACTCGACTCTCGCTAGTCTCGGTCTCGACTCGGACTCGAGTGAGGTGGTCTCGACTACAACACTGGTGCGTACCATATAAACGAAAAAAACACTTTTGGCGTATAAATGCCACGAGAAATGACACTCGTGGTATAGATACACATCTTCATGAGACTGTGTTGGATCATAAGTAGTTGCTTTTGTCTATTTTTGATATTATTTGCTTAACTTTTTACAGCACTTTGGCCAAAATCTTTTGCTTTTAAATGTGCTTTATAAATAAAAGTGACTTGACTGACTGAGTGACATTTTGATATTTACTTTTATTTTCAGTAAGGATGTAAAAGTGACAGTAAAGACATTTATAATATTAGTAAAGATTAATAAATGTAAAAAGATACAGTATGCATACAGTACAGACTGTGCATGCTTGGACATTGTTTGTTTTTTGGTGCTGAAATATTGCACAGAAAAGCGGTGCAAATATTTAGTGAATTCGTCTCACTGTGAGACAACTTAATGTTATTTACTGTTTTTGTGCAGCGAGTACATTCCTTCTAAATGAAACATGAACTTCAAACTTTAAACAAGCATGCGGTGAACTGGCTCCTGACCTTGCATTCTGCAATGTTTTATTAGAGCAGTGAGACAATAGTCTCTCTCTCTCTCTCTCTCCAGTGACCTGCTCTCAGGACGAGCTGTGTAAAGCAGCATCCACCAAACCAAAGTCAGACAGGCCCATTAAAAGGCAGGAAGTGGGGTGGCTAAGCTGATTATGCAATGTTTGTATTCTACTCAGTGTGCATCTCTCTCTCTCTCTGTCAGTCTTAATGTCTCTCTCCCTGAATTGTCTCTTTTCTCCTGCTCTCTCTCCACTGAGAGATGTCAAACAGGCCAGTGATATTTACCCGATTTAGCCCAAACAAACAAACCAGTGCTCAGAGTAAACTGCTCTCCCAGCACTGATCCAGGATCAGGGCATCATATTGGCATGCGGTTGTTTTACGTTTTGTTCATTTTAATTTGTTACTTGAGGGTTATAAAGAATGTATGCATTCGTTAACCTATTAGACACTTTATAACTTTCAGAAATCTATTAGAAAATGCTGCAGGTCATCATAATTCCACTTTGTGGTACTTCATTAAACAGTAAAATTACATGTACTGTATTGCTAAATCTAATATATTGTGTCTCTTACTTTTAACCAATTTACACGCTTTTACTCTTGCATTTTTACATTCTTTGACAAATGAATTGTATCTTTTTAGCTTGTCCATTCTTTTATAAGCATTTCCGCTTCTATGGACCTTATGCGCCAGAAAAAACAAGCATGCAGCCATCTTTAGAAATTTGCGTTTGAACTTCCATTTTTGCGACACCTCTGTATATTCATGGCATCGCTATCGAAGAGAAATTAGCTGGTGAAGTGGGTTTACTTATTGTAGGGTTAAAGGGTTAGTTCACCCAAAAATGAAAATTAAGTCATTAATTACTCACCCCCATGCTGTACCAACCCCGTAAGACCTTCGTTCGTCTTCGGAACACAAATGAAGATATTTTTGATTAAATTTGAGAGCTGTATAACTACCACATTGGCTCCTAAGGAACTGCCTCTTGACGGCCCAGAAAGTCAATGAAGAAAATGTTTAAATATCGCAAGTGACTACCGTGGCTCAACTTGTAGGCCAGAAACGAGATTTCCTTAGATTTCCACGACGCATGCGCGAGAATTGCGATCTGAAGTAGTGTAAGCTGGTGTAAGCAGATCGCAATTCTCGCGCATGCGTCGTGGAAATCTAAGGAAATCTCGTTTCTGGCCTACAAGGAAGAAAAGAAATAGTCGAATAAAAAACTCGTTATTTTTGTTTGTTTTTTCGCACAAAAAGTATTCGCGTCGCTTGATAAACATATAGTTGAGCCACGGTAGTCACTTGGGATATTTAAACATTTTCTTCATTGACTTTCTGGGCCGTCAAGAGGCAGTCCCTTAGGAGCCAATGTGGTAGTTATACAGCTCTCAAATTTTATCAAAAATATCTTCATTTGTGTTCCGAAGACGAACGAAGGTCTTACGGGGTTGGTACAGCATGGGGGTGAGTAATTAATGACTTAATTTTCATTTTTGGGTGAACTAACCCTTTAACAAATGTTATCATGAGCATTGTAATGTTTGAAGCATAACAAATGTCAGTAGACCAGGAAGAACAAAGCGGTTCATTCATAAATCTGTAAGATCTTACCTTCATGCTGTGGAAATACAAACCGGAAGACAGAACACAATAAGTGCAGCGCTGAAAGGGGGCATGGCTACATAAGCTCTACAGAATTAGCTTTGGTTGGAGCCGGGAGGTGGGTGAGTAATGAGGACCCCGATTTTCATTCTGTACCGAAACCTTCATCTATATTCTACACTGTGCAGTAAATGAGGTTTCTACATGGAATTGATATCATGTACGTATGTAGGAGCGCTGCATTGTATAATACTGGAGATTTTCTGTGTGTAAAACTCCAGGAAAAAGAAAGAACAGGCTTCCCATCTCGCAAATATACGGCACACACGTGACGTGTATAACACCGTGTTCATGGGGTTGTTGCGTTCAGTGAATTCACATGTCTTACTGAGCGTGTGTGGGCTCACCTCACAGCAGCATTCAATTGTGGGCTGTGTTTTTGTACGTTTTCTCCCAATATGTATCATACGGCGGTGGCTGAATGTGGAACCAAAGCGCACCTTCGTTCCTGGACCTGAAAGCCACTGTGCCAAGCTGGCAGCATAACAGATCTGTGCGGTAGGCTGCTATTAAAGCGTGGGCGATGTGTAGACACCAGCTTTGTCAGGGTCACACGCTCCTCCTACCCACTCAGTGCACACCGTTCCAGGGCAAACAGTGCTCTTTGTGTTGGTAAACACCATCCTTTATTTCCTCCCTGCATGTTATAGAACTGGGACCTCCATTTGTAGTACATGTACAACATGTTGTTTTCAAGGCCCTCTGCATCAAAGCAATCTTCAAGTTAAACTAACATCTTTGAGTAGGAAAACCTACTAATCCGAATGCAGTTAGTCATGGTGCATCTCTCTAAGGCCCTTTGATTTCCATGTTGTGGAAAATGCGGAAGGTATCGCTGGATCAAGCCATAAAAATGCAATTTTCCGTATAAGGCGAAATGTCATGGTATTTGAAAAAAAATAATGAATAAATCAGAAGGCTGTATATAGCGATATGGACTACACTGAAAAAAATATTTTGACAGAAACTATTTACAGTCAGAAATGCACAATGCAAACGATAAGTAACACGTTAAATTAAACATTAAATTATGAGTGAAATATATCACTATTGTACACTAAAATGTACTTCTTAACATAATTATAATAATTTCATTTGATTACATTTTAAAAGATTTATCAACTATTAAAGTTTTATCAATTAATTTAATTACCACTTTTTTAAATTATAAATTATATATATATATATATATATAATTATATAAATTATAAATTTGTATTAAATTATAAAACACTATATAAACGATTTAAAAAAAATTATAACAGACACAGAATTTCTGATCAAATAAAATGCATTTCATAAAGCACTATGAATGCATTATTTAATTGTATTTTTTTTATTAAATTGATTAGACATCTTTTTTATTATTAAAATTTAGTTAAACCTTAAAAATAGAAGCGTGAATAATTTAAAAGAAAATTTAGGGAATTTGGTAAATAAAAAATAAAAATAAATAAATGAGGATTCAGGATTTCATAGGGCTCAATTTAGCTTGTTGGGAAAGAAATAATGGCAGGTATTAGTGAAGGAATGGAAAAATCTGTGAACTTGAGGGCCATCATGGGCTGAGGGTGGGAAAGTCGGGTGTGGCTCCAGGAATGCCTGCCGCCCACAGAGAGAGCTGGAGGTCTGTGGGAGCCCAGCAGGAGTTGGCACACTGGGTGACGGGCCGTGGATTAGAAACACATGTCTATCTTATTGACGGACCCTCCTCCTTCGCACTCCCTCCTCGACTGAATATCTGCGGTGCTGTGACCCAAAGTTAATAAACAGCTTGAAAATACATGTGGTCAGAGCTGTCTGCTTGGGTAAATGTTATGAAACCTTACGGACACACATCCACACACAATCAAACACACTTTCAGCACAGAACAAGTGCGATTAACTTATTGTGTTTCGCAAAATTGTGCTCTCATTTTTGTGTTTGTCTCTACAGGAAAAAGGGAAGGAGATTTGAATGGGAGAACTCTAAAAATGTGGCCAAACAATATTAATGAATTATGAATTTT
Organism: Pimephales promelas; assembly: GCF_016745375.1. The sequence goes on from NW_024121610.1 coordinate 2,887,091, forward strand.
CCCTGCAAGTTCATGTTACATTTAAAACACATGACATCATGTTGGGACACTCACTGTAATAATGATACATAAACTTCCAAGGAGGCTGATTAAAATATTGGCAAATTGACATGTGTGCAGTGCTGCAGATGTTGGAGTATTTGTGAGTGTGTTTGGTTTGCTCTGTGGTGGTTTGAGAAACAGCGTCATGTTTTGGCACATTAAGTGTGATATATTGTCAGATTGAGATACCTTAACAGCTAGTGTGTGTGTGTGTGTACTTGTACATGTTTCTGTTTGCCTTGATAGATACTTTGAAGCTGTCTAGCATGGCCTCCTAGCCTCCCTTGTCAAAATGTATCACGGTAACCATAGTTTCCACAAAAATATCACAGCTCTTCCTGCAATAATAAAAAAATGTATAATTAGAAATCACAGTCATCAAAATTAAATTAAGCAAAAGTTTGCCAAGGGTGTTCTGGTTGGTTGATAGGGTCTTGCAGAATGTTGCTAGAGTGCAGTCTGGGTGCTTGCTAGGGTGTTCTGGGTGGTTGCTAAAATGTTGCTAGAAGGTGGTCAGTTGTACTCTCTGGTTGATAGTGCATTGACTTGCATTTATAAGGTATGGGTAGTTGCTAAATGTAGCAAGAATGATGCTGAGATGTTATAGGTGGTTGCTAGGGTGTTGCTAGGATGTTCTGGGTGGTTGCTAAAATGATGCTAGAAGATTGCCAAGGGTGTTCTGGGTGTTTGATAGTAGATTACTTTGCATTTTCACAGTATCGGTGATTGTTAAAATGTAGCAAGACGTTTGCTGAGATGTTATAGGTGGTTGCTAGGGTGTTGCTATATGTTCTGGGTGGTTGCTAAAATGTTGCTAGAAGGTTGTCAATGGTACTCTCTGTGGTTGATAGTGCATTGACTTGCATTTATAAGGTATGGGTAGTTGCTCAAATGTAGCAAGAATGATGCTGAGATGTTATAGGTGGTTGCTAGGGTGTTGCTAGGATGTTCTGGGTGGTTGCTAAAATGATGCTAGAAGATTGACAAGGGTGTTCTGGGTGTTTGATAGTGGATTACTTTGCATTTTCACAGTATCAGTGGTTGTTAAAATGTAGCAAGAAGTTTGCTGAGATGTTATAGGTGGTTGCTAGGGTGTTGCTAGGATGTTCTGGGTGATTGCTAAAATGATGCTATAGGATTTCCAAGGGTGTTCTTGTTGTTTGATAGTGGATTACTTTGCATTTGCAAGGTATAGCAAGAAGGTTGCTGATGTGTTAATGGAGGTTGCTAGGGTGTTGCTAGGATGTTCTGGGTGGTTGCTAGAATGCCGTTAGATGGTTGATGGGATGGGGGTGCAGTTTCTAAGGCGTTCTGGGTGATTGCTAGGGTTTTGCTTTGCAGTTACTAATGTGTTCTGTGTGGTTGCTAGGGTGTTGCAATGCAGTTAGTGTGTTCTGGGTGGTTGTCTCTTGGTTGCTTACTGTCTCAAGTCAAAACAGCAGTGTAAATACTTTTTTTGCTGTTTTAACTGATGAAAATTGTAAGTGTGGCTGCTTAGAAAAAAATGTATGACAATTTGATTTCAGGTATAATTTGTTTATTGGACAAATTATATGAATTACAGATTGAAGAGGTAAATGATTTAAGCAATAGTAATACTTAGGCCTGTCTGATTGAAGCCGCAGACACATGAAATAGAAAGGTTGTTAGTGAAGGGTGTTTGTTTTTGTGTGCAGTGTAGTATGATTCCCCTGGATGAATTCTGGGTCCGAATCAGAAATCAGTCACTCTTAACAAAGACTCAAAACGTTCCCCGCACGAGTGAGATTCAGCACTTTAAGTTCAGGGCAACCTGGCTAGCAAAACAAACAAAGCGCATGCCAAGCAGAGTCTGCTCATAAAATCAGCACGGATATTCCACCACGCTCCAAAAGCAGCACAAAAACTCCCAAGATTATTTGGCTTCCCTGTTTTATGATGGCTCTGGTTATTATTTTAGAGTTCAACCTAAACTGCGAGGGGGTTTAATACAGGGCGTTTCCCACTGTCTCAGCTGAAACACACATACATAGACACACACACAAACAGACTCATTGTTTTTGAGATGGGAGGGGGCTGGGGGGGGGGGGGGGGGCTGCTTGCTCAAACATTTCGAGCCTGCCGCAGAAGCTGTGATCTTTTCTGCTGCCTCGTTTTCTGTCTGTCCTTCACAAAGGAGTCACTTGTGTTGTGGTGCTGTTATCAGCGCTGGGCAGCGTGTGCATGTGTGTATAATAGGAGGGTGATGACAAGGCTGCAGGTGTAAACCCTGACTCCTCTGCAGGTGGAGGAGAGAGACTTTTAACCCACCTTACTTCAGCTCAAAGCACACTGAGATCACAGGGGCCGAATACTCTCCTCTCTCCTCTCCTCTCTTATGAATAATTCATATAGTGAGATATTTTATATAATTTAGAGAAAATTGCTGTTGTTTTGAATGTAAACATTTTAATTTTGGAAAAATGCGTACATGGGCTATATGTCATCTTGCCACCGGGGGCCGAAACACTGTAAATTTTTCATTTTAAAAAAATAAAATTTTAATTTCTCTGAATGACTAATTAGCCGTTAAAGCTCCTATGAATGTCTGTATGTATAATTCAGTTTAGACAGTTTGCTAGATTGTTTAACGTCCGTGATGTGAAAATGATGGACAGTGATTTATGTCGTTGTGAGACGATAGCGGATTGAATGGGGCTTGAGAGAGAGTTTTGAGTGAGGGAGCGGGGGCAGTCTCCGCCATGTTGCCAGATTCAGTTATTATAAATATCTTTAGACTTGGTTTTTTTCCGCTTAATGTGACACTTTAGGAAGTAAGAAGTTGCATTTTATCTTTAAGATATGGTATCAATGTTATCAAAAAACTGTAGCATAATTGCATTAGTACACTGATCTGTAGAACAAGTAGGTTACAGAATTAAATATGCAAACACAAGTCACGAAAAAGGCTATATGCAATTTAATTCAGTCCGATACATAACCTTTCGCAAAGTCATGCTAAAATCATTCACACTGTAAGAGCGAAGTTCTCATACTTATCATTCATATCAATGCTTATTAATGAAAACTGCACTGATAAAAATGATTTTGTGGTGAAGTAAATACTACAGAAAAAACAATGTAGGCTAATTTACATGAAAAAAGTTAGTTCAGGCAAGAATTTAAAAAAAAGTTAATTCTGTAATAGTACTCAGTTCAATCGTGTAGAAATGAAAGTGTAAATACCAACATTATAAAATTAAGTAAAATTACTCTTTTCTGATACTGGTGTTCCCATCATGCACTGGCCTATGAATAATTAATGAGGTTTAGTTTTCCCTGATTTCCAGCTGTATTTACACTATTTTATCATTGTTTTTGTTGTTAGGATTAGTAACTTGCCATTTTGTGACATTTGGACATTTTCTACTTAAAATGACTCATTCAAATATATATATATATATATATATATATATATATATATTACTTGATTACTTAAACATTTTGAGTAAATCTTATACTTAAAAAGATCAATTTAACCATATATATTTAATAAAATAGATATTATTTAACCTATAATGAACTAAATAAAAATTACTTAATTTCTTATGTTATTTTCGCTTAACTTAGTAAAGTATAGTTTAATTAAATTCTATGTGTGAAATGTACTCAAAAAAATATCAGTGCAAAAACATGCCTTAAAAAATTAAGTAAATTTTACTCATTGTTTTTTACAGTGTATTACACTTATAAGTATTGTTTTGTTAATAAAAAAAATTATAACATGATCTGGTCAATAGTAAACTATTAACAAATTGTGATGCAATTAATAAGGTCTAATTTAAGAATGGCCATCCCCCCAAAATAGACGAATAAAGAGAGTGTACCCAAAGTGTAGAGTGCTAAAAGGGTTCTAAAGAAATACATTAATGCATTTTTATGTGTTATTATTGCACAATTCTTAACACTCCAACCCAGATCTCACTCATTTCCAAACCCTTATTACGGCCATGCTCGCTTTTCCTCTCGTTTTGTTTCTTCCATTCTGATCTGAATTCCTCTCATCTGTCTCATTCTTCTCTTCTCTTATCTATTCGTTTTATTGTTTCTACTGCCCTTTTCTCTCATCTCATTCTCTCTCTGGCATCATGTCCAATTAGGGTTTTTCTCATTCACGGAAAAACTATTTTATTGAGACACCTCCGTTTTGAAGACTTGATCCCTTGTTTGATGTTTCATTCTAAACAATAGACCAAAAAAAAAGAACAAACAGCACCCACTAAATATTCTATTCAGCTACAGAATACATAATGTTCTGTTGAGCTGTTTCAGCTGCTTGTTTTGTATTTGTTTATCTGGTTTTATGCAATATATGTGCTTATTTCCGCACAAAGCGTCCTCTGCAGCCTGTAATACAACAGCTCTCTATTGTTCCACAGAGCTGCTGGAATATCGCAGTGCAGGTGAGAGCGTGCAAAGAGAAAGTGTTCATTTTTCTCTGCCAAACTAACATACTTTCAGAGGTGACTGTAGAGTCATATTGCCAGAGGGCAGGATTACTCCGAATAGTTGTCTGGACTCCACAAAGCAGAAACTCCTCCTCCTGCATCTATCATCGCTCTCTGCCAGATCCCATCATCCAAGAAGTTTGTGCTTGCTTTAAATGAGTTTTTTTCTGGTTGCTGAGGAAACCAAATTAAGTTTAGCTTAGCTGTGGCGTACAGGAATTTGTTCAACTCAAGAGCGAGATTTCCTGCTCTTTAAGTGCGTTCCTAGACTTCAGAGAGGTGTTCCACACCCCACAATTCATATTGCCATCATGACGGAGCGAGAACATTAAAGTGTTTCGCCTCAGCGCTTTGCACTTTTGGAAGAGAACTCTTTTAAACTCTCTGCTCGCCTGTTGCATGAACCGGCCCCTCTGGGTCGTAGAGGCACTTTTTTTTCCGTGTATAAAAGAGATAATAAGCAAAATATACACTCCAGTGAGCACCAAAAACAAATATCAATCTTTCGAAACTTTTCGGTCGGCTCAGATCATTACGACGCCATTTAAGTTATTTACTGTATCGTTCAGGTCATTTATTATTTCGCAAATATTAAACAAAAAGCTTTGAAACTCTGCCAGGGAAGTTGTTTTGATGGTGGAGATTTGAGAGGACATCCGTGCCAAAAGCGAGTCGATGGTCTGAGTGTCAAAGACATAATGGAGGTTGGGGTGCAGGAAATAGAGGAGAGATAGTCAAGGGGTGTTGAACTTCAAAAGGTCATTGGATATTCCTCCGCTGCTCTGTGTGGGTGTGATACCTGCGGTGTAACATTTCCCTCTCTGTTCAATACACACTCCACTTTCTTTGCCGAGGTCGTGACCTTTCCATCAATCGTACTGCGGTTGACCTATGGAGGTATCCATCCACTCCTCCCTCTCACGCCTTGCTGACTGACTGACTGATCTTTGATATTTTTCTGTGTTTGTTCCTTCTTCTCAACAGCCCCGACGGAGCCACTGCTTTGCAAGTTTGCAGACGGGGGACAGAAGAAGAGGCAGAGTCAGAGCAAGTACCCTCAAAATGGCCGACCGTGGCCCCGGGAAGGAGAGGTCAGTGCTGTCTATCTATCTATCTATCTATCCATCCATCCATCCATCCATCCATCCATCCATCCATCCATCCATCCATCCATCCATCCATCCATCCACCCACCCACCCATCCACCCATCCATCCATCCATCCATCCATCCACCCACCCACCCATCCATCCATCCATCCATCCATCCATCCAAACAAGGCTCTGTCAAGCGAACTTTCAGTTTGCCTATGATATCAATGATATTAATAGTTTAATTAATTTCTTTGAATTTTAAACAGTTTTATTTCTGCTTTCTTAAGTTTAAAATTCAAATCGCAATGATGTACCCTTTTTTTCTTTGTCAGTTCAAATGCAGCAAATGGAATTTAAAAGGCATTTTCAATTCAATTCTAAATGACAGACAACCCTGATCCGCTGTACTTACCGCTTTTCCCTACTATCCCTGCGCCTTCCTTTTCCCAGGATACCAACCCTGAAGAAGGGTATAAGTCGGGAACAAATCCTTTGTTTCAACCATAGGCTAGAAGAAAGGAGTGAAAGAAAGGGAAGGAGGAGAAAACATTTGATTGATGGAGTCATCTGGCCATGTTTAAGTTCCCAGTCTTTCGCACAAGTCCTTTAATCTCCCCTCTCCTGTTTTTATTCCCGCAAAGCAAGTCTCGCCGTCTGGGTTGGCTGATGGGAAAATGGCGGCAGGGTGAACAACTGGCATTTTCTGGGCAGCCCCAGCTGCTGGCATGACGCGGCAGTTAAGGGAAACATGCCCAGATACCAACCAGACCATGAGCGCCCATTATGAGGAGCTGGCAGACGCCATGACTTTGGCTGCACTCTCTCATGAAGGCGTATTTCAATATGCAACCCCCGGGGTCCACATTAACGAGATAGAGTGTCCAGTCACACATAGGTTGGGTCGATGGTTTTCCCACCAGTCTCCAGGTTTTCTCCCCCACGGAGGAAAACTTGGCGCCCGACAAGTTGCAGTATATGAGCGTTGTTTATCTGCTCCAGTCCAATACATGTCTAAGCGGCCAGCTTTCCCCCCTTATTCACTTAGCTAGCACGGCTCTGTCAACATGAGCTATGCTTTCTGCAGTCTTGTAAATACCAAATAACTTTGTGCCGTATCGAACCCGAGCCTGTCTGGTATTACAGCCCAGCGCTCCGAGGTAATAGATCCACAGCTACAAGTCTCGGCCATGTGCTTTTAAAGATATAAAGAGCACTTGGCCGGCCCCTATTAGATGACCCTGTTCTATTGCCAGCATTACTCAATAGACTTTATAGGATACTTGCTTCACCGGAACAATCTTTCACTCTTTGTCCTGTCTGTCTTGTGTTTCAGAGTGGCATGGCGCTGACCTATGACCCCACTGCAATGCAGAACGGGTAAGAGTCATTTGTTTTTTGAGTTTTAACTGCTTTGCAGGTTGTCCGAGGATACAATGGTACGTCCATCACTTAAATAAGCTTCTTGCAGTGAATCCATCCTTATACCGGTGTTTTCTTGCTGAAAAGACCAGCAGTCACCAACATAAAGTACATAGTTGTTTTATATGCTAGTATGCTTGGTTTCCTAATCCAGTAAAGAAAGACATTTGAAATCACTTTTTAATAATCTTTAGAGAAGACTTTTTGGAATTAAAAAAAAAAAAAGAAGTTTCTTTTATGAAATATTATTACATTTTAAAATTGCTGTTTTCTATTTGAATGTATATCATAAAATGTATTCATGTGATCATGGATAAGCTGAATTTTTAACATCAATACTCGTCTTCGTTGTCACATGATTCTAATATGTCGATTTGGTACTCAAGATTATTATTAATGTTGAAAACAGTTCTGCTAGTAATTAATATTTTTGTTATGCAGACTTATTTGATGGGTAGAAAGAACAGCATTTATTCAAAAAAAGTTCTTTATTCTGGTTTTTGATACTTACTGCTGAATAAAAGTATTAATTTATTAAAAAAAAAACATCTTAATGGAAATAGTAATGGAGTGTGTATACTCATACTGTATCTGTGTATTCATAAGAAAACATAAGTTTGCAGTTTTCAATTAATTTAATTATTAAATTATTAAAATTATTTTCGTTTTATTTGGTGGGTATATTACATTAAGAAATGCATTATATTTGTAACGATACATTAAAATAATACATGGTAGTTGGTAGTTGTATCATTTTCAAAGCAAAATGTATTAAGTAAACAAGTTGCTTGTGCTATCAAAAAATAAGTTATTATTTTTGTTCATTTATCAAAATTATTCCAGCAAAAAAGGTGTACATTTGAAAATTATAACAAAAAAAATAATTCTACTTCCTGAGAAACATGAAAAATCCACCAGGGGGCTGAAGATATGTGGTACATCATATACTTTCAGGAAGGTATTGATCATATTAATGATACATATGGCTTAGGTTCAACTTAACCAGCAAGACTGTCTCGACGCAGATTTAATTGGGTCTTTTCAGCAGGGTTTACAATGTCTGAGCTGCAGTGAATAATGCCAAACTTTACAGAGTTGTCTTGTACACAGGCACACACATACATGTCATATCCAATCTGCATTTTGTGCCGTTGTTGCACCGAAAGGTGTAAGTGTTTCGTCAGGTGCTGGTTTCAGGGCATGGAGATGGGTGCCGGGCTTGGGTAAATAAGTCCCTTTCTGTCTGTCCGCTCCTGTGGACGAAGTGCCCAGGGCTCTGTCTCTTATCCAGCCCACTGGGGAAACAGTCATAGTCTCCCAAATGTACCTCAGCCACCAACTCCGGCTCCTTTTGCACCTCTGACTCAGCATTGCTGTCTGCGGTAAAGGGAACAAAATAAGGAATGACAAAAATATGCAATCGGGAAAAGAAGGCAGATTCTGATTCGTAAATAATAGAGCTGACTAGAAAGTGCAGAGGAAGAGAAAGCTTTATTTGTTTCCTTTCTCCTTTCCATCACTTCTACCACATTAGCATATATAGAGAGGGTTCATACAGCCTTCTTAATTGTTTAATAGCCCATGCCGTCTCAATGTCAACAGGCTGAAGATAATAGCTGGCATAAATAACTGGCTAAAAACAGGATTGCACAGGAACGTAAACGGGTGTGTAAAGCTTCGCATTTTAACCCTGCCTCGAAGATTGTGTTACTTTCTTCCTGGACATGCTCTCACTCAGGTCGTCTTATGTGACTGTGACATAAGGGAGCATGTGCTCTCTAGGGCAGACAGCGCTTCTCTCCCCACGCTCCATTTCTCAGCTGCCAGACAAGCCGATCAATAAAGCCTAGCAACGGAGCTTGCAGATGAAACATGTCCGCAGTAGGTACACAATGATAAATAAAGTCCTGCCTGAGAACTGTAGCTATTGGAAAATGCTGTTGCTCTGGTAACACCGAGGGCTCAACAAATTAACTGTTGTGAAAAGCCTATGCATAAACAGATGTACACAGACATGGTCGTTTTATTAATGATAAACTTTGTTTAGTCAACAAGGATGCATATGTAATGTTACAAAACATTTCTATTTCAAATAAATGTGGTTCTTTTGAAATTTCTATTCCTCAAAAAACTAAATAACCAAACCCAAGTTTAAAAACCCTTGTCTTTACTCAAAATAAACTCCGGTGAGATTGCTCTGGTCATTTGAAAGTGTGAACGCAGCTATCCGAACCTTGGTGCGCCTGAGTGTTCGTAAGTTCTGTCACAAAATATACATCATGAAAGCTTCTTTTTTCTTTAGGTTTGGTTTTAAAAATTAAAGTGTGAACTAAAGTGAAGCGAACGAAGGCTAAATGTTTCATTTTCTTGCTTGGTCCAGATCACGAGAACCAAACTACACACCTTTATATATATATATATATATATATATATATACATATTTTATTTTCATCTTGCAGGTTCTACTCCTCACCATACAGTATCTCCACAAACCGCATGATCGCTCAAACGTCAATCACTCCATTCATCGCAGCCTCTCCTGTCTCCACATATCAGGTAAGATCACAGCATATACAAACACTTGCTGCGGGCAAACATACTCACACTTTCAGAGACATTTATAGCGTGAACCCTAAACATCTGGATGCTTAAAGGAGTTGTTCACTTTTAAAAATCATTTGCTGATAATTTACTCACCCCCATTTCATCCAAGATGTCCATGTCTTTCTTTCTTCATCCGAAAAGAAATTTTTGATGAAAACATTCAGGATTTTCTCCATATAATGGACTTCAATGGGAGCCAAACGGTTCAAGGTCCAAATGAGAGTTTCAGTGCAGCTTCAAAGGGCTTTAAACGACACCAGACGATGAATAAGGGTCTTGTCTAGAGAAACGATCGGCCTTTTAAAAAATAAATAAAAAAGTTTAAGTTTTATAAGCACAAATGATCGCCTTGCTCTGTTCTGTGATGAGTGTTCGTGACTCTCCTGTTCAAACTCTTTCATCAAAATGAACAAATCTTTTTTCGAGTCGTGACACGAAGGGTCATAAGACCCTTATTCATCGTCTGGTGTCGTTTAAAACCCTTTGAAGCTGCACTGAAACTCTCATTTGGACCTTGTAACATTTGGTTCCCAATGAAGGCCATTATATGGAGAAAATCCTGGAATGTTTTCAACAAAAACCTTAATTTATTTTCCACTGAAGAAAGAAAGACGTGGACATCTTGGATGACATGGAGGTGAGTAAATTATCAGCAAAACTTCTCCTTTAAGACACATGATAATATATAAATGTCTTATTTAATGTCATTTAAAATATGCTTTTGTTTTTAAGAAAGATAGCAAAGATAGTCTTTCAAGCTAAAAAAAACAAACAAAACATAGTCATTAGTTAAATTAATTTAACACTTTATGGGAAAAGGTCTAGCATCAATTGCTTGTGAATGCCACTTCTAATGCAATGACATTCAACTTCAATGTCTAAAAGTTCCCAAATACTTTTAGAGGGCAACTGTATTACAAACACAATTACATGCAAACAGACAGTTTTTGTCACATACATATGAGGAGAGCGGTATAGCGTGTTTTTCCATCACTCTCCGTGTTTACTGTTTTGTTAGGAAAGCTTATTAACGCTGTTCTCCAGCCCTGCAGTGAGCAAACAGTGACTATGAGCATCCTTAATTGATTTGGCTTAAGCTAAACTAAACAAAACATTGCTGAGCGTAGAGAATAGCTAAGCCCTTTAGATCATGTACCTCCCGTCCTCAGAACCTCTTTCTCGTGCAAACACGCCGACACACACATACACGAGAACGAGCGCACATATACAAACCACCCACGCTGACCCTAGTCCTAGTTTAAACTCTCGGCCCGCACGTTTCGTATGATAAATTCTGCGTGCCAGGAAGATTATCTCTAAATCAAATTGCGTGATATTGTGCAAAAGTGCCCCGCTGGCCGGCGAATTAATTTTAAATTGCAAACTGCACTGAACCCGCCAATATGAGTTCAAAGCCAAGTTGACGGGAAATCAATGCGCTGCTACCTTTATTTCTCCCCTAGAACTTTGAGAATGGAACAAGAGACAACTGTTTCCCTCTCCAGCGAAAGGACAGAGAAGAGCAGAGAAGGAGGGAGAGCGAGAGCATGAATCTTTTAGCAGTCGGAGAGAGAGAGACAAGGTGTGCGCTTACACATCTTAGTGGACTTAGTGTGTTTAGAGAGAAAGCGAGAGAGAGAGAGAGAGAGAGACGCCTGAGGCAGATCACAGTGATGAACAAATCCCAACGGCTTTTCTTCCTAGAACAACATAAAAGGACACCGCATATAAATTTAGACACCTACAACTGTTCAAACGCACTTTCACGAATCTAAATGCATACATCCATCCTCTCAGACAGGAAGTGGACACTTATCCTCAGTCCGCTTGGTATAAAAAGAATACTCAAGTATACTGTGCCCTAAATCTGTGCTATTTTAGTATCGTTGTGATAATATTAGTTTTATTAATATTTTGCTTTTTTTTATTTAAATAGTTTTAGTCCATATGTAATATTTTGTCCATAGTTATTTGTTTAATACATTTTTATTTGTTTTATTTTTAGTTATTTTAGTACATCAAGTTAAACTATATGAAAATGACAAATGTCAGTAGTGGCCAAAAGTTATGTCCGGCCTAGAAACATTGACATCTTCAGCCTTTTTTCGAATAGTATTCAAGATTTGCTAAAGATTTTGTAAGCATTTTTCTTAGTTGGAGTCAGTTTTATTTGTAATAACACAATGTAGCATGCCTAATTGTGCTGACATAATTTTTGGCCAGTCTGTCAAAAAAAATAATAAAAAAACACATGCAAAAACAAGAGAGAATCAACGAAATAGTAATAACTTGTTTGCTACACTTTGTCAGATAAATACCCAAGTTTAGTGTTTTATTCTTCACTCATATATTATTATTTTTTTTTAAATGTATATTAAATATTAACTTGTAGTGTGATTAAAAACAAATATCCCTTCTGGACATCACTTTTCGCCGCTACTGTAGCTGAAATAAAATTTTTATTTACGTATATTTTTAATATAATGTTATTTTTATTTATAGCCTATTATTTTATTTTATTCCAGTAAAAGTTTTTTTATTTGAAGTTACGAAAATGGTTTTAATAGTTTAGTTAATTATAGTAACCCTGTCCTAAATGAAGTAATTTTTGGAATTACTATGGTGGCGAGATGAAAGGAGATATTTTTTGGGGTCCAAGTCGGCCTCAGATGATGAAATTGCTGCCGCAGCGCTGTAATTAGGATGCAATATCGCTGTCTGTAGAATTCCGATCCCTGTGTAATTATCACACTTGTATTACTCGCTCCTGCCTCGGCTGCTCTGTGGGAATCGGGGCTTCGAGGCAGCGGGAAGAGGCGTTGGGAGGGGAGGGGGTGAGGAGTGAAATTAAGAAATGCTGGTTTCCGCCCACAGGTCCAGAGTACGTCGTGGATGCCTCACCAACAGTACGTTATGCAACCTACGGTAAGTGCCGCTGACGAGGTGTTCATTTATCTTGGTGTGTGTTGGGGACATGAGGAAACAGACTGATAGAGTGGATTGAGGAGAGGTGAGAGTGATTCTGTTTATCTCTGTGAAAGAGTGGATGTTCTGTGAGTTAAAAAAACAAAAATGTGGCTCTTTACCCCCCATCGCCCTCTTGTGGCCGAGCAAGTAAGTGTAGGAGCTGTGTATAGTCAGAGATGTATGTTTATATGGTTGCATGCCAAAACCTATAAATGCTGCATTGCAAGGTAGGAAGGCATCAAGGCATGTCCAAATTCAATGTTAGCATCACTTCCTGTCTTCTGAAATACCTTTATCTGATGGTTTTGAAAACATTTTTGAAGGCAGCATAGATGTATCCTTCACTGCCTTTGATATCCCACAATCCTGTGCTTTCCATTCTGTGACAGTTGAGCTAGAAAAATAAAGATGCCATCTAAAAGTTGTGATTTGTGGTTAGTTTGTATGTAAATGTACGTTTTTGACAAACGTTTTACATTTTTGATGTCATTATAGTGAGAAAATACTATTGTAGTTAATTAAATATTCGCTTAGTTTTCCACAAAGCTCTCTGTTTTGTTGTAGATACGAGGGGTAGCAAACGCTGCCTGCAGAGTCATTGCCTGATAGGGCAGCGAGGCATCAAGTGAGCAGCCTAAGTTTTCGGATGAACAATTAATACAATTTGTGATCTTTTACTTGCCTTCATTGGCCAGTTCTGTTCCTTCAGATTAATAGATGTTGTCTAAGCTCCATCGGCACATATTTGTCAACCTGGAGAGACTTTCTTTTCTCCTTCTCTGTCTCACTGCACAAATACACACATACAAACTACCTCTCTTGTGTTCTTTCACCTTAAGTCTTGTAGAAAAAGGCAATCCCGATGTCTGTAGGTCTGTCTGCCCGTCGTCTCTTTGGCTCTCACCTGATCTTGGATTTACTGTTAGCCAGGGGTCTGCATTCCACCTTGGAATTGGCCAAAGGAAGTCTGGGATCAGGGCTTTCTCATTGGCATGGCCTGAAAAAAGGCTTCAGTCAGCTGTTTCCAGATCCGCAGCAGGCAGACGCAGAGTTTCATATGATCCTGAGCAACACAAGAAGTGAAACAGGGTGATAGAAAAGGAGGCAGATGCCTGACTCGATAATGATATTCCAGACTTGTTGTGTGTGAGTGTGTGTGTGTGCATGTGCAGTCGAATGGGAGGTTTGATGATCATGATTATGTTGTGTAAATGTGTTTGTAACCAAACCCTCATATCTAATGATCTGGCAACCCATCAAAAAAAAGACCTCAGCTGCCTGGGAGAGAGAGAGAGGCAGTGGGAGTCTGTGAGCTGATCTCTGCCTAATTTGAAAATCCTGGAAAGAAAACAAAGGCGGAAGAAATCATGGGCTTTTTTTTTTTCCTTTCTTTTTGTGGGTCCTGCAAAGAGAGAAGGCAAGCAATTAAAAGTGGCTGAGAAAGGGAAGCATTGTTATTGGAGAACGGCGCTGCATTTGGCACCTTGTTACCGTGGAGACACGTGACCATAGCGACCGGAGCCTGCGATGAGGGTTTAAGCAAATCAGCAGACAATGGAAGTGCTCTGAGCTCCCTCTCCGCAGTGCAGTGTGTGTGTGTGTGTGTGTGTTTAGTATACACCTTAAGTGCACCTGCTGTTGTGACCTGCTGATTATGTTGGCCATACAGCTGAGTTATGCATTACTCTCCCAACCAGATGACAGGTGTGTGTGTGTGTGTGTGTATGTGTGTGTGTGTGGGTGGGCTCACTTGTGTCCTTATCAGGGCTGAGATAAGGACGCAGTGGAGAAATGTTGGCTGGTCCGATGAGTCCGTTTTCTTTTACATCACGCAGGCAGTACATATACGTGTGAGCCGTTTACCTAAGGAAGTGATGGCACCAGGATGCACTGTGGAATGACGGCAAGCCGGTGGAGGAAGTGTGATCATCCTGTGGGCAATGTTCTGCTGAGAAACCCTGGGTCTTGCAATTCCAACACATTCTCATCCCAAGACGTCATCCAACTGACGTTTTTGACCATACGTCAACATCCAACGTTTTAGGGTACCCTTTAACGTCAGTTAGATGACGATCTAACACAGTCTCATCCCAAGAAGTCATATAACTGACGTCTTGAGACGTCTTTTGACCGTACGTCAACATCCGCCTTTTTAGGGTACCCTTAAACGTCGGTTACATGACGTGGTAGGTTTAGGGGTAGGTTTAGGCCTGGGATAGGATCCGATAACGTCATCTAACCAACGTTTAAGGGTACCCTAAAAAGGCGGATGTTGACGTATGATCAAAAGACGTTCCAAGACGTCAGTTATATGACGTCTTGGGATGAGACTGCGCTGGACGATCCTAGGGCGTCATCTAACTGACGCTTTACCTTTAACGATCCTAGGGCGTCATCTAACTGACGCTTTACCTTTAACGTCAGTTAGATGACGCGGTTAGGTTTAGGTCTGGTAGGGTTAGGAATAGATATCGTCACCTAACTGACGTTAAAGGGTACCCTAAAACGTCGGATGTTGACATATGGTCAAAAGCGTCAGTTATATGACGTCTTGGGATGAGAACACGCTGGCAATTCATGTAAAAAGATAACATAAAGATTGTTTCAGACCCAGGTACACCACTTTGTGGTAATGGGTATTGCCTGATGGCGGTGGACTCTTTTAGCAGGATAATTCTCCCTGCCACCCTGCACATATTGTTCAGGAATAATTCGAGAAACATGATGAAGAGTTCAAGGTGTTGCCCTGGCCTCCAAATTCCCCAGATCTCAATCCAATTGAGCATCTGTGGGATGTGCTGGACCAACAAGTTCGATCCACGGCGGACCAACCTGATTTGGAGGAACCGCTGTTAATGTATTTGGTGCCACTTTCAGGGGTCTTGTAGAGTCCATGCCTCAGCAGGTGGGCGCTGTTTTGGCAGCAGGCAGAGGACCAACAGCAGATTAGGCAGGTGGTCATAATCTTTTGGATCATCTGTGTGTATATACACACCATGCTGGGGTGCGTTTCCCGAAAGCATCGTTAGCCAACTATGGTCGCAAGTTCCGTCGTCATCAGCATAGTTCAACGAGTCGGTGTTTCCCGAAACCATCGTTCCAACGAACATTCGCGAACAGCATCGCAAAGTTGTGTGGTTTGAACGACAGCTCTCGACCTATGGTTAGAGGCATCGTTTCCATATTGCATGACATTTGGAGGTAATAAATCCTTATCTTGAGCAAAACAAGCAAGCTGACATTCAGTACAACCGGTGCCTTTTATTTAGAATACATACAAATGTAATTTACGTCTTTTAGTTTGTCAAAAGATTTAAAGTAACGTGTTTGAAGAGTGCGCATGTGCGAACGTGCATACTATGTATAAAACCAAATATTGAGTCTGGTAATAAAGCAGAACAACTGAGAACAATTAGAAATAGTCCTCAGATGACATGTCTGTAATTTATATAAAACGAATCTAGCGTTAATTGGATCTCAAACAGTTTCATTGAAAGTAGTTATTACTCCACCACGTGCGAAACCAACGTGGTTGAACGATACTTTGCGACTGGGTTTCGGGAAACAGTCGTGACTAGCTAGTTGATTTTTCCAACGATGCATCGTACTATGGTAGTGAAACAGTGAACTACGTCGTTGTACGGAAAACGCACCAGTACTAACCACAATTAACCAGCATGAAAATCCATGCTGGTGTAAGCAATTTCAGCAGGGTAGCTGCACAGATGTTGTCAGCAGGGCACACACACCAACCAGCAGGCACACACTTACCCACAATGCACCACCCAGAGGGCCATCACTCAACTGTACCTGTTACTTTCCATCTTAGCGCAGAGAAGAATCCCCAGCCGCCCTAACCAAATCACATCCTGGAAATGAACATTAATGAATCAAGACTGCAGTGCATTACGGCAAAGCCGCTTAAAGTGGAACCGCCACGCAAGAGGAGAGAAAAGAAATGAAACGCTTCTCTAAGCCCCCGCTAGTCACGGCCATTTGCAGAAACAAAGAAGCCCATGTTTGAGTAAAGATTTAAGTTTATCTCAGCCCCATCAGAGCCCGAGAACGCTCTGTTTGAACGGTGGGAATTGGCGGGGTGTCGTGTGTGTGTGTGCGTGAGAAAGAAAAATGCACGCTTGTTTTTCTTAAATGCGTTTCAATAGTGGGAATTCATGGTTATGCCTTGGCACATATTGTTTAAGCTTAATATTAGACATCCTCCCTGGACCCTGGCAGCCTGCTTTTTTAAAGCACCGGTACCTGAGAGAGACAAAAAGAGCCACTTCCTTTTCCTGCCTCTATTTTAGATGTCTTGGCAAAAAAACTCTCCTTCCTCTGATGTCACTGGAGATTTCTCCTCGTCCAGTTTACATCGGAAACCTCTGGCTTTAAAGTGCAGGCACGGACATTTTTTTGCTCCCAGTACTCGAAAACATCAGCTTAGATAAATGTATATTTGGTCTGAGGTTGAAAACGAGTATACAGGCTGTTGTTTAAAGAAAGAAATCTCGTTGGCTGCCTCGGAAATCTCTCTCAGAGTGTCACTCACTTTCCGAATACTCCCCCTGAGGGAAATGAAGGGAAAAACACACACACGCATGCACACGTACGCACAAGCGCAGCTTTAATCATCTGTCTAAGTCTCACACTGATACGGCTGTAAATTAGAGTGGAGAATTATTCAGCATGGATTTCTTTTTTCTTCGCTCATTATGAAAGCTTGTCGTGGGGCGGGGGAACTGTTAGCTTGAGGCTCTCGCATCTGAAAGCTAAGACGCAGAAAGCGCTGAACGGTTTACCTCTGAAAGCTTGAATAGAGACAGAGCGCTTCTGACACCAAGTGCCTGTACAGTTTATTCTTCAAGCGCAGGCAAACACCAGCACTACCAAGCTGTGCAAGCTGACAGACTGAAGCTTGCGTGTTTGTGTGTGGAAAGGCTTCTCTTTTTTTACTGTTGGCACACTCAGAGAGAATGTGTCTTCAGAAAATGGAGAAAACAATCCGGAGTTCCCGTACATATACTGGATCACTCAAATTGCATAGATTTCACAAATTGACTTGTTTGATTATTGACCTGCTGCAGAAATAATAATACTATTATAAATTTCTTATTGTTATTTTACATCATAATGTCACATCTTTAAAGCTACACTGTGTAACTCTTTTAGTTTATTCTTAGCTAAAAACACTTAGTTCTTTCCAAAATATATGTGCTGATTAATGTATATTTACTTCGTTTAAGTAATAAAGTATTCTCGTGAGTGTATAATATGCCATTGAAAATACATACGGGTAAGGGGTTCTAATGTCGGTCGCCATGTTGCCCCTCCATCTTGAAAGTACATTAGCCAAAGAGGGACATACCCGTTAATTCAAGCTTCGCCTTTTGTGTTTACGTTTGAGTTAACATGGATGAGGTCAAACTGGAAGCCATGTTAATCTTGGACTACATTGGCCACCGTAGGAGTTAAAACGAAATCGGAATTGAGAGGAACAGAAACTAATATTCCCTGGATGGTCATATACCTTTTCACCGCTAGATAGGGGTAAAAATCCCACAGTGTAGCTTTAAACTGCTTATTTAAATAGATTTTGAATTGGACACACCACAATAACGGCACAGAGAAACACTATCGTGGGAATCACTTTCAGAACAATTTTTTTTTCCAGCCATGAACGATAAAAACATTTGCAGACAATCAGAATCCATCCCAGAGCGTGAGTATTTTAAGTGTCAAAACTGAAGCACACACTTAGAATAAACAGCGATTTTGTGAATTGCAGTGGAAGCTGATGTAGTTATCGTTTTAGTTGTATTTGGTATAAACGGGCCTTTTGTTAAAATAGTACCTAAAAAACTAGTTTCTATCTTTTAGTTAACATTATCCAACAGTCTGCTTGGCTTTAGTGACGACAGCAGAAAAGGAAAGTCTTTTAAAGGGATACTCCACTTTTTTGGGGGAAATTGACTCATTTTACAACTCCCCCAGAGTTAAACAGTTGAGTTTTACTGTTTTCGAATCCATTCAGCCGATTTTCTGATATTTAGTATACTATAATATACATAATATACTATGGAAGTCAATGAGACCAGAAACTGTCTGGTTACTGATATTCTTCTAAATATCAGAAAATCGGCTGAATACATTCGAAAACGGTAAAACTCAACTGTTTAACTCTGGGGGAGTTGTAAAATGAGTCAATTTCCAAAAAAAAAGTGGAGTATCCCTTTAAGGCATTTACATTACCATTCAAAAGTTTGGGGTCGGTAAGATTTATGTTTTACAAAGACATGGTTACCAATGCTGCTTTTAAGTTATCAAAAATACAGTAAAAACTGTAAGATTATGACAATTAAAATAACATGTTCCTATATTAATATATTTTAACATGGAATTTTTTCTCGTGATGACAACGCTAAATTTTCTGCAGTCAGGACAGATGAATTTGCAGTAAAGCATTTTGCTACATTGGGCGAGTGATTCTGCTCTTATAGCACTTCTAACAGGAAAGAGTCCCTCACATAACTGTAACCAGAGTTGTTGTACACCACACAATGGTTTCTCATCATTCTTTGCCAAACCATCTGAGAAGAATCGAACTTTCTGACGAACTTTGACGGAGGGTCTCCTCGGAAAGATTAATCCTAATCAAGTTGGCATGTGAGAATGAGCGTGTGTGTACGTCTCTGGCCTAGTTCTGCTGAAGCGGTCGTGTGACGGCATCAGTTGATAGCTCAGGTCGGCGGTTACAAATCGCAGCCGTTTTCTCCCCCTCTCTCTCTCCTGTCTGTTCCTCACATGTGTTAGCACTCTCATCCCAGTGTGCCTGAAACGTAAACACACCCGCGGTGTGGAGCAGCTCTGCTGTTAAGTGAGCAATGCATCATCTCTGCAGAAGTATGCATGACTCGCATTTGGATCGCATTATTTCACTTGTTGAAGTGGAACAGCTCACGTCTGGCCCTCATATTAGGGCCCAGCTGTGGCCGTACGGAGATGAGATGAGTGAAAGAAGGAGAGTTTTTTTTTTTTTTTAGAGCATGACTGCATGATCAGTGACTTTAATGAAGTCGTCCAGATGTGTTGTTGAATGGTAGCTCATTTCCTCTCCCGTCCTTCACGCGGTTTGACATGTAACAGTGTGTGTTTATATGTGTGTGTCCTCTCATAGGGTGCTGTGATAACACCAACCATGGACCACACCATCTCCATGCAGCCTGCTAACATGATGGCACCCCTCACCCAGCAGATGAACCACATGTCCCTGGGTACCACTGGCACTGTGAGTGTGTCCGCTGTCTCTATCTTAGGGTTCACCTTCAGCTGGTCTGATTCACAGTGGAGCAGAGGAACAAAGCTAAACTCTAATTAAAATTATGCAAACTGAAAAAGAACAAAGAACAACCAAGTAATGCTCTGCCCAGGAGAGTAAAAAAGTACTGGGAAATAAAATATGGATACTGTGTTAAAGGAGTAGTTCACTTTTAAAAAAAACTTTTACTGATAATTTACTCACCCCCATGTCATCCAAGATGTCCATATCATTCTTTCTTCAGTCGAAAAGAAATTAAGGATTTTGATGAAAACATTCCAGGATTTTTCTCCATATAATGGACTTCAATGGGAACCAAACAGTTCAAGGTTCAAAAGACAGTTTCAGTGCAAACTGCAAACTGTTCAAAGGGCTTTAAAAGTTTATAAAAAGTTTATAAAACTTAAACTTTGTTTTTTTTTTTTAAATGAGCGATCATTTCGCTTGATAAGACCCTTATTCATCGTCTGGAATCGTTTAAAGCCCTTTGAACAGTTTTGCAGTTTGCACTGAAACTGTCTTTTGGACCTTGAACAGTTTGGTTGCCATTGAAGTCCATTATATGGAGAAAAATCCTGGAATGTTTTCATCAAAAACCTTAATTTCTTTTCTACTGAAGAAAGAATGACATGGATATCTTGGATGACATGGGGGTGAGTAAATTATCAGCAAAAGTATTTTTTTTTTTTTAAAGTGAACTACTCCATTAATATTGTACTCAATAGGTTCTAGCCAAAAATGTACCTGAGTGAAAGTAAATAAGGCTTCCACACTGATTTGTACTTAAGTATTTCAAAGTAAAAGGCATTAAAAAAGGTAAAACTTTGTTCTTAGCTTTGGAAATTAATCAAGAGAACTAAAGCCAATATCCTGAAACCTTTTACCTGACATTGTCAATGTTAAACACACCCAAGCCTGATTTTATTGCTGAATCAAGATTTTGGTATATGAAATAAATCTAAAAAGAAATATTACATGAAAAACGTATGAAAATTAGAAATGTTGCCTTGCAACTGAAATAAGTTGAAGAACTAAAATTACTAAAACTAAAAATATAAATATCTTCAAAATTCAAAATATTAACTGTACTATATAATAGTATATAAATAATACTTAAAAAAACTGGTTTGTAGACTGATCGCTGATGTTTGCACTCAAGTTCATATACAATATTGGTTTAATTTAGCATTAATTTAGGTTTAGACACTATACTGTATGCTGTTGTCATTTTTAGAAATGTACCTTCTACATTGAGATTTCATTACCGTTTTACATCATTATGAGCAGTAAAATGTGTACTTTGGTTCTTGAAGGGCTGAACGAAATTGTAAATCATTAGAAATGTAATGAGTAAAAGTACAATTATTCATTTTTAATAGTAGTTAAGATTAAGAAAAAAGGATTCAACTTATAGAAGTAGTGAAAACATGTTTGCTATCGTTCATCATCCAAGTCTTTATGGAGCCCCTGAAGAGACTTGGTAATGAGAAAAAAATGTACTTCAATGCTCACTCTAAAAAGTTTTGCATCCCCCCTCCCTCGCAAAAGCATTAAAATATAGTTCATATTTTTGCGAGCAATTCCATAGTTTGGGAAACAAAACTTTTGTGAGCAAATTTATTGAAAAAAAAAAAAAATTCCCCTAACATCTCAGATTTTATTCCATCACCATGTCCCCTTCGGGGCTTCATCTTTTTGGGCAAATTAGCTTTTGATGTGTAAGTGCCACAAGTTGCACGTTAATATCCAGCAGCAACTCTGCACATGTGACGCAAAATCTTACATCTGATTGGGTGGTGAGTTTTCTCATCAGACAGATAAATAAAATAAACAAAACCTAGCTCTAACATTGGAAAATTGTTTGTTCATAATGCAAATAGGTCTGTGGGAATGCACTGTTTGCCGTGTGTGTGAATTGAACTGTGTATGTTTTGTTGCAGTACATGACTGCGGCTGCTGCTCCTATGCAGGGGACCTACATTCCCCAGTACACTGCGGTGCCTGCCTCAGCTGTCTCAGTGGAGGTGAGTTTCTGGGTGACTGCAAATCAATTCACTGGTCCTGCTGATTAGATGAGCGCTGCTAATTGAAAATGTGGGTATCAGTTGCCTCGGGCCAAAATCCACCCACAACTTCCTTAGTGCCGTTTATTCCAGCTTTACAAGGCCTGACTCCAGTCTGGAGCGTGTCTTTAAATTCAATCCTGTCTGAGTACCAAACACAGCCTTACAGCCTTCTTTTTTTCTGGAGGAGGTTAGACGGTATTTTTGTTTTTTGTGAGGGGGCATCCTGTAATTATGACATCATATCCTTCCAGGGAGTGGTGACGGAGGCTTCTCCACAGAGCGTTCCACCCTCGTCGCAGGACGGTAGCGGTCAGCAACAGGCTCTGGGCGTGGACAACACCAGCGATCACGCGCCCACCTACTCTTTTCAGCCCGCCAAGTGAGTTTGAGAGAACATTTTTATAAAGAAATCTAATGTGTAATATTTTTTTAAAAATTATATCACAACAAAACCTAAATGACCAGAAATAACCAGCTCCAGTTTTCTGAAAGAAATGGATGATCAAGAAGATGATCAAGTATAATTAGATTTCTATTTCAAATAAATGATGTTCTTTTTAAATTTCTATTCATCAAAGAATCCTTAAAAAATGTTTCCATAAAAATATTAACTAGCACAACTGCTTTCAACATTGATAATGTTTCTTGAGCACTAAAAATAGGGGAAAAAAAATAGAAAACTGTTATTTTAAATTGTAATAATATTTCACAGTATTACTATTTTTATTGTATTTTGATCAAATAAATGCAGCTTAAGACTTTCTAACCTCAAACTTTTGGACTGTAGTGTATAAGAAAGCTTATATTTGGTTCCAGATACATCTAATTTAATTTAACAAACAAATTAAAACATTTTGGAAACATAGTTAAAACAGTACTAAAGCAAAACCTTAGATTTGAACATAGTCTGTGCATTGGAATAGGATGATTCCTAAAATGTTTCAATGCTAGCAACTTCATCACTTTTCTGGGGCTGAAATGCATGTTTTGCACTACCAAATCGTTGTATGAAGTATGTAGGATAAAAACGGCAGCAACATTTTTAAGACTTAAAAATAAAGCTGGGCTTGGAGGTTAAGCTGATTTTTTATTTAGCTCAATAAATGCTTTTGTTATTGGGCATTCAGGACTAAGTGATGATCCATGAGTGAACCTTGAATTGCATCCAGTATGCTTTTCAAACTCTCGTCTTCTCATTGGTTCAGATAACCAGAGGAGATGCGGGGCGTTGAGGTAACTGCGTTGCCTTGAGACTGGGGGACTGCGACGAGGGAACATTGAAGACAAGAGCGCAAGAGATAGGAAAACACGTTTGTGTCTACTTTTGCACAAGCATCTAAAAAAACAACAACAACAACAAAAAAAAAACAATTTATTTAACACCTGGCCCACACCGGAGGACCTTTGGAGAGCTCACAACCAGACAGGAAAAGAGAAAAATGACGTCTGGGAGAGTGAGCCTACTGTTAATCGGCTACCCGAAAAAACTTTACCTTCATGAAGTGAACGAATTCAAACAAGTACAAGTTTTCCTATTCTTTTTTTTGAATGTGCAGGTAGGTTTTCAGAAACAGTGGGTTTTTCTATTAGACGAGGAAGCACGTTCTTGTAAAACAATGAGAGAAGGAGCAAAAGAAGTCTTCCTCGGATTCTAAGCTACTATTACTTTTCTTTTTTTATGAGTTAGATTTTAGTTTTCTAGAGAATATTAATGTTTTTTCATCTTTGTTGCCTTAATTTCGAGAAACATCTAAGACTTTTTCCTGTTTGAACTGAACAGACTGACGAATGCAGTGAAAATGACCTGAACAAGGAAAGGAAAAATACCTGTATAAAACATAGAAAGAAGAGAGAGGTCTCCTTGAGACGTTTTTAAATTATCAGTGGTGACTATGTGTTTAAAAGAGAGGACAGACAAAAAAAAATATTGTGGTCATGATGATGATGATGATGATTAAACAGAGTTGCATTTTTTAGAAACAGAGGAAAAAATGTTAATCCACTGCATCATGGGAAATGCAGTTTATTGTGTAGTGCAGATCATTTTTAATGGCATTATTGTTTTTATCTGCAATATTTTTTATGAGCTTTAAGGTGTTTTTAGCCTGCTTTGCTTGTTTCATTGCGGAAAAAAAGAAAACAGTCAAAAAAAAAAAGGCAGTGCAAATCTACATAGATAAAAGCTTATGGATTAAATCGAAACGAAAAAAAAGCAAATGTGTGCAAAAAGCAATAGTAATAGGAAATTGTTGACAATTTCTTTAGTCTTTCTTAGCTGTGGATCAAATGCAGCCCATGGATGGCATATTTTATACCAAAGATGAAGAAACCCCCCTCAAGACAGTGGAGTGGATAAATTTTTTAGTTTCTTTTTTTCTATTTGAGATGTTTTGGCATATTAATTTTGTTTCAGAAGTATCCGTTTGACCTTGACGGCCAAATTTGGTACTTTAGGGTTTAAACTTCCTTCCACTGTTGCAGAATCTATGTCAATCGTTCAGTTGAGAGGCAGAAAACCACCATCACTGATTCTCATGAGTGTGATCTCCCCACCAGAGGGCGTCAGAGAGCGGCTGAACCATCAATCATCTCGCGTCTGCCCGGCTGAATGAACTATACCTCTTATCTCTGCACCTCCCAGTCGCCGACCCACGGTTGGTCACTATTAAACACGTCGCGCGTCCGTTCGGTTTGAGCTTTCTCACAAAGAAAGCCGTTTTCATCATTTCAACTTAACAGGAAGCACTCACTAGTGTATATTTAAACTCTGTGTACAGATCACTACCTCATTGAAAGCAATTTTACCATGAGGAAACACCGGAGAATGTGTTGCGGGTCATAAAACACAAGCTTTGCTTCAGGGGCACTGAGAAACATTCGCAGTTAGCAGCATTAGCATGCCATTGTTCTGAGCACCTCCGTCCTTCTATGTAGATGTTTTTTTGTTTGTTTGTTTTTTGCGATCGAAACGCCTCACGTTATATGCAAAGTTTCTTTAATCAACCAGATGCCATAGGAAATCTCTCGTGAAAACAATAGTCTTTACTTGAAAAACGAAGGCTCTGTCCCAAAACCCTTGCAGTTGCTTTAAAGTCCAGATTTTGGTGACGTAATCCAGCGAGACAGCGAGTAATTCTTCAGTAATACATCGAGTTTGTTATTTGGGACAGGGTCTAAGGTGCCCATCGTCATGGGATTCGGCGGTTGCTCTGGTGCCTTCTTGACAGCTCGGAATTAGGGTTAGAAATATCACGTGTGATATTTCGACTTTCCATATCTGAAATCTGCTTTCATTTTATCAGGCTGCCCATTCCAGAGGGGGGAACTAGCAAACAGAAGAGGAAAAAGTGGTAACATCTTATATTCATTTATAAAACAAGGCTGCAGTCCTTTATTTACCATGAAGTAGATGTTTTTGATGCAATCTGATACAAAACTCTATTGAGCACTACAGTGATGACGTATTTTTGTAGGCCAACCCGGAAGTAAGCTTCACCCTTGTGCAAAACTCTGTAGTATTTTTTAATTGGCGTTTGGATTATTGCAGAAAATAAGCTCTGTGACCACAACTTTTATGAATTCTGAAGCGTGAATACAATCGCCACAAGTAAAAAGTTAAACGTACTGTAGGCTATAGCCTAAACAAACTACACCGTCACATAACTTAAACATCACCACCATTAAACTTCTGACAAACATATCAGTCCTTGTTTTTTTTTTTTTGTTTGTTTTTTTTAACACAATGGGCTATTAGTGGTAGGCCTATATTTTTAATTTGTGAAATAAAATGTGATAATATATTGAGCTCGACCCATAAAATCCACTGACTTTTGGATGATGTAAACAGAAGTGCTAAAATGCTAACTCGTTTCCGGGTTTTTGGCCTTCAAAAATACATCATCCCTGCATCCCTCTATCAACACATCAGCAAAGAGCCTCAAAACATGGTGAATTATGGACTGTCGGGTAAAAAGAGTTGAGGTTCTCTGGGAATAAATTCACCTGTTCTTAAAGGGCCAAGATCATTTTAATTTCTTCATGTGTTCATTTTGAACGCCATCATGAACTCTTTGGTCTTGTATTCCTACAATATGACCTATAAAAGCTACATAATGATCTCAATTAGCCACTAGGGGACAGTATTATAGCAAAGTTGGTGTAGGTTATCCTCTGGGATGACCAGTGCAGTGAGCTATGAGACAAGTTCACACTGTGGAGTAAATCGATGCCAAGTTCACAAGACCAAGTCAGCACTGCTTTTCATTTTTCACCTGTTTAATCAAAAAAAAAAAAAAAAACAAAGAGAAAAGTCACTGTGTTTTGTGTCTGTCATCCACTGTCTTCTTGGAGAGTTTTTTTTATCATGTGCTCGCTGCTATCAAGCATTCGGTATTTAAGGGGACAGAGAAAACTCAGGCTGCTGTCTCTTATGAGAGGTGTGTGATGTCGTTGAATGCGTTGTACACTCTGCAGCCTTCATGCTTTTCATTAATGAGTGAATAAATGTGTCAGGTTAAGCTGAAGGTTTTTCTGACTGTAGGATGGAGTTCTCATCCCAACTGTAATTTAGTAAGCTAAAAACCTTCTATCCACTCGGAGGATTTCGCTGGCTCCTATTCATTGGATGTGAGGTCCAAGCCATGCATTTTTATCTGTACATCTGATTGGCTGTCACGGTTGAGGTCATTGACTGACAAATGTTCGTTCGTTCGTTCGTTGGACTGTCACGAAACCGCGTACTACATTCAACCAAATTCAAGACAAACGGCAAAACCTCAATTAGACACTAACGTACTGGCAGATGAAATAGAGAATTATTTATGGAAATGTTTCTTTTTTTTTTGTACAGGTGTTGAAATATGAAAGAAGAACAGTTTTACGATGCTACAATGTTTTTTTTTTTTTTTTTAAAGTTGCTTCACTTTCTTGCCTCCCATGTGCTCGAGCTGTGATCCTGAGAGTGTCTGTAGACCAGTGGATGTTAGGTTTAAACTTCTGTTTATATTTTTTTTCTTTTGATGAAGCTTTCAATAAAAAAATCTACAAAATCACACCAATTTTCCATTCTTGTTGAGCTTTTCTTTTTGTGACTTTTCATGCCGGAAAGAGCCGATATTAAAACCTGTGTTCCTGCACGCAACAATGAGTACAGCACGAGCTGTGATGTCCCATCCACAAATAAATGACTCTTTTGAACTTCCTTTTAATAAGTCAATCAAAAAGATTCATAAAACGGCCTCAAACTCAACATAAAACCATAAAAATCTCCTAAAATATTATGAACATAATATAACAAGAGTAACAAATAATTAAAAATACTACATACAACAAAAAATGCCTTTAGTTTAAATAAATTAATGTAAATGTTTCTCCATATTTGCATGTTACTTTTTTATGAAAATAAAATTAAGAAGCAGAGAAAATCCTAATGTCTACGAGTTGCAGTAGACCGGCCACAGAGTGACAAAAACTATCCTCTCTGCAGAGCCGTTCTTCCAAGAATGAGAGGTCACTGAACCCTGCCCTCCTCTAGGGCCTGTCACTATTCAGGCCTGTCCTCTGCCCACTCCTTCAAGGCTGATCGATAGAGGGATTGTTCGGACACACAAGTGACTGTTTCAGTCTTGTGATGACCTTTCAGCCTGGCCTCCCCCCACCCCGCACTCCTCCAGTGCATACAATACTCATTTTCATATCTGACATTTAGCTACTGTAAAAAAGGGGGACGGGCACTCGCTTTTTTTGGATCTGGATCAGATTAGTGCCTCTTCTTACACGCTATGTTTCTTGTTTAGTTTTCTGCAGATGCATTAAACTGTTTGTTTTTCTAGCATGGAGTGGTCACAGCTACTTCCTGTAATTTTGCAATTTGCACACAATGTGAATTTTATTTCATATTTATTTTTAATATATTTATTATAATATAACAATATTATTATATTCTTTTTTTATTATATAACGTCTCATTATAATTATATAATAGCATATTTGTCAAATGTTACTGTTTTTTTAAATATACTAAAGATTTAAAGATTATTTTTCTGATATGCTTAATAATAAAATAACCAATTCTAGATTATTTGTGTTATCCCTAAATGCCCAATACCTGTTTTTGAATTGTTTTTATTTTATTTTATATGAAACTTATGATTCTCACGTTCAAGTGAGATTTATTGTCATTCTGCTATATGTGGAAACACTGAAAGGAATGAAATACTTTACATAAGAACTTTAGACATATGCTTAGATTTACACATGAAGCAGTTATACAGAAGACAAAAACGGTGCAAACAGGGATAGTGCAAGATAAAAGAAAAATGCAAGTGTCCAGTGTACATAAGGAGTATCGAAAGTATTGCCGAAGATGGGCTCATTCACCTAGCTCGTATAGTATCGCACATAACAATTGTAAAGAAATTTTGAAGTGAACAATTATTGGGGAACAATCGCAGCAAGAGGTTAAGTGTGTGGCAGGGTGGGAGGGGGGTGTTGAGTTCCTGGTTCCGGATGTACAGTATAGGGGTGATTGGGAACTCACGGCCTGGGTGAAGAAGCCGTTGAGCAGAGTGACAGAGCGGGCTCTGATGCTCCAGTACCGTCTTCATGGTGGGTGCGGTCCTTCACAATTGTGCATGGAAAATGTCCAGGGTCAAGGGAAAGGGGATACCGATGATGTTTTCAGCTGTGTTCACTCTCCGCTGTAGGGTCTACAACGCTGCAGTTCTCACACCTGGCAGTGATGCAGCTGGTCCGCACATTCTAAAGAGTGTCCCTGTAGAATGCGGTGAGGATGAGGGAGACGTGCTCTTTTCAGCCGGCGCAGGAGTGGAGGCGATGCTGGGCCTTCTTGGAGAGGGATGTAGTGTTGGTGGTCCAGGTGAGATCTGTGATGTGCTCCCACAGGAATTCAGTGCTCCAGACTCTCTCCACTGCGGTGGGCGAGAGACCTCAATGCGCTGTGACTGAAGAAAACACGTGCAAATCGGAAAAAAAACAAAACAAATATGCTGCAAATATTCACAACGCAAATGCAGAAACAATCTGCAAACAGCTTACAGTTTCTGTATTTGGTTGGGTTGTGAATATTTG
The DNA here is from genome assembly GCF_016745375.1 of Pimephales promelas. Next base: position 2,916,152 of record NW_024121610.1, read on the forward strand.
CATTACACATGTTGTCAACGTGCTATATTCATGTGTTTCGTGTGCTGCACGTTGAGCTCTCTCGGCCACCATACTCCACAGTTGAGCTTTCAATGGTCAGTGGCTGGAGCTTAACAGAGTTACTCCTTTCGTTCATCACAACCTCCTTTGTCTTCCCCACACTGAGGGGGACAGGTTGTTTTCCCCACCCCATTCAACCAGTTGTGTCACTTCCTCTCTGTAGAGTGTTTCATTATTGCTGTTCCTGATGAGGTCTATCACAGTTGTTGCATCTGTAAACTTGGAGCTGAAGTTGGCAGTTCAGTTGTGAATGTGAATGGACTGAGCACATGACCTTGTGGGGCACCTGTGCCAAAGACTTGAGACTGTGTGCTCATATTACTTATGAATGGATGAAAGTGCACAATATGGCGGAATAAGTCCCTCCTTCTAAATTCACGAGTTCAGACTTACAAATAATTGGATAGAGTGAAAGCGTTATGCTTACAGTATTTGGCGTGCTGTCCGAAGGTCAGAATTTGGCCTCAACCCAGATTGAGTACTCCATCCAGGTTGTAATAGGAATAGTTATAAATTGAAGTGAGGAGATGGGGCGGTAATAAACTGTGAACGCACCGAGGTAAGTCTGCGGTGTGTATACCTCTTATTTTTCTTGCGGTTTTGCTTAAACGGCACTTTTAACTCCGTGACCAACCTAGTTTCCCATTTCCCATGGAATGACTGCTCATGATTTGCGCTATTAACACACTTTCCATTGTCTCGTCTTTCTTTTCATCCCATCCTTCCCTGTTTCACATGCCTCACCCGTTCCTTCCTCACTGCCACTGCATCTTTTTCCCCTCTTTTGTCTTGTTCTCTATGGTAATGTTTCATAAGGTTGTATCATGCTGTGCTGGCACTGCCTTGAAAGACTATGAGCTTGCATAATGTGAAGCTGGAACAGCTGCCAAAAGGTGTTTAGTCTGTTTCTCTCTCTCTTCTATGTCCCTCTCCCCCTCCTCAAGATGTAATGGGGAAAATGCTATAAAATATAGCAGCTCAGTGTCAAAAGACACATTGACTTAGCATTAACATTAACCCAATTGGAGGGATTTACCCAATACACCTTCAAGAATCAAAACACAGTCACTGGCTTTTTTTTTATCTAAATGATCAAGTGAAACAAGTGTTTTTGATCAAGTGTTTTTGTCATATTCATTCCCACAGCTCTTGTTTGCTTCCAGCCCCGGATTTCTTTTAAATCAGAACAGAATTTCAAAATCTCTGGGATGTGGCGCAATCCTGCATTCCTATGGAATTGAGTTACTGTGTCTTGTAGCAGCTGGGTATTGATGTATTATTTCTTGAAACATCTTTTGCCTCTGTCAGAAGTGAGTTATGTTGTGGAAATCGTTTTTGTTTCTGGGGCTTCTACAAAACACCATCATTCACATATTTCTACAAATCCTGATTGCCTTATTTTTTTTTTATTATTAAATGTGCTTGCTGGGGTTCATATATACAGTATATATATATATATATATATATATATATATAAAACATTTCAGTATTATACATTGAGGAAAATATAAGTATTTGAACACCCTGCTATTTTGCAAGTTTCTAAGTTGCAACTTAGAAATTATGGAGCGGTCTGAAATTGTCATTGTAGGTGCATGTCCACAGTGAGAGACAAAAATAAAAAATCCAGAAATCACAATGACTATTATGATTTAATAATCAGGAAACTTCACTGTCTTACCATGAGTGTAGCAGGCGTAATGTCATGATGCAGCGCCTGAAAATAGTGCTAAGTTTGTGTAGTCATCGCGCCTGCTGCACTCATGGTACGGCGGTAAAGTTTCTTGATTATTATGCAGGAATGAGAGTATAGTTCCCTGCATATCAGCCTAGAAAATCGCAACTTTACATTTTCCGTCTGTCTTAGTGCACAATGTAACTATAGAAGAGTCAAGTTTTAAATAGGAAAAATATCGAAACACTTTGGTAATTTTTTTGGGGAGAAATGTTAATGGTCTTGTCCACTTTAATGATGTATGCTAAGCTATGCTAAAAGTGGTACCGCAAGAACCGGAGATCGGCTGAATGGATTCAAAAAAGGTAAAACTCAAGAGTTTAACTCGGGGGGAGTTGTAAAATGAGTGTATTTCCAAAAAAAGTGGAGTATCCCTTTAAAGGTTTAAAAGTTATCTTTCAAAATCAATTTCGCAATGGAGAAAACGTATGGAGATTTTACTTCCAGGCCATAACGAATCAATCAATTACGAATGGCCAAAATCAGGTTACGCCCTACATGTTTTCGTTTTACTCCGATACACATCATAAATGGGAAGAAAAGACAGTTCTAAATTCTGTTTCATACCGACTAAATTAATTCTGAACACTTAGCCTGAGTTTTAAACTTGTGTGTGACACATCCTCCAACCTTTAAACAGTACTACACACATGAATGATATAAATCCTCAAATCATGAGGCTAAAAAAAACCCAGACTTTGAAGATGGACCAAAATATCTATTTTAGACTCTTTTGACTGTTGCCAGTAAGCAGCCACCTAAAAACCCACCCCATAGGAACGCCAGCAATATGTTAAAAAACACCCACAACACCCCTGTTGTTTTACACTGGCCACCACCACCCCATTTTCTTGAATAAATCTATATTTTGCCTTCAGCCACCACTAAAAGCGGAGCCGTTTCAGTCTTAAATTGACCATATCTCAACACATTTCACCCTATTTGAGTCTTTTGCAGATTTATCCTGCACAATCAGAGCAGAAAATGTGAAAAGGCTGAAGACTTCATTCCAGTAAGGATAGACATCATTCTGCTTCATTTTCATAGGCTCATCGCACCTGCAGTTTAGTCTAAAGTCTATTTATGGTTGCACTTTGATTTTTCTTCATACTAACTGTGTAGCTGCCTCAGATGGTCTGTCAGCAGAGGCCGTTTAGGCTCAGAGGAGATGCCTCGGAAGGTCCCTGATTGGTCAAGCACCACGTCTGATATATACTGTATACACTATTCAGTAAATTCAGTATTTTGCACATCATCACAGTACTGATGATCCTGAAAGTGATTGGTTCTTTTTCCTAAAGGGCGGGGCTTACATTTAGCGGGCTTTCCGTTCTTCCATTTATTTGTCTCTAGAGAGTTTTGTTTCCTCCCCTTTGTGCTGCCAATACATTCATTACAGTATTGGTTAAATGAAAAGTACATTGTTTTTGTAGTTCTCTATTTTGATAGTGTTTTTCCAATGCCAGTGTTTTTACTAGCTCTTTTCCACGTCTCTTAAAAAGAGCTATGCTGTTTTGCGCTGTGAAATGATATTCAAGGGTCTCTGTGTTTTTGTTAGTAACAGAGATAGATGGGATGGTGTCAAGTTTCATTTTATTATAACACTCTCTGCCTCTCTCCCTTTAATGCAAACTGACAATCACATACCTCTCAAAGACAACGGATGACACAACAGACTCGCAGCCTTTGCAGTAAAAGCCAAGTCTCCATCTCAATTCCTAAGCGCCAGATCGATTACCTCAGCGCTATGGAAACCGTTTACGAAGGATCTCATCCCTCATTACAAAGCACAGACCTGAGAGTCAAGCCTCTCAAGAGGCGAAGCAGAGTAACGACCTTCATAAAGGAGAGAAACCAAAAGCTGAGTGATTGACCAGGCCCTGGAAGGTTGAAGCATTCATCAAGATGACAGCCGCTAGGTGTCTGGCTGAACGGAGGACAGGACATCATCGAACCAAAGTTTCCTTACCATAATACATTAAAGAGTTTACCCCAAAACTGAACACAAAACAAGATATTTTGAAGAATGTCTGTAAAGGCCCTTGCACACTGAGTCCGAAATTTTCAAATGCGTTTTTTTTTTGCATTTGTGATTCGGTGGAAACACCATTCAAACTGCTTGCTACTGATGCGAAAAACGCAAAAAATCGAACCTGATTCATTTTTTTTTATTTATTTATGATGGATGAAAGTTTTGATTGACATAACGTGGGTCGTGTTTTATTTTTTTAACGTGCACAAATTTCGGATGCGAATTTTGGACTTAGGGCCTTAATTGGACCCCATTGACTTCCATTGTTTGTTTGTTTTCCAACTATGGGGTACATCAACTGTTTGATTACTGTTTGAATATAATTATTATTTGATGATTTATTTATTTTAACATTTTATTGATTAATTAACCCAAAAGAAAATGTTGTTGCTCGAGTGTATAGGTGGCTTAAAGGTAATATAATCGCATTCATTTTATATAAAGACTTGCAATCCAAATTATTTGGAAAACAAAAACACTAATGCCAGGCAATGCATTACCCAAAACTTAGGGTTATGTGAGTTCTCAATCTTTCTCTTTTTTTCTTTCTTTTTTAGGTCATTTATGATCCAAGTTGATATCCTCTTTACTCTTCTGTCTGTCTTTTTCCACCAACGTTTTCCAGGAGCGTTAGTGGGAATATCACACAGACAGTTTTTTTCTCTTGTTTCCATTCCCCCTTTCAAGATATGACGAACTCCGCAGCAGAGAGGTTGCCATGGCGTCTTCCATCAACAGGCACAAACAGTGGCAGCAGCATGTAGTGTGTGTAGATCCAACACAACACTGGCAGCAGCATGTAGTGTGTGTAGATCCAACACAACACTGGCAGCAGCATGTAGTGTGTAAAGATCCAACACAACACTGGCAGCAGCTTGTGGTGTGTGTAGATCCAGGCCAGCCCAGCTGGGCACTCCACAGACTGTGGAGTGAAAGATGTGTTCCCAGTGAGATCTTGGGTAAAAACTAATCGGTCCAAGATCCGGTTTTACCCTATGACAACAACAACAACAAAAACTTTTATAATCAGTTAGAATGGTGGCAAAGATTGCACTGTGTAACCTTAGACAATTTTTTTTTTGTGGATCAGAGATCAGTGATAGTTACCTCTGCGATCCAAGCCCTCCTGAGAGAGGAACATGTGTTTTCCAGGCAGGTTAGGCCTGCGGTGGGTGTATAGTGAATCAGAGACATATGGGTGGCGGTAGAGAAGGGGTGAATTATAGCTTCTTTCAAAGCCCTGTTTGTTTTCCTATAGAGCAGGATGGGGCATTACCTCATTCTTGTGTTTTAACGGCACACGGGTCACTGCCGCTCTGTATGTGTGTGCGCTGGTGTATGAGCTGTTAGGCCATTCCAACGGCTTTAGACGTATTACAGATTATCTCTACAAAGATGCAATGGCCCAATGGGGATGGGGTTTGGGAAGCTTGATAATAAGCTAACTGATGAATGGAATGTTAAATTGAGTCCACTGACATATGTTGTATATTGGCTAAAACCTACTGACCCCTTCCATCTTCTGTGGTATGTAATATCCCGGACTCAGCATGGACACTGGGCTGTTAGATCAGGGCCATCTTAGAACGGTCAACGTTTTTACAACATTGTAAAAACCACCAAGATTTAAATTCCCGAAGATATTGGATAACCATTCACAGGTGAGAATTTGTTTGTGTTTTTAAATGTATGAACTCGATATAACATGGTTTTAAAGCTGACATCTTCTTGTTGAATTGTGTTATAATCTGCTAAAGTCTAAAGTCTATAGATGCACATTGTTTGTAACAAGTAGAATAAGGTACTGCGCCTTTAAAATAGTATGTACTCTGTGACTTCCGCTCTCAGTGTGGGCAGTCGACATGTGAAGCGGGAGCTGTGAGCGCATGTATGCGTGTCAGCCCGTTTTTACTGCTTTTATTTCTTTTTGGTAACGCAGTTGTTGTTGTTAGCGGTGTGAGTTGCGAGATGCCCATATGAGCGTGAGACGACGTTGATAATAAACCACGGTGGATTATCAGCTACGTCTTGAGTCTTTGCTTAACGTTACACCTGTCTACAACCGTTTAGGTGAGCTATCCGGTTCATTCTAAGTAAAAGCGTTACAACATGCACAGTCAACTTGTTCTCAAATGTTCACAGACCAAACAGCTGCAGCATCTATATTTATATATATATATATGGTGTTAACTGGCTATCCAGTTAGCATATGCTAAGCTATCAGATTGCTAACTGTAATCTAACTAAGAAAGAAAAAATGGTTATATTCACCAGTCAGGAATAATATCCTAAATAAGTGTGAGAGTGTACATTTTAAATGTTTTTAAAACATTTACGTCGCCCGTGACCTTTTGAACGTAATTACGTATTACGTGACGTTACAAACGCGCCTCAGAGAATATAGCAAGGCTAGCATTTGTCCTTAGAAAAGTTACATTTTTGAAAAAGTTTTGAAATAACCGATCTTTTCGCATGATAAGACCCTTATTCATCGTCTGGTGTCGTTTAAAGACATTTGAAGCTGCATCTGAAACTGTTATTATTAACACTATCTTTTGGACCTTGAACCATCCGGTTCCCATTGAAGTCCATTATATGGAGAAAAATCCTGGAATGTTTTCATCAAAAATCTAAATTTCTTTTCGACTGATGACATGGGGGTGAGTAAATTATCAGCAAAAGTTTTTTAAAAAGTGAACTAATCCTTTAATGAAGTCCATAGTTGAATAAAATTACAAACAAAACATTTTTTTAGGAGCTAAAAACAAATTACGTTTGTTTGCATATTATATATTATCTAAGAATATTGCAAGCTTGAAACATTTACTCAATGTATGTCTTGACCCTGGGTTCCAGACGTTAGATTATCACTGCTGTTGCTCTCCTTTAGGATTGCAGTGTGCTAGGACGTCAGAGGGGCCCCTCTCTCCGGCTGTGTTTTAGTTGTATTCGAAGCCAGGCACATCTGGACACAATTAGGCCTAATGTCACATGGACCAGCAGATCATTGTCTCTACCTCATTTGGCTCACAACGTCCCCCTCCAACATTTAACAGTTATTAGTGTTAATCACATGTAATCACAGACATGTTTTACTCTATGCCTTCGGTTGAGTCTTCATAATGTTATGGCTTGAGAAAAACAGAACATGACAAGTCAGTGTGACTCCTAGCTTCTGTTACACAAGCTAAATGCACCATTTAAGGAAGAAATGAAAAAAGATTTTTCATAGACTGTCCTGTTGAAATTAAATATTTTTTGTCATACACCTCATGTGTATAAATCAATGTTGTTAGTATGCAGTTAGCAAACGCTTTTATCAAAAAGAAATGTTGATTGGACCAAATACCTCACCAAATCACGTCTTCACTTGCTCTTTTTGTTTTCATAGATATTTTGTTCATAAAGGAATTACATATATACAGTGCCCTCCACAATTATTGGCACCCCTGTTTAAGATGTGGTCGAGGACTTTTAAAAATTCTCCCTTTTTTTTAAAACAACATAGAATCCAAATGCAAAAAAAGAGAAAAATCCAACCTTTTATTTAAGTACATTACTTTGGTGGTAAAATTTTTTTTTTAAATTTAAAAAAAATAAAAACTTCAAATCATGTGTCCCACAATTATTGGCACCCCTGATGTTAATACTTTGTACAACCCCCTTTTGCCAACAAGACAGCACTTAATCTCCTCCTATAACATTTCACAAGATTGGAGAACACAGAGAGAGGGATCTTTGACCATTCTTCTTTGCAAAATCTTTCTAGATCATCCAGTATCCTGGGCTCTCTCTTGTGCACTCTCCTCTTTAGCTCACCCCACAGGTTTTCGATTGGATTGAGGTCTGGGGACTGAGATGGCCATGGGAGGACCTTGAGTTTGTGACTGAACCATTTTTGTGTAGATTTTGCCTCACGTTTTGGATCATTATCCTGCTGAAAGACCCAATGACGACCCATCCTCAGCTTTCTGGCAGAGGCCATCAGGTTTTTATTTAAAATGTCCTGGTAGTTCAAAGCGTTCATAATGCCATGCACCCTAACAAGGTTCCCAGGGCCTTTGGAAGAGAAACAGGCCCACAGCATCACAGATCCTCCACCATACTTCACAGTGGGCATGAGGTACTTTTCGGCATACACATCTTTTGTTTTACACCAGATCCACTTAGAGTGTTTGTTGCCAAAAAGCTCAATCTTAGTCTCATCCGACCAAAGCACACGATCCCAGATGAAGTCCCAGTGCCGCTTGGCAAACTCCAGACGTTTACGTTTATCAGTGTTAGTGAGAAAAGGCTTTTTCCTAGCATGCCTCCCAAACATCTTGTTGGCACGTAGAGAGCGTCTGATGGTTGTTTTGGAGATTTTGTGACCCCAAGATGCCACTATTTGATGCAATTCTGTGACAGTGAGCCTAGGACTTTTTTTTACTTCTCTTAGCATCCTCCTCACAGTGCGTTGTGGCAAGATAAACTTGGGACCTCTTCCAGCCTTGTTTGTCACTGTTCCAGTTTGTTTTAAACTTCTTAATGATTCCTCTAACTTTAGATACGGGCAAGATAAGGTGAGTGGCTATTTTCTTGTAGCCATTGCCTGACTTATAAAGGTCATCACACATCTGCCTTACTTGAATGGTGTGTTCTCTTGTCTTTGCCATATTGACAAATGGGTAAGAGAATTAGGCCTCTGTGTCATGTCTTATTTATACCCCAGGGAAATAGGAAGTCATGAATTACTAATTAAAAGTTCCTAGATACCCTGACCAACATTAGCAACTACAGAAAATATATTTTTTTAAAAATCAATTACATTTTTCAGCAGAATTGTTAGGGGTGCCAATAATTGTGGGACACAGGATTTGAAGTTTTTATTTTTCTAAATTAAAAAAAAAAAAAATTACCACCAAAGTAATGTACTTACATAAAAGGTTGGATTTTTCTCTTTTTTTGCATTTGGATTCTATGTTGTTTAAAAAAAAGGGAGAATTTTTAAAAGTCCTCGACCACATCTTAAACAGGGGTGCCAATAATTGTGGAGGGCACTGTATATACATGAATACATTACATACATTTTAGGATCAGGTGCTCTTATATTAAAATCTGCATTTAATCTTGCTAGGCTATATAGAATCAACTGTGCAGGAGGAGGTTGTTTCAGGCCTCGGGGTCTCTCCAGCATGTATTGACGTAGCTGTGTACACATTACACTCTCAATGGTCCCGGCCTGCCAAACCTCATTTTGTCACTATCTCTCTGCCCCCGCCGGGAGGGATGTTTTCCAACAAGAAAAAAAAACCTCAATTAGCAGGGTGAGTCTCCCAGACCCAGACAACCACAGGAGTCACCTGATCATTAAGAACTGACACTAATTAAAGCAGATTTGTCTTCCTAAATTAAGCAGGAGATTTGGTCTCACCTCAGCTTTGTGAGTTGAAATTTAAAGGTCAGAGGTCAGAAAAAGGATTTCAGACATCCAGCTTCTTGGTCTCTCTCTCTCTCTCCCTCTCATTTTCTTCCTCTTTTTACTACCTTTCCCGTGCAAAAGGAATTCACATCTGCCCGTGTAGCTGTTATGTTACGCTCTAAACATGCGTACAGTCTAGACTGCGGTGGTTGTGCATGTTCAAGAAAGACTCATAAAAACAGATTTGGAGAGTTCTGGCTTATATTTTAGTCAATTCCCTAAGTGCTGGCCTTGATAGTTCATTACAATCACTTTTTATGATTGTCTGTGCTTTTTAGAGGATGCTTAGGTAGCTTAGATACTTTGGGTGGTTGCCAGGGTGTTGCTATGGAGTGCTGGGAATTTCCATTGTTTATTTCACTGCATTTGTCTTTGTTTGCCTGTTCCTGGATTTGGCAGTTTATGCATTAGTGTTTATTTTTTTTCTCTCTCTTTCTGCAAGTTACAAACATACAGCAGTAGGTGGCTACAAGTAACTGTCTTTATGAGTTAATCAAAAGGGAGCCATGTGCCTCGGATTTAGACGCAATTTCAAAAGCGTTACCTAGATGACGCCTTGGGATGAGACCGGGCTGATTTCTCAGATATCTTGGATGATTTCAATGGCAAATGTCTTATGAGATAAAATAAAACATATTTTCCTTCTGTTTAACCAATTCCATAAAAACTGAGAGATTTTACATAGACCCCATTTTTCTTTCCTACATTTTTCTTTCCTCTACATTCTCAAACAGACAGACACAACACCACTGAGAATTCGCCATGCATGACTGATGCATTAAAACACTCAAGTACATGTCACCTTATGCCACTTCCGTCAGCATAACCGCAATCACTCTCTACAGGGCAATAAAAACACAAGTGGAATAAGCTGATTTTAAAAGGGCAGTTGTCTGGTGAAAGTATGGACGTGTGAAGTGAAGGAAGGAGAAGGGAGGGAGGAGAAGAGGAGGCTGTGTTTTTTACATACCAGAGTGGTGAGATCGAGCGTGTAGAAAGGACAAGGATAATTTAGAAACACATACCACTATGCTCTGCAAACACACGCAATGCACTCGCTCTTGCATTGTAGAGCATTACAATGTTTGAGCTGCTGAGTCGCTGTGCCGGGTTTTGAGACTGAGGGTGTGCATTTATATGTGGCTGTTTTTTGTTTGAAAATGGTATTTGCTTTATAGCTAGTCTAAGGGGACATTTACATGACAATGATATACTGTTTAAATCAGAAAAGTTTTTGACAAAGACAAAAAATGCTGTATTATGCCTTTGTCACTTTGAAAAGAAACATGTGCATGATCACTGTTTTCACAAATTCGTGCTTTTGTAGTAACGAAGACGATAATGATTTTGTTTTCTAAAATGCACTTTGAAAACTGTTTTAAAGATTTGCATTTTCAACACCATTGTTGTGCAAATGAATTGCCACAATGCAAAAAAAAGTTTCCCGGTTTTAGTTTTTGTGTAAACGGCGCCTCAAATGTGACTTGCTATTTTAAATGCATACAATAGAGACATGGCATTTTCTTTTAGAATACAACAAAATATTTTGTGTGAATTCATATACCCAAATTACTGTTGCTTTCCCATGGTTTAAGCCTTTATGCAGTTTATCATTGGCTCCAAAATATGAGCACTTACAGTTACAGGTGAAACCAAACATATTATGTATTGCTGACAGACATACTTTCTCTCTTTTATTTTGTTGCTGTTTAGTTTTCAATTATTTGCCCGAAGATGAAATCGGAGGGATAACAAAGAATGTTGGTCTCTTTTGAATGAAACCAAACATCCACTTTAATGTTTCTCTGCAGTGGCTCTTTCAGGAACAATCTATTTCACTCATACATATTGCGATTTACACCTCTTAATTTTGTTGGTGTTACAGCAGCTGAAAAGAAGCTTTGGACCGCTCAGATTTCCAGATTGTTTAATCTTTTAAGCAAGGCTTTGTTGAGTCAACATAAATTCTGTAGTCAAAGCTTTTCTCGGTTTCCCTTCATTCACAATCCTGTAAGCGCTGAGCAGTGAAGCAGATGGCATTTTATGCTCACTATTTTTCTTCTGATTGTTTCAACAGCTGAACTTGGAGCCCCTCGTGTTACCGGTGGCTGAGAGGAAAGGTAGAGTTACACTGCAGTCTGTGAGGTTTCTCTCACCCAACCCTGAAATATGTATGTGCAGATAATTGAGCATTGAAAATTCATTCTAGAATCTCAAAAGCTTCTCATTTATACTGGGGAATCTAACATTGATGCCTCTTCTTTGTATTTTACTCATTTCATTTTATGTTCATATTATAAAATGAGTAAAAATTACTTTACATCATTGTCACAAATAGTGCAGCATCTTGAATATTGAATATTCTTTCAATAAATAAATGAATAAATAGATCTATACCTTTCTGTTTAAGTCCAGATTTTAAAAAACGAATCCTAGGATCTGTTGGGGCAACCAGCAGATGTGGGGTGTGTGTTTCCTTTAACATTATTTTCCTTTGCATTGCAACACTTTAATTGGATTCATACAGGCATCTCAGAACAGGTTGTTTCAGGTTCTTTTGAAAGGTTGTTATTTTGATAAAGTTTTAGAGTATAAGCCAGGCATCTGTGTTCTTTTATTTGTTCTGCAACAGACATAGAGGTATTTTCCCATCAGTGACTCTCTCTTTTTTAAAATCTCAGTAAATCTCTATGCAAATAACAACCACATAATCAGTAAAATCCCTTGATGGGCTCCAAAGAGCCGAACAGGCATGTGTTCAACTATTTCCCTGCTTCATCGAGGAGACGACGCCCCATTTCAAAGAAGAAATCACCTAATTCATTCTGACATAACTTGCGTTTTCTTCATAGAAAGAACTTGTGTTTTCTTCATAACTTGCTCTTTTTCGTAGCTATGGAGTGTGTGATTTGTTTGGGTCCGTGCGATTAGGAACAGTGATTCAATCACAAAACATTTTTGGTTTGACATGCCCAAATGGTGTGTTTTGAACAAATGTGAAGACAATAAGCCATTGTTCAGCTATTCCATATCACAGTGTGAAGTGAACTAATGGATCGTTCAATAGCTAAATGTAATGTGTCTTTGGATCAGGGAGTGGTTGAATATGTGCCATGTTCTACTTGGTTCATTTGAAAGGTCTGAGAGTGATTCACACAAAACTTTTGGCTTATATGAATGATGTAAACAAACTCTAACTCCCTTTTAAGTGGACCACACCTTTGGACTTGTATAATTCCAAATGTTTTAGCTATATGCAGGCAAATATACATTTGCAGCACAAAGCCAATTAGGCCTACAGAGGCTGCCTTTACAGGGACTCCTGCAGGTTGGATGAAGTTTGCATAGGGTAAGTAAGTGACTCTCTTCACTCAAAAAATGAACTCGGAAGGTTGTGCACTTTACATAATATATTTATATTAGCTTACTTATGATAATTGTGTTTTTTGACTTGAAATGTTTTGTTTTTTTTTTCTATTAAGGTCTATGTAATTAGGCTATGTCTCAACTTAACAGTACAAAATCCTAACGCGTTGCGTTTGTCTAAACAACGCAAACCACTTATGTTAAGTAAAAAATTCTTACATCCAGAGGGTGGCAGTATAGTGCGAGCCAACTGCCATTTTGCCCGAACCAATGTTCTGTCCCAATTCGCCTACTTATAACATGCCCTAAAAGTAAAAGTATACTGTTTTTGTAAAGAAAAAGTACATACTTTTGAGTGTGTAACAGAATTGTAGGCAAGCTTTTAGACATACTTTGTCTTAATTTAACTGACAACTCTGTTGCTTAGTTACATGCATCATGTCACTGTTTAAGTGCCTTGTCAATCATCTTGTCACAGTTCAAATCCTTCACATTCAGTTTCATGTAATAGGCTTTATGTCGAGCGTCACGTGACCAAACCGGAAAACAGGTCTCATCGCATCCGCTTGTCAGAGAAAGTGTTCACGGCCGTAAGACTGACTACGTCTCTGGATTTTTAAGGTAATCAGCTAACCTACCTAGTTCACTTTGTTATTGGCGTTTTATTCCATTTAAATATCTAAACGTTACTGTGAAGAAGAAAAAATATAAAACGTTTAAATATCAATCTGGACATTTGAGGGACATTGGTTATGCTAATCTTTGCTCGCTAATCTTTGCTAAGTTGTGAGCCTATTCCCTACCGTGTGTGAGAGAAATATTGAAGCACGTTGATCTGCCTGGCACGCATCTTTCATGTGAAGACTCTGCTCAGTGAGCAGTGCTCACTTGCTTGTATAATTACATTTAAAAGTGAATATCAGGAATTTAACTCGTTTTATTCATGTTTTTAGTTCTAATTGAATGCTTGTCCAACGCATAGTAGACCATCCGGGTATCTTTGGAATACTCATTTCAACATACTATGATTTGGGACACACTAATTATAATTTCGAATACTATTTCGAATGGATAATGTGTGAGAATTGGGATGCAGCACAACTGAATCATTGAATCATTTACTAAACCGATTTGTTCAATAACGATTCGTAAACGAAACACTATTGTATTTTGCTCGAATTTCCTCAACTGTTTATTCTGCTGTCGTCTGTCTTCTGCTGAGATATTTTTCATTGGCACAGCAAAACAGACAGTAACTGGAGAAGTCATGTCTTAAATGTAAGTTACTTTATTAACATTAATTGTTGAATTGTTGTATAAAAGCTTGTGTGCCGTATATTCCACTTTCAAGTCCAATGTTTACCAAGAAGGTACTTTGGCCTGTGTATTATTTGCTAAAGAATATGTTTAGCCTCTCAAGTGTATTGTCACTCATAGACGCAGCTCTGTCCTTGAACTACTGAGCCTAAACATATCCATAAGATTCTGTTTTGTATGTGGCGTGACAGAGTAAAATCATAATGTTCATCTGCCACCCCTTTAATAAGGCCTTATTACTGAAACATACCAAACCAAACCATATATATATATATATATATATATATATACATACACAGGTTTTTTTTTTTTTATCAAATCACTGTCTTAAAAAAAAAAAAAACTATTCACCTACATGACTGTTGAATTGCAGCACTAAAGACTGGCAGTAAAGTTAACAAGCCCTGCACAGCGACGACTCCATCTACTGAGTCGACATCAACCACTTAATGAGTTTGAACGGATCCCATAAATTCCTAATCATGACTTCTGCAACGGGTGATAAGCTGGCTGCATTGTGCGCTGCTCTAAAGCCCATACTCTCAAAGCGCTAATATCCGTCTACACTTTCTCTCGCTGCTATTTGGTTTGCAGTAAATACTGTGGTGACAAAGGAATGACATGGAGTTTCTGTTAAACCAATCTTGATTTTTGCTTTGAAGTTCCTCAGTTCTCCCATCTGCGCTGCGGTGAGAATAATTATCTGTTCACATTAACACCATACCATCAGCCTATTAACATTCACAGTGGCACATGTGATTTATGTGGTTGACCCACTGCTATGTGGGGATGTCCCCGTTCCTGTGGGGAGTGAAACCTCCCCTCGACCTGTACTGAAAGACATCCTATTAGTGTGTGTGTGTCTCAATATCACCACACACACACATCATCCTACCAAAAGACTTATCAGCTGTTATTCTCCCAGGACTAGATTAGGTCCCCTCCTCCTCTCATGTCATAGATAAGCACGCCACACACAAGGCTCTTGCAGTAAATCATTATGTCCTGATGGCTGCCTGTACACTCACTGTGAAGAGATGAGCCACTTCAGAAAGCAACATGCAGAGCAATCCATGTAATGTCTCCATTTATAATACACACAATCATACTTTCAAGTTACATCTGTTGTGGTTTTTGCCTATAAACTATCTGCGCACTATATGAATTCAATATTATGAACTCAATGCATTCAATAGGCCTGTATTATGACATTCAAAATGACTTTCTTTTAGAGCTGCTGTACAGCCAAAACAATCACTGTTAAAGCTGCTTTGAAACAATCTGTATTGTAAAAAGCGCTATATAAATAAATGTGACTTAACTTGACTTGAATATTTTCAAACGCATTCTCACCCAAGGCGTCACCTTTGACCATGCTTCAATATTTGACTCTTTAGGCGCCCTTTAGCGTCAGTTGCATGACGCGATCCTACGGCGTCATCTAACTGACGCTAAAGGAAAAGCGTCAGTTAGATGACACAGGTAGGTTTAGGTCTGGGGAAGGGGTACGCAATCCTAGGGCGTCATCTAACTGACGCTAAAGGGTGCCTTTATTGAAGCGTCAAATATTGAAGGCGCATGGTGACAATGAGAATGGGCTGATATTTTGCTTTTGATGTGTGTGCCTTTCAGAATTTTTTTGTTCTTAAAATCCCAATTTGATTGAAATTCCAATTCAAGTCGAGGTATAAAACATATGAAGAATTACAATTCGAATTTGAATGTAAGGAATTGTAATTAAAATTATCTAAAAATTAAAAAAAAATAGCCTAATATAACTGCAATTTAGGCTAGAAACAGAATTCTGGTCAGGACATACTTTGAATGATGGCTTGATAAAGTATTTTTAAAAAGTTTTTTTTTTTTTTTTAGCCCTTACAGATTTGTACATCATTTATATACACTTAATGTTTAATAAATGCTTACAATTTGTGAGCCGAAGAACACTTTGAGAATAACAGTTCTTGATGAATTTCTCTGAATGGTAAATTCCAGTTCCTTTAATTCAAATTATTGTATTGAAATGTTTTTAAAGACTCCATGTGTATTTTCTCAGTGCATGTTTTTTTCATTCATGTACATGTTTTATGTGTGTGATATCATACCTATGTCTTCCATTGAACAGACTTCTCTCTGGTGACGTCTTACCAGCTCATATTCAGATCTGCCTCCATCCGGTCAACAACCAATGGATAGAACCAAATCCTGAGAAGCCCATCCCTGGTTCTGACATATTTCAAAAGGTAATAACATGCAAAATCAAAGCTGCATATACAGTAGAAGCATTTTCATACATGTACTGTACTTGAGAAAGCTATGTTACTGACTGTGAGATATCTGTATCTCTTTGACGTTTGTCCCTGTAATCAAGCATTTTCTGTTTTTAGGATGGTTCGCATCTTCTCCTCAAATCTTTCCTTTCCCTTTCATCCTCAAATGACAGACCTGCTCCTCATTATGGAACTGCAAAGCCTGCCAGACCCCAAACCCAAGCAGCCAATTCTTCCACCCAAATCAGGCTGCTCTCGTGAGCTTTGCTGTGTGGCGAATGGGGGTGGTCGAGGGCCAGAGATGCACGCCGACCAATCCAACCGATCTCTGGAAACATTGTTTAACCATTACCCTCATCATTTCGTGATCATCTAAAGAAGAACTGCCATAAAACCACAGTCAGTTCCTCGCAGGCAAGGAACATGTGGAAGTGTTGCGCTAAAGGGGAGCTACAGTAATGTGGGCAGTGCCATTAAAAATGATGTCTGGCCATAACTTTAACATGGAGTAAGTGCTTCTTCTGGGTGGCATGCAGATCCATCAACCTCATGATCCTCTTGAAGATAAGGAAGAGGAAGCAAATCCCACATACCTCAGACACAAGCCCTCATTGTGAAGAAAGTGGTTCAGGTCATGTGCGTGTGCTATGCTTGAATGTAAAAGATAGGAAGAAATGCTGGCATCCTTTGCAGCATCTGAAGGTGGAGGGACCCTTCTTCCTGCTTTCCTGTCAGCGACATTCCCAGCAGCATTCCGGCCCTCCAAAGTGCTTAGTGTTTGGAAAGCATGTTTCTGCCCGCATCGTGGATGTAGAAGCAGCGAGAGAGTAAGAGAATGAGGTCAGTAAGTAAAGGAAGAGTGACTTAACACCCAAAAACACACACTCACACTCCATTATATTTCACAAAAGCATCTTTTGGCCTCTCTGCTTGAGTTCACTAAACACAATGGTTTGGGTATGGGGAGGCGGGGAAGCTCTTTGTGAGACTGCTGTGAGTGATACACACTTCTTTTCCTTTTCCTCCTTCCCTGCACTCTCCCACAATTCATCTCCAGGACAATGAGAATATCAGTTTTGGGATGTTCTCAAAGTTAGTATTAAGGATCAAGAAACTTACCCCCAGATACGCATGTTTGAGCTGTTTTACCTGAAAAGCAACTTGGACATATCTTAAAATATGGTAGTGCTTATGGTAGTACTTAAATGTCCTAATTGAACTAAGGTCTTAATCTAAGCCCTGTCTGTGAAACCAGACCTTATAGTAGTATACTTAAAGTATGCTATAGCAACACTAATAACTTTTGTAGTGTGAATGTAGGTGAATCCATTGGAAAGTTCATTAACCCATTCAAGTCCATGTGCAGCATTTTAGATTATTTTATAGCCATACACTGTAAAAAAAAAAACATTGTTAGTTTAACTTAAAAAAGTAAGTAACCTGGTTGCCTTCAAATTTTAAGTTCATGAACTAGAAAAATGAACTAGAGTTGATACAATGAAGGTGATTGATTTAATCATCTGAAACTCAAAATAACATTTACACTTAAATAAATTATTTAAGTTGATATGACAAAAGAAAAAATGTTGTGATAACAAATCTTGAAAAAAATTTTTTACAGTGCATGCTGTTTTAAATTTTTTATAAATATGATAATGTCGATCTTATTTACTATTTTATTTTTTAGTTGTATTCTCCCTTATTAGATGAAATATATATACATATGTGTGTGTATTGTTCCCTAAGGTGACTTGAAGCTTATTTTCATTAATGACCTGTAGCTTTACTCCGTTCTCTTTTTTTCTCAAATGAGTCATTTTTGTGGTTTGTGCAAGTTTGTATTCTTGACCTCACTTTTTTGTGCTTAAAACACAGCAAGTGTTTTTGTTTTCCCTTTTCATCTTTTTCATGAGGCTTCTGCTTTTATTGTGAACCGCTGGCTTATTTTGTTGTTAATTAACTGCAAGCCCGAGGAATTGTGTGAACAAGCGTGCAAAGCTTTTTGAAGTGGGTATAAAATGGAAAGTCCATCCAATTCACTTGTTAATGCAATTCAGTTCCTCTTTTCCTCCCTAACTCTCTCTCTCATACATATAATATTCACATTATCAAATTCTGAACTTGGCTGATGTGAATGTTATTTGATGTGAATGAGAAATCTAGGATTAGATTTTTGATCAATGTCTGTAAAGTAATTGTTATTTTGTATGTGTGTAATGTTTATTATCACTCAGTTATGGGGCGGGATGTCTGTTGAAATGACAGATAGGAGTGCCTATAGTGTATCTACACATTGCAGACAAACAAAATATGTTTAGCTGAAAATTAATTATGCGTGAAATATTAAATATGAGCGGATTGTTAGGGGAAAATCAAGCAAAATATGGGCAATTTTTAAAGAAAGTATTGAATGACTGCACAAAACACCTCAGAAAAATGAGGAAGAAATAATTCTTAAAACATCTTGTCGTTCATTTTCTGGTGTCTCCTCTTCTCAGGGCGTTTTAGAAGGACCGTATAATCTTTACCGACATGGGAAGATTACTGACGAGGCTGAATTGGTTGGGATTGAAATCATAGAGAAACTCTGTAATTATTACATTACCCCACTACTCCTGTCCCAACAGGGCTTTGACGCAAAGCAAGGAGATCTCTGATCAGATCAGCTCGAGATCCTCCCTGTCCGCGTGTGTATACTCCACATACAAGCCCAAACGTGCTCAACTCTGGTTTTTATTTAAACAACAGACATGTCTTTCACTCAGTGTGACTGAATGTAGGAAGTGTCATGTAACAGCTGACAAACCAGTACGATTGACAGGGCGATTGGTCCCATCCGAGGGGATTAAGACCACAGGAAGTGCTTAGACACATCTAGCCCTGGAGTCTGGGACTGATTCCATTCACTGACTCAGTCTAAATCACTCCAAACAGACTTCCCATGAGCTGTTCAGGATTACACCCAGGCATTTGAGAGTGATTGGTCACCTCTCAGTGCAAGTGATTTACATTTGGTGAGCGGGTTTTGCCGAGAAAACCTCAGCTATTGGTGGTGACTCACATCCTGTTTTCGTTCAGTTATTGTGTCTTAAGGGCACGTTTAAACAAAGTGTGCTTGTTTGTTTTGAGTGTGAGTGTGTGTTTATCTCCTGTGTACTACTTCATATTTAGTCTGAGTTAGTGTGTGTTCTTGTGCATATATGAGTATGGTTTTATCAGATACATTGGGCTCAGTAAAGAAATAACAATGTGCACCAAAACTTTGAAGTCCTCCAATAATCATTGTAAATCATCTGTCAAGGTCTCTTGTTTGTTTAAATACGGTAGATTAGTCAGAATAGAGCGAATGTAAAAGCCCCTCCTTATCCTCGCCCCATTTTCAATGATGTTATTATTTCCAAGTGCATTTGTACACTCTGCACATCCCTGTAAGCTTAGGGATAATGGGAAAATGTGTGAGGGATGACTTATCCGGGATTTGGTCCTGACTCATTTGATGTGGAGAAAGGTGTGGTGTTGAATGAATGATAATGAATCTTTTGATTCGGTTCCTTACTAAGAATCTGTCAAAGTGAGTTCACAGTTTGAATCATGCTGCGGAGACTTCATGTTTGCGCTGAAAGCGTTTTTCACTTTGAATGCCTACAAGATCACAAACAACTTTCACAATAATGTGGAATTATAATGTCTTTTGGACTATTGTAATGACTTCGGTCTGATTGGCTGTGTTCTTTGTCTTTTCTGTGTGCCTTGTTGTCTTT